>CAJVGC010000001.1:9122526-9547267 GCA_910822075.1 Senecio squalidus | reverse complement strand
TCTTGAAGATGGGCACCTTTAAAAAAGTTGGGAAGTAAATACTGTCTTGCGGGAACAAGAACATGATTAAAAGTTGGGGAAAAGAACACCGGCTATTGGAATCCATTATCCCAAAACACGCAAGTAAGTAAGCTGTTTGAAACAACGTGAATGCAGCAACTGTCTTGAAAGGTACGGTTTCCACAAATGTAGCATGATGTTCTTCCAACACCCTGATCAAGATTATTCAAAATAAACTAAACACACAAGTTTTTAAAAATTGGGAAAAAAGTGAAACTTACTTGTATCTTCGACTTGGAGCAGTAAAAAGTAAAATATACGTTCCCAAAATTGATTTCCGGTAAGCTTTTCAATTGCCATAAAAGCGAAAAACCCAAAGAACGGAAGTTGGAATCTTTTTAAGTAATGGCATAGCCGCGAGACACAAACCAACCATTAACGCTTGTAACAAGTTACTAAGACGTTGCTCTTTAACTTCAACGTGTAAAAGATCATCAACGTCTTTATCGACATCAAATATTGTCTCATCGATTGGTGCGTTTATGTAACCGCTGCTTGAAGCTTGTTGTATCGTTGACTCTTTTAGCTCCTTTAAACCCTGTTATACAGGGTAATTAATAAAACGACTACTTGTAATAATAGTATTGAAATTTAAGGGTTATTTACCAGACTCGATGGATTTTGGTAAACAAGTGTGAGTCTGCATTCCATTGTATGCTATCTGCATGTCCTCATACAACTCACTCAAGTTTGAATTTTTGTTTATACTTTGCCGAGCATGTTTACAAGCTTCCGTCTTAAAAGCTGCACACACCATTAATCAGAATCTAGTAGCAAAAAATGAACAATTTGAATAATAAAAAATATACCTGATGTTTCAGAGTGGCTAAGCTCTTTGTGTGCATAGGAGACTGGGGAATAACTCCATTAGCGGGAGGAATGCCAATTAGCCCACATAATAATGTCTGACCAAAAATAACTAGTATAAACAACGAATGTATATCATCTGGGTCGATTAAATAAACAATCGCTTACCAAAATCCCAAAGAAGGAGATCATAATGATATGAAGACGGTTTTTTTAAATTGAATTCACTTTGTTGGGCGAGCTGAGATGCAACACTGTGATCAAAATAATAAAGTACCGCAATCATGGTTGCTGGAATAAACGCTCCAACAATATAAACAGGTGGCCACATTCAACATTTCCTGCAGGAGATTTAAGTATAAGAAAAATAATATCTATACGAGTGACGACAGATTAGCTCATGTTATGTACTCTTCTATACCTTTGCAACAGTCCAGTTTGTATATGCGCCGGGAGACCATGGATTGGGACTAAACAGCCTTCGTGGTATCCCTTTTGGAACTTCATTACCCGGATATATGAGACAACCGTCCAAACAACCACCATAACCGGAACGCCATAATCCGCAATGAATCCTCGTAGCCACCCTTTTAAAAACAACAAATGTCAGAAAATAAAAGTATAAAATGTTGGATTCAACTTATTGCATGTCCGTACGTGGGGGTCATGTTGGTACCCAATCAGCTCGTGGCTACTATTTTAAGTTAAAACGCTTTAATTTCAATAAGCATAGTTAAGGGTGAAACACTAACCGCTTCCATAACGCCAAGACCGTGCTTTACGGCTCTTTAATGCAGTAAGAAGAAGGCCAAAAGACAAAACGAGTGCAAACATACCATTTCCAAACCGCCATGAAGGTTGAAAGGCGGGCTGATTCGGATCCTCACTTTTAGGGATCCCAAATCCTCCACAACTCCCTATGAAATGATACACATGTTAGATTAATAGATTGTAGTACATCATTAACATTCAAATTTTAATCAAGTCTAAGAACTAACTTTAATAGCCTGTTGCATAAGAGCATTGCGATTAAAAGACCAAACAATTCACCAGCCACACGTGTGAACCTATTGATAAGCGAGCAGGCACCAAGAATAGATACAAAACGAGCAAAAAGGCCGTCCAAACGCAAACCCTGTTCTCAATGAGATAACACAACTTATTTAATGCTTCTTTTTGCTAAACTTAATTTAAGGCACATGAGTAGCCAGAAAGTACCATCCGGACCACGCTAGAAAAAGGTGTTGTCCTAAATCCTTTTGATCCTTTGCAAATTTGAACATAAAGGTGTACATTAACACCGTTGGTTCAGCAACGCCTAAAATAAGCAGTGGCTGTCCTCCAACTATAGAGTGGATGATACCACATAGTGCAGTCGACGCTAAAGTTTGAACTGCGGTCAAACTCCCATCTGTAAAAGAATGAAACATCATAACATTCATTACAGCAAATCAACATTTTATAACACATGAAAACTGTTTAACGGTCTAACAGTCTAACCAGTGTCTCTTTCGAGCTGTTCCCCAAAAGATATAACCGGAATTGCTGAAGCAAAGAATATATATGTCGTTGGAGCCAGAATCCTAATTGTTTTAGAGCAGATATAAATTATATAAGTCACATGTACAAGAAATTATTCTTTAAGAAGAATAAAATCGATTTAAGAATCATAAACCTGAAACCCGCACGGATCCACCTGTCCAATCTTGTTTATAGCACAAATATCTTCCTTTAAGATCTTTCTTAATTCCCGAAAAGGAACAAATGTTTCTTCCATGAAAACTCAGAAAAGTATCCCAGGTTTGTATAATCTACTTAATGAGATCTCTCTTCCTCTGTGGGCTTGTTTCTTTTATTTTATCGAAAA
This sequence comes from Senecio squalidus, assembly GCA_910822075.1. NCBI lineage: Eukaryota > Viridiplantae > Streptophyta > Magnoliopsida > Asterales > Asteraceae > Senecio > Senecio squalidus. The sequence continues at coordinate 9,544,533 of CAJVGC010000001.1, read as the reverse complement.
AAAACTTTGAAACGTAAAGCATGGAAATGATACGTCTAGGAATGGGCAGATACACGAAAATCTTTACTTCATTGTATGTTATATTATTCAATTTGTTGTATAAACTATACGGAGTTAGGGACCCCTGATGTAGTTCATAATTGAAAATTCTATATACACTTAGTTATGATTACATCTCAGGGGATCATTAAAGAATGATTATGAGCAAATATTGCTAAACGTTTAATAATTAAAGTAATCAATTAGAAATGAATATTTGAGCGAGTATCCCTACTTGAACTCCATATGCTAGTGATAACAACGATACTAACGAAAGTTTAACCGATAAAAAGAAACAGAATTCATCTTTAATAAAACTTACTGAATTTGGTTTCTTTGAGGCAATTCATCAAACAGTAATATGCAATATCAAGTAATGTAAAAATTACATGTTTTCAAAGCAAACAAACTTGATATTTCAGCTCAGAACCCCTTAAAAACAGTAAAAGTACCAAACTTGAATTTAACGAACACCCATTTTTCAAAAATGACCAAATGTAATCTAAAACAGTTTTCAAGAATGGGTATTGCCAGAACTGAAGAAAGATTGAATCTTGGAGTGAATTAACGAAAACCCATGAGAGAAATTAGTTGGTTTGATCTTACATTATAATTTGAAGAAAAAAGAACGAAATTTATGTGAAAAAAACAAGTTTGAGAGTAGAAAAGTGTGAAATTCACATGAATTTGAAACAAGAAAAGCAATTGAGAGAGAGATTTGATTTGGAGAAGAAATTAAAAGATCAATGGCGTGAATGAGAGAAATAGTGTGTGGTGAGTAAGCATAATATACAAAATGAACTACTCAAACACTAGTATATGACAATGAAAGGGGTGCCACAAAAAATATTAATAAAAAATTAAGATACAAAATTTAAACAATTTTTTTTTTAGTTTTTCATTATTTTCTAAGAAATTTAGAATAAAATGATTGTCAATGTAAGTATGTATACTTGAACATTAGTAGAGATACATCTTATATTCACTTGTCGGTATCGTTAGGTCGTTGATACAAACTTAAACATACTGGATATTAAGTGTTATGTCTAATAAGTTCAAAAACATATAAAAGAATTTCTTTAAGACAAGTTAGAAAACTCTATTTACAATAAAGTTATTTGTTCAAGTGTTGTAGCTTGATGGTATATGAGCGCCTAATGACCTAAAGGTTATGAATTTGAGTCTACTAAGAAAGAATGGTAAGGGTATATGTGAGATGTAGTGTAAATTTGCTTTTTCGATAAAAAAAAATACATAGTCGTTTATTTTGAATATAAAGAGTTATCTTTATCGAAACCCTTTCATTAAACATTATATTTAACATATCTTAATATATGGGTTTTTTTTTTTAGAAATCAGCTTTTATTGAACAATAGGAAGTTTTAATTTCAAATAGCTAAAAAAATCAATTTAATCATTTATTTTTAATATTTTATTCAATTTAGTACTTCATATTTTCTAAACAATTTTTTTACCATTTAACCAAAATAACTCCATATAATTCTAATAACCCCCTATTAATCAATAATCATTTTTAAATAAATATCAAAGCTAACTTTGTTATCAATTTTAGAAATTACAATATATTCACCATCTAACTAAAATAGCTTATATTGACTAATAGGAAACCTTAATTTCAAATAGTTTATAAAATCAATTTAATCATTTATTTTTAACATTGTACAACTTAAAATCTTCATTTATTTAATCTCTAATTCATTTTTATAACAACTTACTTAATAATCTTAACTTTTACATACACGGCTCCCATATTTTTTTTATTTTCAACCAAAATTATCATATCCATCATCGTCAATTCAATTTTTGATCATATCTTAACAATAGTGAAAAATATGAATTTTTTTTTAACTATTTCTTCTTTATAAACCTTTTAGTTAGTTTTTCTTAGTTATGCTATTAAAAGTATATTTTTCTGTTTTTTAATATAAATAAATACTTGTTAATCAAAAGTATATGTTTAATTAAGCATTACAATTCTTTTTAGATAGTATGATCATGATCAAATCTTTGTGATGCAATCAAAGTTGCTTTCATACATAGTTTATCTTGGTAAGATTTGTTCTTGGACAAAGTAATGCAGGATAACGAATATCCTACCTTTAAATCTTTTAAAATATTATTATTTTATAGAATTATGGATTTTTATACAAATAATTTATTTTGAACTAATAATTTTTTCTATCAAAAATTAACTGACAAAGTAGTGGAGGATATATCCCAACTTTAAATCTCTTAAAATATTTATTTGGAGGTGTTTATGTATTTTATACATATAATTTATTTTAAACCAGTAAATGTTTCGTTAAAAAAAAATCTAGTGAGAATCAAACATTAGAGGCTTAAACATTAGAGGCTTAAACCGATTAGTTTCATAAATAATTTTCCTAACTTTAATTTTATCATCATTCAATTCTATGATCAATTTCAACTTATTTTCTTCCTTCTAAACTCATGAAAACCCGTAATTATTACGATGTACTTAACTTAAATAGCTAGAACTTGAAATGAAAATGAAGTTTTTATTTATGTTAAATCTACTTATCTAATAAATGGGGGATTAGTGTGATGTCATATGGCTAATGTGGCACTTTATTAAGTTGTCCACATAAGACAAGTGATTTACTAAAATTAAATCAATGATGTCATATATCTATTTTATATATCTATTTCTTTGTTTAAATACAAACCTAACCTATAAAATTTGATTATGTGATATTTTTTAAACCTATAAAATTTTGGTTATGAGATATTTTTTTTCCCAAGATATTTTTAAAACATTTTAGTGTAACATTTTATTCAGCATCGTGTATTACACGGGATATAAGTTAGTAAAATTATATATTTCAGTTTCATCTACAAACTCAAGCTCTTTTCTTATAAGAAAGACAAAAATAAATCTTTTAGAAAAACATCATAAACGAAACAAAAACAAATAGAGATGCCCCAAGAGCAATGAGACAACCCAACTCTTCATTCACATCTTAATAAACCCTCATAGACCTCCAATACCTTTAATAATTTGTTTACCTAAATAAAGTGTCAATGTTAAAGTTTCTAGTTTTTCAAATTTAATTTAAAAACATTAATTAAAAAGTAAGTACATTAAAAGGTGATATTGTCCAATTGAATTTAGATTTTTAATAAAAATCTTAAAAAATAAGTGGTACCACCAACTTACACAAAGTGATAGCTACACTCAAAGTGTAAAGTCGTAATTCTAAAAGGGCATGCATATTTCATTTTCAAATGATAAAAAATATATATTGTTAGAAAGTTTTAATACCTAACTTTTTGGCCACAAAATTATCGACACAAGACTGGGTTTTATTTTACAATATCGATTGCAATCAATTATCTTAATCTAAAGTAAAGATAGTTAGATCTATTACTATGTTAATCGACGATTTATCTTTGATGGTGATACACAAGCTTTTCATTTTACATATACTTGTTCGCTATAGCGGACATGTTGAATTTATAATATCTCTTTTTCGGTTTAATAATCATTATTAATGAAAGTTGTATGACCTAACTAATACTAGAAATATTACTTGCACAAAACATATAGTGTGAAACTGATAATATTAATATATATGAGGTACTAAAAAAAAAAAGTATAGATTTTTTTTTTTTTAATTGTAACCTAGATATCCAACTCGCTTTGCGAGCCGACTAATCATATGGCGACCACCTGCTTTGCGGATAGCCCGGAATCATCGCAGGTGAACCTCCGTAGCCATAATGGAGTTTATTTTTGCTCATAGAATTCAAACTTGGGACCGAATTTCACCTTTGGAGACCAAACTTTTATAGACTTTACCTTTGCAACTTATGCATATATTTACAGAAGCTAAAGTCGTTTTCAAAAACTACAAAAATCACTTTGAAAATGTGTTTATAATTGTTTTCAAAAATGACTTTAGCTGTTTACGTGTGGCAAAACTTTGTCCAAATGTTATTTATATCTTCATATGGTTGATAATATCTTTTGGAATATATAACACTTAATATCATATATAAACACAAAAGAAAAATAGTATCATTATATGTATATGTACTATCGTTGATGTTCATTTCACATATTATTATCGCACAATAATTGTGTGAATATGCACCGATAGTATGGTGAAAACATGCTCTTTTAATGAGGTTTTTTATTTTGTAGGTTGGACGAGAAAATAACAAAAACATGAAAGTTACATAGATTTAAAACGATAAATTGCATAAGAAGACGTAGATACTCGACTATAGCAAAATGGTTTCCATTTTAGCTAGTATTGTTTTTAATTTTGCATTTCTGACTAAAATTTGAGTTGCCAAAGGGTGTGTTTTAGTTTATGAAAAGTATACACTTTTCTTGAAAATTTTCGTAGAAAATTCATAAAATAGTAAACGCTTTTAAATCGAGTTTTTTTCGTCAAATTTTTCTGATAAAAACAAAAACTCAAATTTTCACTTTTAAAACTACAATTTCCCAAATTTCCCTTTACAATTTTTTTGTATGTAGAAATTGATTTTTTTTCTTCTCATTTAAACGTATTTTTACAATTTTCATTTATTTTTCATCGAACAAAATCACATTTCATTTTAAAGAAAAGTAGAGATGTGAAAATTGAAGAAAAATTATGCAACTATACGCTCTATAGTTATCTAAAATACATGTTACTTATACATTTTATAGAACGTAATCAGAAGATAATCTTTTTTGAATATAAAATTTGAAGTTTCGATAAGTTGTTAATTATCATTTTTCATTTAGTTTAAGCATAAATAATTGAATCTTACAATTAGTGATTTATCGGTATGTATTAGTCAACACTCTTAACATGCATTGTTTATACCTTTGCATATAACTAGACCAAATATCTTTTTAAACAAATTAGACAAAAAAATTTATCATGCAAACTGATAGATTTTTTTCTTCATATGTAGTTAAAAAAAAGTGTAGACAGACGGTCAATAGAATCATTATTTGCACTATAGCATGATTCGTAACCATCGTCGGTGTCTTTTGTTACCTCCTCATTTATATATACTAGTTTAGTATTCGAGTAAAAAGTAAATATAGGTTCATTTTACTATATAAACAATAACGAATATATATCTACTGATTCCAGTTGCATGCACCTTCTTTCGTGTTGTATACACGTTTTATAATTGCAATATTACATTATCAGATCAGATTAGTTACATTGTTTAATTGTATTAAAAGGTATTATATTTGTGTTAGGTACCACAAACCCTTTAGAGTTCATTTCATTGACTTGTTTTAGTTGGGTAAAAGTTGTTGTATCTTATCTCTTGATCATGCTAAGAACAGATAAGTTATTTTACACATACTTTGAATATTTATATATTCAAGTATAAGAAAATCTATATTTAAATTAATTATATTATTAATTTATATTAATATTAATTATTGTATAAAAAAATATAAAAAGTATAAATTTTAATATTCATTTCATTATCTATCGTAACGTAGATTGTAGATCTTAAATATGTATTAGTAATGTAATTAATAATATGATTTAAACTTTCGTAATTGATTATTGTTTATTGTTCTATATATTTTGATTCATTTTTGATTTTATGTCTGAGACTTAAACATGTTATTTATATTGAATTTAAATCCTTATATATAAAACCTTTTTCAAATCTAATTTATTAATTTACATATTTTTATTTAGAATTTTCATTTTAAAAGTTTATAAAAAATATATTTTATTCAATATAAGTATAATTATAAAAGAAATTTGATCGTTAAGATTATCTATTCATAACATAAAACAAACAATGATAATTCTTATTTAAAACATACACCATATATCCAAATAGACTCTATATTCATATCGCACTTAGGACATGAAATAAAACCGCATATTCGGTTTACGAGAACAAGAGATAGATTACTTGTATACGAACATCATACATTTTTATCTTTTTACGAAGATATTGATTTAAACATATGAAGTTGATTATGACGCAATCCACTTTCCAATTTTAGAAATACAAATGGATGATTATTGTATTAAACGATACAATGAACCATAGAGATTATTCATTGTTTGCTAAAATGGCAAGTGGACGTGTGGAATCCTCTACATTCGGTTTTCTATATCTATGGGCTTAACCATTCTTATAAAATACATCAAAGTATAATGGAAAATAATTGAATATAGGTTCCTTTAAATCTGTTCATAAATAAAATTGAACAAATTACAATCGAAAGTTGATGTGAATTCATTTTGAAATACTTTGAACACGATTACCCGAATACATGATTGATAAATCAAAAAATTAAAAAAGGCGCTATATATCATACAACTCTCGTGTTAGTCGGGGGTTATTTCATCATCCGTAAACGTCAAGTGGTAGTATACATTCGACTTGATGTACTATTATATGTATTATACCCGTTATATAAATATGTGGTTCGTAGACTTGTGAGTGAACATCAAAAAAAACATAACACAAGGACAAACTTGGCAACCTAATTATAGGGTAATTAATGTACGCACGATATCACTACTAGGATGTGATAACAAATAAACATATGACCACAAAAAAAATAATAAAAAGGTATATGACACGGTTTAAGATGATAATTGTCACAACTTTGATGAATTCATCTTCCTAGACCAAACGATTATGTTACTTTCAAGAATCGCGATATGAAAACAACTAATCACTTACATACATATGACTTTTGGCGTATGGTTCGGCTTTATTTAGAAAAAGTGACATCAATCGATTTAATTTATGATTTGAAAGGTAACAACGGAATATGAGTGGATAAACTTATATAAAACGACGTAAGGTAAATGTAAATCGAAAAGGTATATTCCAATTCTTTTATGTAGAGTAGGGATATATATATAGGAGACAAGGATTGAAATCAAAGAAAGGAGAGAGTTATATGAAGGTAGAATGAACATAAAGAAAAGAGACCAATGGCTAAAAATCGACACTAATGGAAAACAAGTTGTTGATTATTGAGTATGGAAGTGAAAGGATAGTATACCTATAATATATGGCAAACACATACCCAAACAAGTTTTTATATGCAAAATTTTATAAATAACAATTTTTTTTTTTTGATACCCATATTATTTCTCTTATAATCTTTAAAATGTAACGATGGTAAAATACTATTATTATTCTGTACAAGTAAAAATAATAAAAAAGGTATTTTAGTAATTTTACTTAGTTTGGGAACCCATATACGTTACATTTTGAAACACAAAAAAAATAGGCCAAATATAAAGTTTACTATCCTCAACTTGGTTAAGTGGAATTTTTAGTACCCTTAATTATTAAAGGTGAGAATGGTACATTGAAATTAGTTAAGTGGAATTTTTAGTACCCTAAACTTGACTAATTGGAATTTGTAGTACCTTAGACCCACAACCAAGTATCGAACCTAAACCAAATCTCTCTACGGAAGACCCAAACTAGCTCGAGGCCTGAATAATCGAAAAGTATATGACTGATGATCAGATCGAGATGTGTTCAGTCTGATTTGGTGAAGCCGGTTCGAGCCGGTTTGTTGGTCCGGTTCACTCTAACAAAAAAGGACTGGAGATGAGGACTAAGAGTGAAATTGTTTTTTTTTTTTTTTTTTTTACTCTGCATTAACAGATAAATACGAAGATATCGTCACAAAAACATTAAAATTAAAACTTAAACGCCGTGTAGGACTGTAGGGTACTAGAAATTTCATTAGCCAAGTTCAAGGTACCATTCTCCACCTTTAATAGTTTAAGGTACTAAAAATTCCACTCAACCAAGTTAGAGGTACTAAACACATTTGGTCGATAAAATAAATCCTTATGATTTGTCAAAATTTCATTTTTCATCCCTATAGTTTTGAAAGTGTAAGAGCATTCCATGTGATAAATCTTTACATGACTACCCCTCAACTTCCGACATCAAATGTATTTTTTTCTTTTCTTTTTTTACCATTAATGTTATGGATACCCCTTCCTAATTATATGGATTACCCTTAATCATCTTGATGATGGGAAAATACTATATAGTTGAAATGATGAGTAAAATATTTGGGTGAAAGGGGATGACGATCTCATTTTAACAAAATGACATAATTTTTGATGAGTTTTACATTTAAACTTACATACGTAACAATCTCATATTCACTTTTCCCTAATATTTTATGCAATACAATCTACTTTATTCATCTTATAGTAGATATTTTAATTTAATTTTAACTCATCATTTTTCTTAAATCTCATTTCCACTTTTCAAATTTTAATTACAAAAATATTATGAATAAGATATTTTGGGGTGTTTGTTTCGGCTTATGTAACGGACTTATTAGCTTATGTAAATTTTGATAAGCTCATAAACCCATTTCTTCAGCTTATGAGCTTATCAACTTGAGCTTATGGCTTATTTAAGTTCATAAGCTCAAGTTGATAAGCTCATAAGCTGGAAAAATTGGGTTTATGAGCTTATCAAAATTTACATAAGCTCATAAGCCCGTTACATAAGCCGAAATAAACACCCCTTTATGTCTAACTTTTTATACGACCAAACTTAAGCTTTCAAATATAATTTCCGTCTTTTAAATCCATTAAATCATTGAACCGTTAGAGTGGTACGTCCAACATTCGATCAAGTTCTTACAACATCAGTTCTCATAGGTAGGTGGAAGAGTATTTACATAAACGATGACTTTTACTTGTTTTTTTTGTATGTGAGAAAGAACAAGAAAAAGAAAAAAATATTTTATATTGGTTAAGAGATATTAAAAGGTTAATATGTTTGTTTTCACGGAATTTTAACATCCGACTTTTTACGAGTCATGTCACAAATCAAGAATTTTTGTGACGGAAAGTGGGGTTTTATGAAGTCACCCCACCCACCCACCCACACCCCCTCCTTATCTTTAAGTTAATTCTGACGTAATTCTTTTAACTTAGGTTAAAAAAAATTGTATACCTCTCAATAATGTTTCTAGATTCGCCACTGGATATCACCTCTAGGTAAAGAGACGACACAACTCACGTAGTATATGTGATAAACTACCCGAGAGCAACTTGATATAAAGGAGTCAAGTTCTGACTCAAGCTACGAATATACTTTCGAGTCGAATTTGAGATCCAATATACCCGGTTCGTAAAACTCACAAACCATATCGAGCTTAAATTATATTACACTTTTACCTATCAAATATATACTACTAATTTATTATTATAAGGTATTATGTTTACGAAGCGGTCCTATTCGATTTCTTATACGTTAAAATATCTATAATATATGCAATAAACTCTAAATAAAATAAAAAGACCATAAAATATTGGGCCAAATAGTTTGAACTCTAAACATTAAAGCCAAATATCAACATTTTCAAAACGGCCTTGCGGGTTAACCCGAATCAGTCAATCTCGACCCGTAAAATTTCATCCCCAATAATATCTGTAGAACGAAACCCTAATCTCATAATCAATTAGGAAAAATGTTGAGAAACGCGACAAAGAGGATTCTCGGTCTCCGATTAGCCGACACACGGTCGTCTGCACCGTTGTGACTCGGATTGTGCCGAGGTATTACCATGAAAGGGTGGTGGATCATTACAACAATCCTCGTAACGTCGGCGCGTTCGATAAGAATGATCCGGCAGTTGGAACAGGGCTTGTCGGTGGCGCCGCGTGTGGTGATGTCATGAAGCTTCAGATTAGGGTTGATGAAGAAACTGGAAAGATACTGATGCGTGTTTTAAGACGTTTGGCTGCGGTTCCGCTATCGCCTCGTCTTCTGTTGGTTAGTTTCGCTTTTCGATACCGTAGAGATTGTTAATTAATAGTAGTAGGTATATCTTATGGTGATTGATTGATTGGAATAGGTTGTTTGTTAACGATAAGTCTGCGGAAGTTTATGTTTTGAATTGTGTTTTCAGCTACTGAATGGGTGAAAGGAAAACAGATGGAAGAAGTTCTGACTATCAAAAACACGTGAGTTTCGGTTCCTTTGTATTGCTTTCTACATTTTTAAAAGCTAGTTAGGGTTGCTGATCTTTATACGAATATGTTTGTATCGTCGTTATTAGTTTAGTTTAGCCTGTGATGTTGGACTTTTGGTGATTTTTTAAAGTTACTTAAGGTAGAAGTAGTTTATGATAAATGGTGGAAAATAAGCTTTCCGTTATCCCAAATGACACAGAAACTAGCATAACCCCAAGATTGAGCCATGGTGTTTGCCATTTTGCAAAAGCAAAATAAGAAAATGACACAATAAGAATAAGGGACAAAAAACTATATTATTAACGTTAGATACCTATATTCTTCATTTCAAATAGTATATTCCATTTTACCTCCTTGCGACTTTGTGAGATATCTGCATTTCTAGGCTCTTTATAACTTTTGTCTCAAGATTGTTTGGCAACTCCACATGTTGCCAATGCACCTGTCTACGGTCTCATGCTTAAAGAATGCTTCCGTCTCAGAGTTTTTTGCTGTGCTCTTAGTTAGACATTATTATTTAAATGTAAACAGCTTAGAATTTGGCATATTGGTTGCTTGAATACTCATTGGATCAAAGAGTTTTTTTTTGTGTTCTTTAAAATACTTATTGATTCTCATAAGCGTTTCCTTTGTTCTCTCGTACGTTCTAAGTGTTTGTCTGGTTTGCGTTTCGTAACTGTTTTATAGTTTTATGTATACAACCATATATAGATAACTAAAACTATATCTAGAAGATCACTTAATCGCTTAACATCAGCTTAAAGGTCCACTTAATGTCATAGTACTTATCTATTTAGCTCCTTTTTAACGTCCTTTAGAAAGTGTAGTGACAAAACTATAATCGTTGAGTGCTAAAGTAAGAGAGGGAGGGCCAATAATGCAAATTTAGTCAAATAACGATGCTCGAGTGCCAACAACCTTTAAATAGTCCAACGAAAGCAACTGAACTTTTTAATAATTTCATCTGGCTGCCTCGTATTAAGTTAAATTACAAATTGTCTCCTCAACTTTGCTAGAAACAAATTATTATCTTTTGATTATGGGCAGGACTATAATTCTGTGTACGTTGGTGTTGATAGTTAATGAATGTAAACTTATAGTTTGATAATCGTTTGTTGCAGAGAAATTGCAAAACACCTGTCACTTCCTCCAGTGAAACTTCACTGCAGCATGCTCGCTGAGGATGCGATCAAGGCAGCAGTTAAAGATTACGAGACTAAACGTGTAAATCTGTTGATTCCACAACCGTCAAGTCTGCTGAGCTTGAGCATACCTGTCACCGAGAACAAAATCACATGCCTTTAAATGATCTGTTAATCCTTACATTTTTATTTCCGTTTTTTTTTTTTTGTATTTTGCCTGTTGTTTCTACTTTTTAGTGTGATAAACAGTTGAACCTAGGAGATGTGTATCTATATGGACATCGAGTAATAAGATTCAACTATGATGATGTATGTTTGCTATGAACCTCATATTACTTTTCTATACATGTGTCATTTGGTACGTTTGAAAAACGAGGATTATTGAATACAATGTATTATTGAAGTAGATTATGGGTAGACTTGACTTTGGATTGATTTAACGTGATCGTTGAGATAGTGTTCACAAAATGGTAATTCATTGTCATTCATTTCTTATCATACAAATCTCAGACGAACATTCTAAAATTCATTAAATGACAATAATGATGATAAAACCCTAACACAAAACTTGAGCTAACAAAGCCAATCTACATAATCATAACAAAAGTTTATCGGCTATTCTTTGTCAAGAACCCTAACATGAGTATTAAAGTGTCATTTAACTCCGGTTATAGCAGGGTCGTTAAACAACATGTAGTGATTGTTAATATGTACTAGGGCCATGACTAACACCCCTAATAAGTTGAAGTATGTGGAATTCAAAACTAAGTCTCCTTTAAAGAATCTCAAATGTTTATCATTAAACTAATTTGATACAATTTTACGTGCTTTTATACTTGCATTCTTACCAGAGTTATATAAACATTATTGGCCCTTCGTACCAAATTGCTAAACAATCACATGTGGCTTACATATATAGTATATTGTTTTTCGTTTTTCGTAATCATAATACTTGACATAATAAATCAAATGACTTTTAAGGTTCTAAATACTTTCATGTGATTCAAACTGATTTTGGTTCTTAAAACAGCCTATTTATCAAACCATCTATCACAATAAGAACGAATAACATTCTTTACATTAACCACGTCACTTTTAAACTATATTGACTCATGAACATAACTTCAAAAAATCCGATAACAAACCTAGAGGTTAAACACGAGAATCAAAATAACCACATGAGATTACTTTGAAAAACATCGATATACAGTCAAGCTACGCAAAATAAGCGTGACTTCAATCACGAAAGAAAGATAGAGGGATAAAAAAATAATTCCAATTTTTTATTAAAAAACTTTTTAATCAAATTTTCAGATTCCCAAGATCCTAATCCAACTAAGCTTTGACTGAAAGTGTAGAGATACACACATGTATTAGGCAAACAGCTTCGAAAAAAACATACCAAGATCAAAGATTTCACCAACCAAAAAACAACCTCGTCAACTAATTCCTAAACCCCAACCAAATTAAAGTAGTTAATCCCCTCAACAACCATTTTGTTCGTCAGTAATTCGATTACATTTCGTTAGTTCACCCAAACCTGGTGTGTTTTGGTAAGTGGGTATCATCAATTTTTAATAAAGTTTCAATCTTTATCACTTAAAGCCGCCCAATTTGTTGAATTAGTAATCTTGATTTTTATAAAAAGTTAAAGGGTAAATAAATATTATTAATTCCCATGTGGGTATCTTAAATTTTTGATTTTTTTTTGATAATTTATTTGTGTATTGTTTGTTTATGAAATTGAGATTTTTTTTTTTTTTGAAATTGACCTGTTTAGGAGGTGGTTAGGTGGAAAGATAGTGATAGCATTGAAATAAGTTATGGATGGTCTAAAAAAGGACCAAACAATTGATGATATAAATGATGATAGTAAGAGTAGTATTGAGAAAGAAGATTTAGGTAAAGCAATGGTTCCGGTTGTTGGGAATTCGATTCATCGGTCTAGCTCAAGGCCGCAGCTTGATCTTAGTGGTGCTGCTATTCAAGGGAATTTCGAAGAACGAGATCCTACTATTTTGTTGCCTAATCAGTCTGATGATATTTCTCATTTGTCACTTGACATTGGAGGTGAGTCTTGGTTCATTTAAATTTTGCAAAATTCGTCAAATTTGATTTGTGTAGGTTTCATCATGAAGAATACCTTTTTTATTTTGTTATGTTTTTGATAATTTTCTTTCAAAATTTGTAACAGGGTCTCTTATCAAGTTAGTTTATTTTTCGAGACACGAAGATCGTGTAGTCAATGACAAACGAAAGAGTCTGCAAATGAGAGATTTAGTGTTATTAATGGTAACAGAAGAAGTTTCCAATTCTTGGAGGGAGGCTGCATTTTGTGAAATTTGAAACAGCTAAAATTAACGAATGTTTAGAATTCATTCACTCAAAGCAACTTCACCGCGGAGGTGTGACTCTTTCGTTACTCTGCTTATATTTTTTAAACTTATTTTTCACATCTAATTTAACCTTTTCTTTTCTACTATCATGTATAATATCTATATCGGTGTTGCCACCCTCCATTTCCAGACAACGACAATGCAGTTATCAAGGTATATACATTATTTTTTGATTAAATGGTTAATCTTTTTATGTTCATACCTAATTATAATGTTTGAGAAGGCTACAGGTGGAGGGGCATACAAGTTTGCCGATTTATTTAAAGAAAAACTTGGAGTTAGCATAGATAAAAAGATGAGATGGATTGCCTAGTAGCCGGTGCAAATTTTCTGCTAAAGGTATGATTTTTATTTTTTATTTTCCTGCATCACTTTATTTGTTGAGTCCATGCAAATGTGGATTAAGTTTAAAAATATGAACTTTTTGTAGGCGATTCGACATGAAGCCTTCACACATAAGGAAGGTCATAAAGAGTTTGTGCAGATAGACCATAATGATTTGTACCCGTATCTTCTTGTTAATATTGGATCTGGTGTTAGCATGATAAGGGTACCGTTTCTTTGTGCTCTTTAGATCGTACTTTATTTAGTGTAATTTAAGGTTCACATGTTGCATTTATGTAGGTTGATGGAGATGGGAAGTTTCAGCGTGTTAGCGGGACAAATGTAGGTGGTGGGACCTACTGGGGATTAGGGAGACTGTTAACTAAGTGCAAAAGGTTACTTTTTCTTCCAACAATACACGGTAGAAAATAGCTTACTATTATAATAGTTTTTGCTTTTACAGTTTTGACGAACTTCTGGAGTTAAGTCAAAGGGGAGATAATAGCTCTGTAGACATGCTCGTTGGTGACATTTACGGGGGATTGGATTATTCAAAGGTAAATTTTGTTGCTAAATTACAATATGGTAATAAAGTTTATAGTTTTTTTCCTCACTAACATAAATACCTTTGCTTTCTTATCTTATTTTAGATTGGACTTTCGGCATCAACAATTGCTTCCAGTTTTGGCAAGGCAATCTCTGTGAACCAGGAACTTGAAGACTACAGACCTGAAGATATCTCTTTATCTCTCCTTCGTATGATTTCTTACAATATAGGGCAGGTATGATATATAATAACATTGTTTTTTCTTTATATGTGAGCGGAAATATCAGAAAACGGTATGCTAAGGAGGCTTGTTTATTTCTGTAGATATCTTATTTAACCGCATTGCAACTTGGAATAAAGCGGATATTTTTTGGAGGATTCTCATAAGAGGCCATGCTTATACCATGGACACCATTTCATTTGCTATACAATTTTGGTAAGAATTTATTCTTATCATACTTTCCAAAAAAAACATTTGATCTTTTTCATTTCAGTTGTATTCAGGTTCTATTTTTCCAACGTGTCAAAGCGGGTTCAGGTTGAAAGGGTCATTTTTAATACAGGTCAACACAGTCTGGGGTAACCAACAACTCTTCTTTGTACAAGATGATTGAAGAGTTGTATGCAATAAAATTAGACTTTGGGCCACTTTCAACCCGTTTGACCCGTTCCCCACTTCTATCTATTTTTTTTTATTTGACCCATTTGAGATAAAACACAACCTGAATCGACCCATGTATAAGTAAATAGGTCAAAATTGCTTTCCTAAATTGCTGATATCTATTCATGACTTAGGTCGAAAGGAGGGCACAAGCTATGTTTTTACGTCATGAAGGTTTTTGGGAGCTTTAGGTGCATTTATGAGTTACGAAAAACATGGATTAGATGACTTAATGGTTCATCAGCTCGTGGAAAGATTTCCAATGGGTGCTCCGTATACCGGAGGAAAGATTCATGGTCCTCCACTTGGGGATTTAAACGAGAAGGCAAGTTTATGGTCACAAAACATAATATAAGTTATATCAATAACCACCTGCTGAAATTACTAAATAGTCAAAAGTCATAGTATTGTTTACTTGGATTAATACATAATCTAGTTTGATACAAACTGATCAACTTTATACTTGATGCAAATCGTTTCACTAATTTCCTTGTATGTTAGCATGTTTCGTGACTTCTGATGGGTGGATACAAGGTCCAGAATCTTGTGTATAGCAATCACAGAAGGAAAAATTGTATTTTTTAATATATATGTTTTGTACTATTTATATCATTAAAATTTCAAGCATTAGTTCGTTATACGAAAGGAAATGGAACAATTTTGTAAGGGTGTTGAGTGAGTTTATGCTGTAATATATTCAGCCTTATGTTCAATGCTTTTGAAGAAAATCTGTAGAGTTCTTTATTTTTAGCTATGGCTCGATAGTTATGTAATGTTGGGTATATAAGAAAAATTACAATATTCTGCCGCCGTTGTGTTATGTGGAAAATCATTGCAATCTAACATCCAACTGTGTACATATTGCTGATGAAATTTGACACAAAATGCCGAATTTCCCCATATTAGAAGAATAAACGAACAACTTCTCTGTGCATAATCATAAGAGCAACATTTATGGTTAAGGACTAACATGCTGTATTTATTGACCATGTGGCACGTTCATTCCATATAAATGCTCATGCTTATCGTCTATTCGTAGCCTGATCTATATGTTTTTCTAGATTTTAAAGTTTTGTAGATAGTTAGATATTATGGTTTATTATTTTAGAGCATTATTGGAAAGTACTTATTGTATCAAATACTTGTTGCAGATATCATGGATGGAAAAGTTCGTACGGAAAGGAATTAAAATAACTGCTCCTGTTCCAACGGGTTCTCCAAGAACTACTGGTTTAGGTGGCTTTGAGGCCCCTTCTTCAAAAGGAGACACCCTACGTTCTGATGAAAGTAATTTAAATGTTGGTGTGCTTCATCTGGTCCCCTCATTAGAAGTGTTCCCATTGTTGGCTGACCCTAAAACGTATGCAAATTAGAATGTATATGTTAATTTGAATAATTAAAAAAATATATCTGGCTTATTTAGTTTGACCGTTGATTGATAATTATATGTTTCTGTTGTTTACCAGTTACGAACCGAACACTATTGATCTTGCGGACCCCAATGAGCTTGAGTAAGTTTCAAGTTTTATTTTATACGAAGTTGTACAATAGAAAGTATTATTGTTGCTCATGTTGGATATCTCTCTTGTTGTAGATATTGGTTCAGAGTGTTGTCAGAGCATTTACCGGACCTTGTTGATACAGTGAGCATAAGATAACCCTAAGTTTTTGTTTTATTTTTATTATTAATTATTAATGTTGCTGTGGGATACGTAGGCGGTGGCAAGTGAGGGTGGAACAGATGATGCTAGAAGACGTGGTAATGCATTTGCGCGAGCATTTTCTGCTCATTTGGCAAGGTACAATGCCTAGAAATTTATATTTTTTTAAATTTATTAAACTTTTTTCAACTGGTTGAATGTTACTACTACTACTTGTGCATAACGCCTTAATATGCTACAGGTTGATGGAGGAACCTGCTGCTTATGGGAAACTAGGGCTAGCCAATCTTCTCGAGTTAAGAGAAGAATGTTTGAGAGAATTTAACTTTTTTGATGCATATAGGACTATAAAACAGAGGTATTATTTTCATTATTACTAGCTTCAGTTTTCTAGAAACTCGTATGAAGTTTTAAATTTCTTATAGATTTTTAATTTGATTTTTTTTCCGGCAGAGAGAACGAGGCATCACTTGCTGTTTTACCCGATCTTTTATTGGAGCTTGATAGTATGAGCGAAGTATGTTTGTTTGCTTGTTATAGGATATAATACCAAAAAATAAAACACTCAAATATTGTTTTATTTTCAGGAAACGAGACTCCTTACATTAATAGAAGGTGTTCTTGCTGCAAACATTTTTGATTGGGGATCTCGAGCTTGTGTTGATCTCTATCACAAAGGAACAATTATCGAAATCTATAGAATGAGTCGCAAAAAGATGCAAAGACCTTGGCGGGCAAGTGGATAAAAATATCAAATCAATATGAATTTTTTAATTTAATTTAGTTTATATCGAATAACAAGTCAGTTGTGCATACTCTAGGTGGATGATTTTGATTCATTTAAGGAAAGAATGGGTTTTGGAGACAAGAAACCTGGATTCCGTCATAAACGAGCTTTACTCTTTGTGGACAACTCGGGTGCTGATGTCGTTTTAGGAATGCTTCCCCTGGCCAGAGAACTTCTACGCCGTGGAACTGAAGTAAGTCAAAATGACTTAAATACACTTTAAAGATTACCACTTTCATAGTTATTTAATTTAATATTTTTTGCAGGTTGTGCTTGTTGCAAACTCTCTTCCGGCATTAAATGATGTTACGGCAATGGAACTTCCAGAAATTGTTGCTGAAGCCGCCAAGGTTTTGGGAACTATTATTACATGTCCTCCATTTATTTATTTATTTTAATATTTTTGCTGAATATTATGATTGTTATAATGACAGCACTGTGACATTCTTCGCGGAGCTGCTGAAGCTGGCGGCCTACTTATGGATGCAATGATTAATATTCAAGACAATCCAAGAGATGATTCATCTTCAACTCCGTTAATGGTGGTTGAAAACGGTTGTGGGAGTCCATGCATTGACTTGCGCCAGGTCAGCTCTGACCTTGCTGCCCTCGCTAAAGATGCTGACCTGGTACCCAACTTTTTTTAACTTGATATTATAGCTACTATTCTTGCAAATGAATTTAATAAACAAGTTATGTATCGTGTAGGTCATTTTGGAAGGGATGGGGCGTGCTTTACATACCAACTATAAGGCTCGGTTCAAATGTGATGCTCTTAAGGTAAGATACTTGTCCGACCACCTTTTTCTTTAATATCTATACTTTGAGAAGTTGGTGTAACGGTTGTTAAAAATGTTTTTGTATAGCTTGCGATGGTAAAGAATCAACGGTTGGCAGAGAAGTTGATTAAAGGAAACATATATGATTGTGTGTGCAGATATGAGCCAGCTAGTTGAAAGTTAAAACAATCCATCGTGTTTCTTTAAGCTATACTATACAATGTTTGTTTATCTTATTAGTACTCGCGATCTCTCGAATCTCTATAAGTTGTTTGTATTTTGTATCATAAGGTTTGCTTTGGCTGTAAATTACATTTTAATGAAGAATAAGTTCAAATGATTACCAAATATGACACATGATTATGGTAAAAATTTGAAATTTGATAAATCTCATAAACGATGAAAGGTACAAAGTGTAAATCTTGTCGGGAATATAACGATTTTCTTTTTTTTAAACAATGTTACGTATTTGAAGGGGTTTTATATAATGACTACTAGTCTATTAACATGTGGGCATTTGGTCTAGTGGTATGATTCTCGCTTTGGGTGCGAGAGGTCCCGAGTTCGATTCTCGGAATGCCCCTCTTTTTGTCACTGATTTTTAACTTAATAGTTGTTCTTGACCGACCTTGTTAAGGTTTTTTTATTAAAGCCAAGAGGAATAGCATTCTTACACGTATCATTTTTATTAAAATAATATCATTATTAAAATTATTTGTTGTCAGTGAAATAGATGACCAACTACTGGTAACACCATTATCGTCATAAAATGTAGAAAGAATAAGTTTTGTTTAACAAATAGATGTATCCGTATTATGGTGTATCTTTAAATTGAAATCAACACAATTAAATAAGTAGAAATTCAAGCCAACAACAAAACACGGTTATGATAATACTTGTTAAAACTATGAACTATATTCAAAAACCATTGAATATCAAATGGCGAAACAGTAACACTCATATACTCTACTTATTCATTATTGATTGTGAGGTCATACACTACATCTTATATGTTTGAATAAACATTACATATGCCACTACTCGTTGCTAGTCAAAGTGTAATGGATTATTTCGTTCTATGTGTTTGAATACAAGTTTAGTTGTTTGTCGATTTGTCACACTAGTTTACAATGTGTTTTTCTTCCATTAATTTCCTTCTATAAATCATTGTTTTTATACTCGTAAAATTTTAGTTTATTAAGGTTTCAATCCAAAATTTCTGAAATTTACTGTTAATAAAAATGACCTTCTCTAGATACAATTTACAAATATATATAACTAAAATAAAATTGTATATAACAAAAAGAAAACAAGATTACATCTATATACATAAATGCAATTAAAATATATACCCTAATCGATATTTTCCTTGGACGTTGCGTATTTTTAAAAGCGTTTGTTGACACTAACATCTTAAAAAAGTGATGTTTTTAAGGTTTAATTTCTATTAATTGTTTTCAATACTAAGAGCACCCGGAGTGGGGGGTTGTGGGCTCGTTGTGGAGCTCACAACGAGCACAACGCCCGTTATGACTCCGATATGGCTCGTTGTGGCATCGTTGTCAAGCGACCGTTGTGCCAACAACGGCTCGTTTTGAGGTTTTTTGTTTTTTTTTTTTTTTTTTTTTTTTTTTATTCTAACGGTATTATTACCGTTTAAATATATAAATATTAATTTTTTTTTTATTTTTTTTTCCAAATTCACCTATAAATACCCCCACAATTTAACCAAAAAATCACACAAATTCTCAATCTCTTTCTATCTCAATATTTTCCTATAAACCATATATACAAAAAATGAGTTCGAATTCGTCAACCGATCACGATGTTTCCGATTCGTCATCTTCCGACTCCGAATTGTTACAAGTTCTAGCCATGTCGGTACAAGCTTTGGAGATGGAAGAAAATGAGGCGCAAAGTTCTCGGCGTACGGTGAAAAAGAAAAGGCGTTATATCAACCGCGATCGCGCCGAAGCAAACGAAAACGTGGTACGACATTACTTCTTCGGCGAAAGCGTATACCCGGATGAATATTTCCGTAGACGGTTTCGTATGAGAAGACCTCTTTTCCTCCGAATAGTCGAAGGTATATCTAATTACTCTGTAGAACCTATACCCGACTACTTTAAATATTTCACACAACGCCCCGATGCAACGGGTAAAATGGGTTTTAGTTGTTTGCATAAATGCACGTCGGCTATTCGTGCGATGGCGTACGGGATTACTCCGGACGCCTTCGACGAATATTTACAAATGTCTGAAAGAACTTCAACTGAATCCTTAGATAATTTTTTAAAATGTGTAATCCATCTATATACAAACGTTATCTAAGAGCCCCCCACACAAGATGATGTTTATCGTTTATATCAAAACACGATGAGGTTCACGGTTTTCCGGGTATGCTTGGTAGCATAGACTGTATGCATTGGAAATGGGATCAATGTCCAAATGCATACAAGGGGCAATACACACGAGGTGACCATGGTTATCCAACGGTTATGTTGGAAGCTGTTGCCTCGTACGATCTATGGATATGGCATGCTTACTTCGGTGTCGCCGGGTCGAACAACGACATCAACGTGCTTAAACAATCGCCGTTGTTTCATGATATGCTCAACGACTCATCCCCGGACTACACATTCACCGTCAACGGCCACCAGTGCACTAAAGGATATTACCTTGCAGACGGTATATATCCGGAGTGGTCGATATTTGTTAAAGCTTTCTCGTACCCATTTGAAGAACCTAAGCAAAAATTCAAACGTTTTCAAGAGAGTGCGAGAAAGGATATCGAACGGGCATTCGGTGTTCTTCAAGGTCGTTGGGGTATTATAAAACATGGCGCTAGATTTTACAAGATGAACAAACTTAGAAGAGTTATGTATGGGGGTATTATATTACACAACATGATCGTTGAAGACAACGGACGGTCGATATGCGATGCCGATGAATGGTATGCTCCTCCGGTACCCATTCCGAGAACTTTTAATGAGAGAATCAACGAACGTATCCGGATTAACCGAGAGGTTAGAGACATGCCCACACATCACACATTCCGGGAGGATCTCGTGGCCTACATTTCGACACTTCCGGATAACTATCGACAACGTTAGCTTTTTTTAATTATTGTATTGTAATTTTTTTTTAATTATTGTATTGTAATTTTTTTTTTAATTATTGTATTGTGTTTTTTTTTAATTGTATTGTATTTTTTATTTTAATAAAATGTATTATTTATTTTATTTAAATCTTTTAAGAAAAAAAAAAAGAAAAATTAAACTCCCACAACCTCCACAACACTCCCTATCATACCAACCCAACAATCTCACAACCCACATTCTCACTGCCACGTCATCACTTTTTTCCCCCACAACCTCCACAACCCACATTGTGGCTCATTATCACTCCGGGTGCTCTAACATATAACATATTGCCCGTACAAATAATTAACATAATATGGACATAAATCTTGATTATAAATCTTAGGTTGTAACTTGATCATGAGTGAATTTGTCTAGAAAAATTTATGTATAAATTATAAACCGAATAAGGGTATATGCATTGATAAATTCTTAAAGAGAAAATATGAAACATCTAAAGTTCAGTTTTTAGTAGTTGTTTTATGCTAGAAACATTTATCTGACTTATAAATTATAAAAAGTTAGTATAAAAGTTATCATATTATCAACTAATAAATTTTATATTTAATAAGATATGACACGTCAAAAAGATATTTTGTACCTTCTTATCCTTATCATTTTATCCTTTACAACATTTCCCTTTTTTAACAAAAATGAAAAAGAAAAAAAAACCGACCTAAATATAACACTACTCCACATTCCCAAGAAACCCCAAGGGCAAATCCGTAATTTCACAGTCGGCACGCAATTCCGTGGGGGAGAAGATTTTGTTTATTGTAACCGACCTTTTTTCCCCTAATATAAACCCGGCGGCCCATCGCCACCGGTTTCCGCCGCACTCACTCCCTCCGTATTTCTCCAATCGTGATTTCTGCGTGCCTCTCTTCCTTCTTCCCCAAGTTCTACCACTTTCATATATACATATACATACATATATCTGTATCTATATATTATATATATACACGATAATACAAAGATGAATTCATTTACAAATATTCATCATAGCTGTTGTTAAATAGAAAATACTTGCTTAGGAATCGTTAATTGTTTGCTGTTTCTATGGCTGCCGTATATATTAATGCTTTTCTACCGCGAATCCCGATGATAAAATTAGCTTGTACTTTTAGTTTATAGTTTTTTTTTTTTTTTTTTTTTTTTTTAATACAATGTCTCAATACTCTGTTTCCTCCTCTGTTTCTCGAAATTTTTTGCATGATAATGATGAAGAAATTTGGTATGCTGTTACGAATTCAGAAACTCGATTTGATAATAGTGATAGTGATGGTGATGTTGTTTCGGATTGCGAAAGTGTGATTACTGGTGACCGAGATGACGGAAAGGCGAAGGACGGATTGGTTCGGTTGGACGAGAGTGATAAGTTGCGTGGGATAATTGAGAAGAAGTTTGTGTCTAGGTTGAGTGAGATTGGGGTGAAGGTGGAGGTGGAAAGTGTGTTTAGGAATTTGTTTAATGCTAGTGCGGTTTCGCAGGCGAAGATTAGTAGCTTTCATATATTTGCGAAGGCGTTGGAGATGAAAAATGGTGGTGGGAATGTTAAGTATGCCTGGTATGGTGGTTCGAAAGAGGAGATTGAGAAAATCGTTGTGCACGGGTTTGGGTTTGATAATGTGAAGAAGAATGGTGTGTTTGGTCAAGGGATTGTTCTTTCTGCTGATCATTCGCCACTTGAAAGGTCAGTTTATTTCAGTTCATGTTCTTCGGTTTACGGTTATATATAAGTTTAACTGTATAGTTTGATTCGGTTTTGTTAGTTATTTAGGTACATAGATTTAAGTAAAGATTTTGATTTAGTTTGTGATTTTGTTTTGTTAAATAATAGTGTGGAATCTGCGATTGTTGATTGTGATGGAATGAAACACATGTTGCTTTGCCGTGTGTTATTGGGGAAATCAGAAGTTGTAAATCGATTTTCAACACAATCTCATCCGAGTTCTGATGATTTCCAGTCGGGTGTTGATGATTTGGTGTCTCCGAAGAAGTATATTGTGTGGAGTGGTCAGATGAATACACATATCTTACCCGAATTCGTTATAAGTTTCAAGACACAAAAGCACGTGAACAGTAAGTCGTTTAAACAATCTCATTATGAATTAGTACTGAATTTGATCAAATTTGATCATATTGGTAACTTGTTTTCGTTAATCATAAACAAAATTTAATGGTATACAGGGTCTCAAGTTGACGGTGTTTGTAATGTTAAACCTGTTTCCCCGTGGATCCCGATTCCAGATCTCATTGCTGCACTTTCCAAGATATTGCCTCCTAAAGCCATCAAGGAGATCTCACAGTATCGTCGCAGTTACGTTGTAAGTGTTAACCATATGTATGTTATTGGTTCTTCAAGGATTGGATGCAGTATCTTTATTCTTATATGATTTCTGTTATTGATTCACAGGACCGGAGGATCTCTAGACCTGATATGATACGTGGAATCAGGAAAGTCACTGGAGATAGAATGTTACTGATGGTTTTAAAACAATTCACGGAGAAGGTACGCGTTCAGCTTCTTTTGTGAAGTAGCTAACACTGTTTTTCTGTTGGATTTATAGTTGCCATTAGGACATATCTTTTTATTCGTACCAAATAATATAACGTTGTATATGAAACTTGAACCTATAGTAGAACACACATAAAAAAGTAGTTACAAATTCCAACTTTAGGAACAACATCAGCATAGCTTTAGACTGTACAGATAGCAGCTGTGAATCTTGTGTGTGACATTGATGTTGAGTTTGCAGCGTGTAGTTGGATATTCTGGCAATTTGGGAACGAGATTTGGTGGATCTAAGTAATGACGAGTGGAAGATGGAGTGTTATGGGGAATGATTGTTGCTGGTGGGAATGAAGTGGAAACCGAAGGGAGAGAGAGAGTTTTAGATATGTTAGGTTACAGTATACATGGAAACTAGAATTTGTACTTCATATTTTTCGGAAGATTTATAAACCTACAGATATCATGTTTTTTTTTGGATACAGTCAAGATATGAATTTATCTGTTCTGTGTTTTGTACTTCATATTGTTCTTGAGCTTTTCCGTGTTTTGCTGAAAATTGTTTCTTTTTCTTTTTCCTTTTCCGGCCAATGAAAGGTTCTTAGGCCCTTTATCAAGGTTGAGCTTGTTTAGTTGAAGCTAGTCTCTTTTATGCCTTCACTTTGAAGGTCCTCTCTTATTTCAGAATGCTTGATGAGGGTTGTTGGCATTCTAAATTACAGCTGAAACTAAAGATGTTAAAAATGCATTTTTAAACGGTAATTTATGTTAACCTGTTTCCCCGTGGATCCCGATTCCATATCTCATTGCTGCACTTTCCAAGATATTGCCTCCTAAAGCCATCAAGGAGATCACACAGTATCGTCGCAGTTACATTGTAAGTGTTAACCATATGTATGTTATTGGTTCTTCAAGGATTGGATTCAGTTTCTTTATTCTTATAATTTCTGTTATTGATTCACAGGACCGGAGGATCTCCAGACCTGATATGATACGTGGAATCAGGAAAGTCACTGGAGATAGAATGTTACTGATGGTTTTAAAACAATTCCCGGAGAAGGTTCGCGTTCAGCTTTTTTTTGTGAAGTAGCTCACAATGCTTTTCTGTTGGATTTATAGTTGCCATTAGGACATATCTTTTTATTCGTACCAAATAATATAATGTTGTATATGAAACTTGAACCTATAGTAGAAGATACATAAAAGAGTAGTTACAAATTCCAGCTTTAGGAACAATATCAGCATAGCTTTAGACTGTAGAGATAGCAGCTGCGAATCTTGTGTGTGACATTGATGTTTGAGTTTGCAGCGTGGAGTTGGATTTTCTGGCAATTTGGGAACGAGATTTGGTGGATTTAAGTAATGACGAGTGGAAGATGGAGTATTATGCGGAATGATTGTTGCTGGTGGGAATGAAGTGGAAACCGAAGGAAGAGAGAGTTTTAGATATGTTAGGTTACAGTATACATGGAAACTAGAATTTGTACTTCATATATTTCGGAAGACTTATAAACCTACAGAGATCATGTTTTTTTTTTTTTGGATACAGTCAAGATACAAATTTATCTGTTCTGTGTTTTGTACTACATATTGTTCTTGACCTTTTCCGTGTTTTCCTGTAATTGTTTTTTTTCTTTTTCCTTTTCCGGCCTATGAAAGGTTCTCAGGCCCTTTATCAAGGTTGAGCTTGTTTAGTTGAAGCTAGTCTCTTTTATGCCTTCACTCTGAAGGTCCTCTCTTATTTCAGAATGCTTGATGAGAGTTGTTGGCATTCTAAATTACAGCTGAAACTAAAGATGTTAAAATGCATTTTTAAACGGTAATTTATGTAAGGATGTTTGTATGAATTAACCTCCTTGATACAGTCATCTTGTGTGCTATGATCTTGATCAGACAAGTGGCAACTCTTAATTCGAGAGAGAAGATGACAGTTCTAGGCTTTCATACCAAAAAAGTGTGTGCATTGCGTAAATGTTAACATTACATTAGACGGGTACAAGGAGGACACTGGCGTTTTATACAAACTCTATACTAACTAACAATAGTATTACATCTAACATCTACTTACTTATTTGCAAATATATTACAGACCCCTCACATTTAAATTACTTTTATTTTTAATATATCCATTAATATCGTAGAGTGTCAACAATTAAAGACTTTGAAACGCGTAATGTTTTAGGTAGTTTATGTAGAGTTTCCTCGCATGTTTTTGTTAATGCTTTGAAAAGAGTTTATATGCGGGTCCTTTAATAATCAAGACCTAAAATTTCTTTTACGATAGCTTTGGTTACTTTACAAGGGGAATCTCGTTTTTCTTTTGAACCCATCAAATAGTCTCACGGTCAATATAAAGAAAAAATATAACCTAAAAGAAAAGACATGGGGTGGGGTGATAAGAATATAACAATTCATAACCGGACACAAAACACGATCCAAACCAAATACGAACGGATCAACACGACCCGAACCAAACACGTACACCTTGAACATGTCTTTTATTAGTATCTTCAAATATATTTAAGAGGAAAGTTAAAAAGAAAGTCCATATATTTCATTTCATTTCATTTCAATCACCCCAAATATTTTGTATTCTAAAAAACATCAAATTGATCAATCAGTAACCCTAATTTTATCAGCATGCAGTCTAATTCCCTATCCAGCATATCACCAAGCTTCACCAGCAATTCCTCCAACAATCTCTCTGATATTGCCGCTAGAGTCGTTGAAGAATTCCGCTATGAAAACCGCAACGAATACGACGATATCTTCAGTTTCAACGATAACGATAACGATGACGAGTTCGAATTCTCAGCTTCGATTTCAGCTGTTCAGAAGTATCCTTTATTCGATACAACTTTATTATCAGATATGATCAATCCACCAGAGATTGTTTCTAAGCAACGTCTTCCTTTGTTTAAGCTTTTAAGTTTAGAACGTGATTTCAAATCGGAAGTTGATGATCTCGCCGGAGTTTCTCCTGGAACGTATTGTGTATGGAATCCTAAATCAAATTCACCGGAAAAGTGTAGTTCTAGCCGTAGTAATTCGTCAAGGAGATGGAAGTTTCCTAACATTTTTAACCGGAGTAGTAGCTTTGGTAAACTAGCTGCTGCGGAGAATAAAGAGCAACGGCGGAGATCGTATTTACCTTCTGGCCAAGATCTGCTGACTGCGATTACTACTGTAAGTCGTTCTAATCGAACTCTACGTCCATTTTAAAAGGTTTTTGAGTTAAATTTAGGAGTCAGGATTTTGAATTGAAGGCGTAGTTAGAGACGAAGCTATGAATTCACATTATTTTGTGATTATTTCGAATTTTCTGACTTCGTCACTGTTCATAATTGCATTTATGAAATTAAAAAAGTTCTGTAAATATAACTAGGCGGCGCCGGTGTCGGAGAATGACACACGGCAATGTTAGTTAGTTACGGAGTATTAAATTTGTGGTGGTGGTGGAATAATGGAGCAATAATGGTGGGATTGCTTTTGGAAAAAGTAAAGGGGGAAATTATAAAAAATGAAAAAGTTAAAGGGGTAATAAAGAAATATAAAAGCGGTTTTGGTCTTGGCGGAGCATACGAAAAGTGTTTTGGGTGTATTGGGTTTGTGTTGATCATGCAATGACTATGGTGTAACTGTTTTTTTTGTAAGTTACAATGTGGTTTTTTTTTGTGTGTTTATCGTTATGTTTTTCGTGTGACATTGTAGATTGCATTCGTGTAAATAAAACGGATAACAAGAAATCTTAAGTTCTGATACCTTGAGACGAGATTGGCAATGTTGTGGTAATTTAAGAAAAATGATTTATTAGTTAATTATCAGGTGCTTTAGCGAATGATTAAAATGTATGGTTCTTATGTATTGTGTTAATGATTCAAAACTCGATCCATGTCATTGAAATTGTCAAACAAAATAGAACCTGAATTGGATTATGACCAGTTCTTTGATAATGAACCAACACGAAATTGGTCAATGGTCATGTACATTTCATTTATCGCTTTAAATATTTTTTTAAATTTCAATTCTGGTTTAGTTTGATATGGTTTGGTTTAGATTAATAAGGTTCAACTCTAGACCGTTGCACACCACTCCTTGTATAAAATGAGACTTCGTAAAATAAGTCGTGCTATGCAAACTTTAATCTTTACGATGATATAAGTTTTTAAGACTTTATATTCTGCTTTAGGAATACGCCATGACCAATAAATTAAACAAGGTCACCGCTAAACACTAAAACAGATAATATGTACACTTTAGTTGGGATGAAGTGGCGTTTTCACCTTTTCATAAGTGTTAATATGTCAATTTTACAACTTATTTAAGATAGCAGAAAGGGTGTCATGTCAAATAAGCTTCATATTATCTTATTCAAAATTTAACATCTACATTTTTCAAGTAGGACGGAGCTCATAGAGCCAGAAAGTGTCTGACCCCTCCAACTAGCTCAAATTTCTCTATAAAATTTAAACGAATATCGATATTTAGAAATTGTTTATTTAGTCATTTCATTAAGTTTCTCTGATTTGTCCGTATTTACAAGAAGAAGTTGCATCAAGTAGTTGAGGATTAATATGTAAACTAATAGTTGTTGTTTATGGAAAATTATTGGTAAGTATTAATAAATGAAAGTGTTAGTTGATGTGATAACGACTTACAAATTGATAAGTGACATGATTAAAAGTTGAATTTTAAAATATTATGATTTATGAATGCGAATGAGGTACACCAAATCAATGAATCATAAGGATGGATTAGGTTTTGGATATTTGATTTATTTTGTTATCAGGAGTATTAAGTACTACCAAATACTAATTTCTCAAATGTTGTAATTGAAACTAAAACCGATAACTTAATAATATTGTTCGCAATCAAAAACACGAAAAATTACCTTTTCTATTTAACTCTCTTCATAAGTTTGTGAATATTGTATGAATTCATTTTATATAATTTGGAATGTGGATGCCACCTTTCTTTGAAAAAGGGAGCATGGACCGATATGAAGCATCTCCGTTATAGAAAATCAGGCCTTTCAGCCTTCGTACAATTAGTATTTGTTTATTATGCACATGTACAATGGAGTATAAGACGTGTTTGGGATTGCATAGTTTAGGTGTGTATTGGATATTGCATTTTGTGAAAAGTAGAACGCAGTTTTAAAAATTTGGATAAAAATGTGTTTTGACTTATTTTCTAAAAAAAACATTTATCTGTAAGCTTCAACCTTAGTACTTATTTTAAAACGCACTTATTTAAAAACTACTTTTTTAATATGCAATCTTAACACCCCTAAGTTTTTCTTTTCTCAAAAACTACATTTTTTAGTAATATTTGTTAGATTTCTTAAAAAGATGAAATTTTTACAAACACACACCTTAAAAAGATAGATTCTAGTTTTCCCTAACTAACTTAAATATATTTTTACATTCAAGTAAATATTTTACAAACAAATGTAGACATTCCAATAAGTCTTGTAGCATGACGGCAGTGGCCCATTGGCTTATGCATCGAGCCACATATACGAGAACTGAATAATTTTTTTATTTTTATTTTCGAAATTTTCATTTTTTAAAACTTGGATACAATTTTTCAGTAGATACAATTTTTTAGAAATGTCGTTGCATTTTCAAAATAAGGTGTATTTTAACTCTGTTTGAGCAACGATTGACGGGGCTCAAGGGTTTGGGGTGTTGGCTAATCCTTACGAACTCCTGCCGAGCAGTGCAAACCTACCAAGCTCTTAACGAGCCTAAGGTGACGGTAATGATTAGCGTGTGACGTAGAGAGTAGGAAAACTGCTCTTGAACGTGTGGTGTGAGTAATGCAATGATTGACAACCTGCCCTCTGACATTGATCAGAGGGGTTTATAGGCTTGAGATTAGGGTTTCCATTTATGGGCTGAGGCCCAATGATTACATCCATGGGCCGTCACTTTATGGTTCACAAATGGGTACGTGACGTAAGCATGTGTGCTTGCGACGTCAGGTCACTTAAGTCACTTAAGCGTAAACCGGACAAAGTTAGTGTTACCGGCAGCCAGGCCAACCGGTAGGCTGTGCCCGGTAACGGGGCTAAGCCATGGCGGATTCCGGAGTGGAGCTCGAGAGCGGGGCGACTTACCCCGGTAACGGGGCTGGCCACCCCGGTAATGGTCTAGGTTCAGGGCGGTTTTTCCCGCTTGTGCGAGAGCGGGTCAGGTTACCCCGGTAACGGGGCTGACCACCCCGGTCATGCTCAAGAAGGTGTCCGAGATAACCGAGGTTCCAAGGTAGAGGGGGCAGTTTTCTCGGAACCGGGGCTCATTAGCCCGGGAAAGGTCAGGGCCATTTTAGCCCGGTAACGGGCACCGCCCTGCCTCGAGCGCGGGCCAGTTAGCCCGGTAACGGGGCTCCGCCATGCCTCGAGCGCGGGCCAGTTTGGCTCGGTGAGGGGATCCGCTGTGCTCGACAAGTTTGGTTAGGGCGGTTTGAACACGCAGGGTATTTCCGGGGTGGATCGAGTCTTCCGAGTTATTTTTGGTTGTCGGACCACATACCTCAATAGCCCCCCCAAGTTTGATTTTTTGTTAACTTTTTCGAAACGTTTCAAAATTTCAAACTTTAAACCTTTCTTGTTTTCCCCCTAAAAAATTTTCTATAAATTCATCTCTTCCTTTTTACTTTCATTCATTTACCCTTTTCAAATTTTTCACCTACTCCTTTTCTTTTTCTCTAACCTCTTTTCTTTTAGATTTAAGCAAGAAACCAAGCCAACCAAGAAAAAACATCACCAACTACCGCCACCACCGATTACGGCAGTCCACGGCGGTGGTTGAAGGCGGACAGCGGTGGTGGTTGACGGCAGTCCACGGCGGCGGCGTCGGTGGTGGTCTCGGCGGTGGTGTCCTTTTTTCCGGCGATTGGTAGTGATTTTCTTCCTTTGTCAAGTGAGTTCCTCTCCTAATTTTGTTTTGCTCCTTTGATCTTTGTGAAATCCCTTGTTAGAATTGTTAGGGTTTTTGTTTTTAGTTAGGTTACCACTTTCCCCCCTCTTTTCTTTGTTTATCATCATTTAGGAGGAAAATGTAACAATTAGCAGAAGACGTATTTAGGAGGGCCGTAGACAAGCACTTCCCTTGTTAAAATTATTAGGAGGAATTTAGGAGGGCCGTATCAAAATACCTCCCTTGTTTTTTAGGAGGGCCGTAGCTAAATACTTCCCTTATTTTTTAGGAGGGCCGTATCAAAATACTTCCCTTATTTTTTAGGAGGGCCGTATCAAAATACCTCCCTTGTTTTTTAGGAGGGCCGTAGCTAAATACTTCCCTTATTTTTTAGGAGGGCCGTATCAAAATACCTCCCTTGTTTTTTAGGAGGGCCGTATTAAAATACCTCCCTTGTTTTTTAGGAGGGCAATTTTGTCCGTCCTTAGCACCTTTTATTTTTATATATTGCTAACACATACACAATAATTTTTTTTGTGCTTGCTAGGTTTTGTTAGCGGCTTGGAATGTCTGACCTCTCTGTCCTGGAGGTGGATGAGGGGAATGGAGGAAAGAAGGTCTTCTTCTCCTCTGACAATGGAGGATTATCAGTGTTTGCTTAC
Source organism: Senecio squalidus (assembly GCA_910822075.1). Taxonomy (NCBI): domain Eukaryota; kingdom Viridiplantae; phylum Streptophyta; class Magnoliopsida; order Asterales; family Asteraceae; genus Senecio; species Senecio squalidus. Next base: position 9,512,959 of record CAJVGC010000001.1, on the reverse strand, counting down.
AAAATCTGATCTAGATAGGCTTGTGAAGCCTAAGCATTATGGTCTGTACCGTTATGAGGTGAGACTTCCTGGTGAGAATGATCGGGCGGTAATCCCCTGAGGGATTCATAACATGTTATTGGGATTACTTATCAGACGGTGGTCTGAGATTTCCCCTTTCTAGTTATTTATTGGATTGGCGAAGCATTACAAGATTGGTTTTCTCAATGGGCCCTCTCTTTATTTGGAGGCTTGTTGCCCTCCAGATGCTTCAGCATGCTTTTGGTAGAGAGCCTTCTGTGGATTTATTCAGGCTTTCATTATAATGGTGAAGCAGCAGAGTTGGTTTTGTGTAGACCTACGGCTCCGCCAAGCATGTTTTCGATGGCTTCCCTGATAGTGTGAGGGGATGGAGAAACAATTTCTTTTTCCTGGAGGATTCTTGTATTCCATCTGGGTATGAGTTTCTTTGAGAGGATTGATGGTATCGAGGGTCGTGCTCGTACTAAACCCAAAGGTGTTCATGCAGATGATTGTCTGGCTTTTCTTGCAAACGATATTGGGGGTTTAAAGATTCATTATCGGAGGTACTCATCCGCCATCTTGTCAAGGGGGGGTATGCTAACCCGAAAGCGCCGTTAGTGCCGATGATTTTCAAGGTCACTTCTGAGGGAGACGAATAGGGAAATGTAAGTTTTTTCTCTATTCTTTTTCTCTTTTTCTAACTTTTTCGCTTTACTTGACGTTTTCCTGTTGCTTGTTGTATTGCAGCTTTGGGTTTGGTGGAGGCCATGTCTGTTGGTAAGAAGATTTTGTTGGCTACGAGAGGTATTCAACCTGAGGATGTAAGCAAACTTAGGGGTAAGGGAGATATGGATAGAGTGATTATGGATGCCATTGGAGAGAGGGTGTCTGATACTAATGATGATGGTATTGACGATGATGATGATGACGATGATGATGACGATGTGCTGGTTCAGTGTCTCCTATTGTTGGTGGAGGTATGTTCATGGTATGGTAGGTTCTATGTCCATGGTGTGTTTGGTTTTTCTTCCCTCCCTTTATATGTAGGCTTTCTATTGTAGGGGGTGATATTGCGGACCCGGGTGCTGAGGTTGTTGAGGATGTTGAGGCCGTTGTAGGTGAGGATGCTAGGGCCGGTTTTTGTCTGTAGATGACGTTGGGGGTGAGAGCCTTGCTGATCTAGCCCCTCCAGAACGACCTTGGGACTGTGCCCCTTAATGTCGTTGTTGATGATTCGCTTATGTTATCTCCTGGAGATGATGGTAAGTGTTGTGTGCTATGTTAGCTATGTTTTTTTTTTTTTTTTTTTTTTTTTTTAACTTTGTCATAATTAACTCCTTGGTTTCTGTGTAGTTTCCCCATTAGGAGCTCACGTTGATGGTGCTCCCTCTGCTCTGGGGAAAATGCCTGCCCCCAATGATGTGCAGGGGAGGAATGTTCAGCCTTTCCGTCAAGGAGCGGGAAGACATTCGTTCGATCACAGAAGAGTTTGGGTCTTTTTCTGGTGGTGCTACCACTTCTGTTGTTGGTATGCAAGTTGGTGAGGGCCCCTCCGTGGCGGGAGTGACTACTCAGCCGCTGTTGTGACTCCCCCGTTTTGCCCGCCTAGCTTTTCAGCTGGGGTGTTCACGCTGCCTAATCCTGGTAAGTTAGTTTTATTTTGTTATTAGTTGTTGTGTTGTATTGATCTCTTTGTCTTTTGCAGGCCTTAGCAGGAGTTCTCTCATGCTGAGGGGCGTCCGTCTCGCATTGTCGATCCAGTGCGGTTTGAGGGGGATTTCAGCTCTGAGGCTGCTCGGGCATATTTGAGTGCTACAGAGAAGTATAGCCTTACTGATGTCTATGACATGGCTACGACTTCAGCAATAATGCTTTTGTGGATACCTGGGTGGCGAGGCATCGAAATATTCTCTATCATCAGGAGAGAGATCTTAGGCTTGCTTCCTTGACTGAGCAGTTAGAGCAGGAGCGAGAGTTTATTCGTTCCTCTGGGTAGGGCTAGGGTAGCCGATGAGGAGGTCAGGGCAGCCAGGGAGGAGGCTAGAGTAGCCAGGGAGGAGGCTAGGGTAGCACAGGAGACGATTAGGGTAGTCCAGGAGGAGTAGACTAGCCAAGGAGGAGGCTAGGGTAGCACAGGAGACGATTAGGGTAGTCGAGGAGGAGGCTAGACTAGCCAAGGAGGAGGCTAGGCTAGCCAAGGAGGAGAAAGACGGGGTCTTACCCGCCTTCATGATGTAGAGGTTGATTGGAGCTTTCTCGGGAGACTACCCGTGGTTTAGAGGTTTCTTTGACGCGTTGTGCTACTGAGAAGAGGGATTTGATTATTTCGATGCCTGATGTATTTAGGGCTGTTCATACTCATCCTCAGTTTTTGGATGCGGTGACTAATCTTAACACCGCAGCCCGTGGTTATGGGAGGTATGAGGCTGCTGCGGCCTTTAAGGAGGAGTTCCCTGATATACCTAGCAATGTCATTACGAAGTATCATAATGAGAGAGCGAAAGATAGAGTTACTGAGCGGACTCAGGCCTTTAAGTGCCATGATTACCCTATCCTGACTCGAGTTGCGGCTGATCCCAACTTAGAGGCGAAGGATATTCTGGAGATGGTCAGGAAGGATGCGGCGTTGGAGAATAAGAAGAAAGGAAAGTAGTGACTTCCCTCTTGTCTCATTTTGTTTGTCTTTTTTCTTTTTGTGAGGCATGAGAGGGCTTGGTGTATTTTGTACATATGGTGTTGCTTACTTTCGAGACTATGTATGATTATATATTTATGTGGTTGCGGTGGCAACTGTTTTTGTTATGGCTGTGCCATATTTCTATTTTCTTGTTTATTGCATGCATTTTATTTTTGTGTTCTCGCGAGATCGCTTCCGTAGGAAGTGCTTACCCTTTCTCCCATGGAGTTGAGGGCGGATAAATATGTGTTTGCCTAGTAGGCCTTGGATTTCTTTTTTGTATCATACATAGACATAACATATAAATAATGATCTACAAGCCAAGTGTTGGAAGCCAAAAGTTGTATTCATTACAAATAAGGATATTTCAGAGACAAACGTGGACCTGATTCATTACATTGAGAATTTGATCAGTCCTTGTATAGTTCATAACGTACAAAATTCCTAGGCATAGCATGTTTTTTAGGTTCATGGAGGGCGTTCCAGGTCCTGGGATGGGAATCCCTGCCAGTCAGAGAGGGGTAAGCACCGCTCTCATTTGCCTCTTCGACTTTGTAAGGGCCTTCCCACTTGGGGCCTAGCTTGCCCGTGTTCTCTGCTCTGCTGGCCTCATTTTTTCTCCACACTAGGTCCCCAACTTTGAAAGTTGTTGGGCGGACCCGTGTATTGTAATACTTAGCCATTTGGCGTTTGCTCTCTGCTTGTCTTATGTGAGCTATTTCTCTTCTTTCTTCAAGCAAATTGAGGTTTTCCCTAAGAGCTTCCTCGTTCTGAGCTGGGTTGAGTGTCATAACCCGAGGAGTTGGATGGTGAGCTCAGGGGGGATGACAGCTTCGGTTCCATAAACAAGGCTGAATGGGGTTTCTCCCGTGCTGCCCCTAGGGTTGTTCGGTGAGCCCATAGAACTCCAGTAAGTTCATCAACCCATGATGTTCTGCCCGTTCCTAGCCTTGCCTTTATTCCTTCAACAATTGCTTTGTTCATTATCTCCACTTGGCCGTTTGCTTGAGGATGGGCGACGGAGGTGAAGACTTGCTTGATATCCATGTCTTGACACCAAGCTCTAAAAGGGTTTTCAGCTAGTTGTTTCCCGTTGTCACTCACCATTACGTGAGGCACACCAAAGCGGCAGACAATGTGTTCCCACACAAAGTTGATCATTCTTTGACCTGTGATGGTGGTGACCGGCTTGGCCTCTACCCACTTAGTGAAGTAGTCGACTGCGACTATGAGGAACTTGACGTTCCCCACTCCTGGAGGGAACGGGCCAACAATGTCGATGCCCCATTTGTAGAACGGCCATGCGGTGGTGACAGGGATTAGGTCTTGCTTAGGCATTTTGGGGATTGGGGCATGCATCTGACATGATTCACATTTTTCGATCTCCTTCTTGGCATCTTGGTGCATGGTAGGCCAATAGTACCCCATGCGCATGATTTTGGTTACCACGGTGCGTGGACCAGAGTGTAGGCTACAAGTGCCGCTATGCATTTCTTGTACCAATTCAAGCGCTTGAGCAGGGCCGACACAGCGTAGGTGTGGTCCAAGGAAGGATTTCCTAAAGAGGATGCCATCAATCATTAGATACATGGGGGCCTTCATTCTTATCTTCCTTGCCAAATGCTTATCTTCGGGGAGCATGTTATCCTTAACGAATGCGATGATGGGGGACATCCAGTTGTTAGGATCTTCGGTGGCCATTACTTCCTCTTTGGGGGTAATTGATTTCTCTATCAGCTCTTCCACTAACACTTTTTTCGTTAGGTGGGAAAAGGCGGATGAGGCCATTTTGCTCAAGGCATCCGCAATCTTGTTTCGGCTTCGTGGCACTTGTTCTATGTTGAAGCTTTTGAATTCAGAGGCTAGTTGCTTGGCTTCCTCTAGATAGAGCTGCATAGAGTCTTGAACGGCCTCAAAGATTCCCTTGACTTGGTTTGCTACCAACTGTGAGTCCACAAATACTTCAATGTGTTGTACCATCCTTCTAGCGATACGAAGCCCGGCGAGGAGAGCTTCGTATTCTGCCTCGTTGTTGGTAGTGGGGAACTTAAACTTTAGAGCATAAGTGTATTCCTTCTTGTCTGGGTCAGTGAGGATCAGACCAGCCCCCGAGCCTTCTTCATTGGATGCTCCGTCAGTGAACAACGTCCACGTAAGTCCCACTGTCTCTTCTTCTTGGGCTTTAGGTTCCTCTTCCAATTCTGCCAAGAAGTCTGCCAAGACTTGGCCCTTCAGAGAGCTTCTTGGTTGGAAGGTGATCTCGTGTTCTCCCAACTCTACTGCCCACTTTGCCAGCCGGCCTGAGACTTCTGGCTTGCCTAGCACCTGCTTGATGGGCTTGTCACTAAGGACTTGTACAGGGTGCCCTTGGAAATATCTTCTTAGGCGTCTAGCAGAGTGGACTAATGCTAATGCCAACTTCTCTAGGGCTGGGTAGTTTATTTCGGCTCCTTTTAACGCCCTACTAATGAAGTAGATAGGTACTTGTGCTGTTCCGCGTTGAGCAAGGAGGACTGAGCTTACACATTCCTTGGAGGCAGCCAAGTATATGGTAAGGTGCTCTCCTGGCACTGGAGCTGTGAGAGTAGGGAGGTCAAGTAGAAATTTTTTCATTTCTTGAAACGCTTCTTCAGCTTCTTCCGACCACATGAAGTCTTTCTTTTTATGCATCCCTTCAAGGTTTTGAAAAATGGTAAGGACCTGTCTGCGGCCTTGGAGAGGAAACGAGCCAGAGCAGCCAACTTACCGTTGAGGCTTTGAACTTGTTTCTTAGTGGAGGGAGAAGGCATTTGGATGATTGCTTGTATTTTCTTAGGGTTTGCTTTAATACCCCGAGGAGTGATAAGGTGGCCAAGAAATTTTCCCTCCTCCATGCCAAAGCTACATTTAGAGGGGTTCAACTTCATGTTGATTTCTCTGAGTGTGTTGAAGGTTTCTTGGATGTCAGCAAGCATTGCTCCCTCGGCGTTGCTTTTGATCACAATTACATATGCTTCAACATTTCTTCCAATCTGATCTTTGAAAGCTTTGTCGATCAGACGTTGGTAGGTGGCTCCTGCATTCTTTAGGCCGAATGGCATCTTTTTAAAGCAATAGATTCCTTGGTCTGTGTGGAAAGCGGTTTTGTCTTCATCCCTTTCTTTCATGGAGATTTGATGATAGCCTTTGTAAGCATCCAAAAAACATTTGAGCCTGAAGCCGTCCAAGGATTCCACCTTCCAATCTATCTCAGGTAAGGGGTAATTATCCTTTGGGCATGCCTTGTTAATGTCTTTGAAGTCTACACATAGCCTCCATGAGCCATCTCCCTTCTTCACCATGACGAGGTTGGCTATCCATGTCTGGTACTTCACCTCTCTGACTATCCCTGCCTCTTCCATCTTGGCTACTTGTTCCAGGGCAGCTGTGCTTCTATCATGGGACATTGCCCTTTTCTTTTGCTTGATAGGAAACATATTAGGATTAGCATTGAGGGAGTGTTCGGCCAGCTCTCTTGGTACTCCCGTCATGTCAGACGTTTGCCATGCAAACACGTCTAGGTTGTTCTTGAGGAGATGAACTAACTTCTTTTTGGTTTCCAATGGGAGTTGTTCTCCTATGCCAATGGGCTGTTCTGGGAATTTTTCGTTGATTATCACTTTTCGTTCATTGCCATCTATTACTTCTGTCTCTGTTGTGATGGACTTGGGTTTAGATACTTCAGCTTTAGCCACTTGCTTGCATTCACGAGACCAGTTCATGCGACCGCGTACGGTGCCTATGCCATTTGGTGTTGGGAACCTGATCATTCCATGTATGGTTGAGGGGATAGCCCCAAACCTTTCTATGGAAGGCCTTCCCAATATTACGTTGTAGGCGGATGGAGCCCTTACAATGGTGAAATTTAGGACTTCAAAGCGATGGAACGGGTATTCCCCCATCATGACCTCAATCATGACTTGACCGATAGGCCAATGAATTTCTCCTGCGAAGCCTGCTAAGGGGGACTCGGCGGGGAGTATAGCCTCTCTAACCTTCTGAGGGAGCTTTTTGAAACAATGCTCATAGATGATGTCGGCGGAGCTTCCAGTATCTATGTAGGCCTTTTCAACCTCATAATTGGCCAAACGGACCTGGATGACTACTGGATTGGTGGAAGTAGTTTCCACTGGTGGGAAAGATATCGGTTGCATCATCCAGTTCTCTAGCACAAGGGACTTTCGTTTCTGAGAGCCACCGCTTACCATGCACACATGGCCATCAGGGGGGCCAGGGTGGTTGTCTTTCCTAGCTGCCTTCTGCCACTCATAGGTCTTTTTAGCGGGTGACTTTTTCGCTTGCTGCCTTGCTCCTATCACCAAGTGTTCAAGCTTTCCTTCATCCAACGCCCGTTTTATTTCAGCTTTTAGTTCCCGGCATGAATTAGTGTCATGGCCGTAGTCTTCGTGAAAATCACAGCGCTTGTTCATATTCTTTGTTCCAGAGCGGTGAAGCATACGAGGGGGTGGCTTAAACGTTGCCCCTATCTGTTCAGTTTTTAAGATCTCCATGGGGGTCTTGCTGAGGTTCCCCCCAGATGGGCTTCTTTCATAAGGGGTGAATCTTCTAGGAGGTCTTTCCTCCTCTCGTCTACCTTGTCTACTGTCACGATGATCCCTTCTTCGACTATCATGTCGGGGCTCCTGTCTACTTGTCCCTCCGACAGCTGGTCCGCTCCATGTCCTGTCTCTCTTGCCACTTGTTACACTTCTTGCCAAAGCAATTGTTTCCTTCGACCTTAAGTAATTGTAGCAAACATCTGTGGTCTCCTTGAAGGTGACTGGGATTCGTGCTGCTAGTCGTTCTTGGAGCTGGCCTGGGAGTAGTGAGAGTGTGAACCCGGATATTTGTTGACTTTCGGGTAGGCCTGGTATCTTCTGGCACTCTTGCGTGTAACGGAGGATGAACTCTCGCAGGCCTTCCCCTTCTCGCTGCCGTATGAGATGTGCCTCGAGATGGGTTCTCCTTTGCTTTTTCTGTTGAAAAAAGTTGGAGGTAAACTTGGCTTTAAGGTCGTAGAAATCATAGATGCTTTTCTCTGGGAGGCTTGTGAACCAATCTCTAGCGAAACCTTGCAACGTTCCTGGAAACATGTGGCAAGCTACCGGGTCTACCCATTTTTCTGTCATGATAGCTTGTTCGAAAAGTGCTAAGTGATCTTCCGGGTCTCTTGTTCCATCATAGGTGCCGACAATGGAGGGAACTCTCTGTCGGTCTGGGATGGGATATTTTGCCACCCAATCACAAAACTTAGAGTTCACCACAGAAGTGGGCATGGTTGCTACCCGAGATGGTCCTTCCCTCTCTCCCACGAGGCCCTTCAGCAAACTGAGTAATTCTTGATTGGTATCTTGTGGGGGCGGTGGAGGAGTAGGCTCTGGTGCCTTTTGCCTTTGCAACTCATTAACCAACTGTCCGAGCAAGACACTCGCATTGACCTCAGGAATTGGTTGTGGCGCAGGCTTGGGCTTCAATGTTTCTATGAGCCTGGCTAAGAAGTCGTTTTGTGGGGGTGGAGTTGGTGAAGGTGTTTGTTGTTGGGACAAGGCTGTCTTCAGAATCTCCAAGGCCTCTTCCACTGACGGCTGTTCCCTGGAAGGGGTTTGAGTGGGAGTGGGAGATGGCTGTTGGGTTAGAGTGGAGGCTTCCAGGCTAACAAGTTGTGGGAAGCTCAGGGTTGGAGTGATACTTGGAGGCCTTCCCATCTGGAAGCCTTGATAGCTTGACTGGCCTGCTTCTCCCGTGTTAGGCACTCCCACTTCGGCTGTGTCGTTAGACCCGAAAGGGTAAAGTCTGGTCCGGACACCAGATAGGTTTTCTTCGCTGATCCTTCTAGCATTCCCCGTCCCCTCTCCTGTTCCAGTGACTTGGGAGTTTGGGGGGGTGGCGTTGATGTCTACCGAGGGAGGAGGATCCTCTCTGCTCGGAGGGGGGTTCATGGCAGGGCCTGAATCCATTGGGGGTGAAGGGTTAAGGAGAAAACTTAGTGAAAAACCGTTGTTCTATAACGGTCCCACGGATGGCGCCAATGTTTGAGCAACGATTGACGGGGCTCAAGGGTTTGGGGTGTTGGCTAATCCTTACGAACTCCTGCGAGAGCAGTGCAAACCTACCAAGCTCTTAACGAGCCTAAGGTGACGTAATGATTAGCGGGTGTGACGTAAGAGAGTAGGAAAAACTGCTCTTGAACGTGTGTGTGTGAGTAATGCAATGATTGACAACTTGCCCTCTGACATTGATCAGAGGGGTATTTATAGGCTTGAGATTAGGGTTTCCATTTATGGGCTGAGGCCCAATGATTGCATCCATGGGCCGTCACTTTATGGTCCACAAATGGGTACGTGACGTAAGCATGTGTGCTTGCGACGTCAGGTCAACTTAAGTCAACTTAAGCGTAAACCGGACAAAAGTTAGTGTTACCGGGCAGCCAGGCCAACCGGGTAGGCTGTGCCCGGTAACGGGGCTAAGCCATGGCGGATTCCGGAGTGGAGCTCGAGAGCGGGGCGACTTACCCCGGTAACGGGGCTGGCCACCCCGGTAATGGTCTAGGTTCAGGGCGGTTTTTCCCGGTCTTGCTCGAGAGCGGGTCAGGTTACCCCGGTAACGGGGCTGACCACCCCGGTCATGCTCAAGAAGGTGTCCGAGATAACCGAGGTTCCAAGGTAGAGGGGGCAGTTTTCTCGGAACCGGGGCTCATTAGCCCGGGAAAGGTCAGGGCCATTTTAGCCCGGTAACGGGGCACCGCCCTGCCTCGAGCGCGGGCCAGTTTAGCCCGGTAACGGGGCTCCGCCCTGCCTCGAGCGCGGGCCAGTTTGGCTCGGTGACGGGGCTCCGCTGTGCTCGACAAGTTTGGTTAGGGCGGTTTGAACACGCAGGGTATTTCCGGGGTGGATCGAGTCTTCCGAGTTATTTTTGGTTGTCGGACCACATACCTCAATAATATGTAGAGTTAACATTATTTGTATTAAATCATATATATATATAATATTAATAAGTAGCGGAAAAAGATTAAGGGGGAGGGGGGATTTTGTACACTCAAAAGCTTTGAGTTGTTTGAGTAATAATTTTGGCCCCTCTTACGAAACTCTTCAAGTTCCGCCAATGAGGATTCAGGTTTTATTTATACGAAAGGACAAATCTTTATATGTCGGCCCTTTTAAAAGCTCATAAATATTACATATCGGCCCCCTCAATGAACCCAAAATATAAAATATATCGGACCAAAAATTTATGAAATAAGCCATCGCTCCCGCGTCAATCTCAAATCCTGCCTTCGCCTCTGCCACAACTCAACATACCAAATCACACAGTCATTTTTGATAAGTTTAAATCTCGAACCTAGATGAACATGAAAAACTTTCACCTCCAAAGACAACACAAACAACATAAAAACCTCATCTCCCCAACCAACAAAATAATTATGGACACGTATGTACATATGTGTACATATGTATTCTTGCCAATTCAAAATAGTTAGAACAAATATGAGATAACTATACAACATTTACAAACTTATAATTCCTACATTAGGTTTACCATTTTCACATATTTTTATAAATATACATTCGCGACAATGTGATAGCATTCAATTTTAAAACTCAAACGAGATGTTATCGAGTATAAACATTCACACGGTATATATCATTTGTTACAAATGTGAACGATCCATGGTTTGAGTACTAGGCTTTCGTTACACCTTCTCGAGCCAAAGTCGTTTGTCTACGAGAGCAACCGTGGTTGACTTTTCGAAACGTCGAATGTGTATTATACATAGCCCTATCTTATCCCAATTTCATGGAGTAATAATTTAAGTAGCAGAACACCGTTATTATTCAATCAATATGGGGAATGCAGAAACACCACACGTTATATTTATAAATTATTCAAACATAAAATAATTTGTTTTCATGTAGTTGTACAACATTTATGTTCATATTAATCATATCATATCATATTGTATAGTATTATATTTGTCTGTCTTTCAGTTTCTCCTAGCCTTGCAATCCGATATCATAATGTTGATGTGTCTTTTTCTCGAATTAAAATATACGATATGATATGCTATGATATGATTGAACAAGATAATACAATACGGGCCATTTGACACGTTCTAGCAACTTAACTTACGTTCATAAAGAGATACTCGAAGAAACATTAATGGTGCGGTTTTTATTTTTCTTTTCCGTATCTCTTAACGTATGCTATCGATCCAGTTATCTATATTAGTAGTAAACTTAAGACATACAGCAACAAATTCGAGATTCAGTTTAACATAGTACTTAACGAATATTCTTTTAGCTTGTTGTACTTCGTTTAGTGGTTGTACGTAACCTATTGGCATCAAAACAAGGCTTTGACTCTTTGAGCACTACATCATATCGTTTATTTAGACTACAAGTTGAGGTATTAAAAAGATTGTTTTTTGTAAAAGTATGATAAAATTGCAATCTTTATGATTAGAGCCGGAGCCGTGAGCCCGTGACTTCATATTGGATGAGATTTTGTGGCTCGTAATGTTTTATTTTAAGGATTATTTTGAATTGATAAAAAAAAGTTACATATAAACTTGTCTTGTTGTAGTGGTCGGCACCCTAATATATGCCCTCATATCCCCGTTACTAGTTAGGGCATATCTCCGTTACTAGTTAGGATCATGGAGCAAAATACATATATATTTCTGTTTAATCAATTTCGTTTTATGGAAAATATAATTAATCACACTTGAAATTAGGCACATATTACTTCGATGATAAAAAGCAAAATACATATATATCAAACTTCATGGTCCATTGGGTTTCATTAACAACATATAAATCTTTTTTTTATAAGTATCACAAACTTCAAATGTTTTTCACGTTTGTCTTATATCGTTATTAATCATGATTATAGATCCTCAAATAGGGTCATCGGTGACATGAATAGCATACCCGTTCATGAATTTTCAATAATGGTCGTAACTGAATTGAGTCATCAAGAATATTGTTTTCAGTTAACTTGTACTTGGTTAAAGCATTGTTTTCACTACCTTTGGGTTGTCTTTACGACTTCACGATAAGGATTAGCTAAAGACTAAATATACTTCGATTTGGGTTTTAGATGTTTTGTTTGATTAGTAGTTGTTCAAATTGTGGAGTGTTTTTATTAAACAAAAATGTTGTTTATGGTATATTATCTTTTAAGTAAATCATAAAAGTTTTATTATCTTTAACATATAATAAAATAGGGACCTTAAATGCCACATGGCGAAGTAAGAACCATTAGATGTGTTAACTTCTTTGATTTAAACCGTTAGATCAAATTGATGATGTCATCAAACACTATTTTCATTTTACACCCTTTTAAAATACATAATTACATTCTCTCTTTAATAATAAAAACAAAATTCTAATTACTTAAAAAAATCACTCAATTTGAACTATGATTTACCTTATTGTTATTTTAAAATCTCCTAATAAAAAATATTAAAACATGTGTATAAACGTAAAAATGTTTCTGTTATTATAACTATAAACAACATGTGTATAAACGTAAATGTATATATGTTATTATACGTATAACATTGTCTTTTCATAATAACTTAAAATCTACATAAATATAAAGTTTATAATTCAATTTTTATTTTTTTCCGCGCTATCGCAGGACAATAATCTAGTATGAAAGAAACAAGAGTTAATTACATGGATCGTCCCTATGGTTTGCACTATTTGCACCGCTCGTCCCTATAGCTTTTTTATTACACCACTCGTCCCTAAGTTTGAATTTTGTTGCTTCGCAAGTCCTTATTTTGGATGTGCCGTTAAGTCTAAGCATGTGAGAAACATGTGAGAGCAACTTTGTCTTTTTACCACCCCCATTTACCTACCACAAATTCCCCAAAAACCCTAATACCCACAAATCCCTAATTTCTTCAACAATTCAATCAAAATCCACATAAAAAAAACAAAAAAATCCAACGATTGAACCAGATGGTTTGCAAAAATACAAAAAAATCCACATAAAAAAAACAAAAAAATCCAACGATTGTATCATCGAATGTTTCTAATCGAATTAGGTTCATTTTAAATTGTTGTTGAATCTGATGATTTAATTGTGTGTATGTGTGTAATTAGGTTTGGCTAGGTGTGGTAAGAGTTGCAGATTAAGATGGATGAATTATCTTAGGTCGAACGTTAAACGCGGTAATTTTACTAAAGAAGAAGAAGATCTTATTATCAAATTTCATCAGGATATGGGAAACAAGTATGTCGTTTTTACTCTTTGGTTACTTCTGTTAAGTTTGATGCTAATGATTAGATCGGTCTAAGTTATTATTAAGATAAATGAATTTAGGGAAAACTTTAAGCTAAAATAATTAAACCGAATACTTACAGATGGTCAGCGACTGTTGCACTGTTACCAGGAAGAAGTGATAACGAAATCAAGAACCATTGGCATACGCATTTGAAAAAACGTAGCACTAAACTAATTCACTGTGAAGTAAAACATTTCAATCCGTTGGATTTTTTTTGTTTTTTTTTTATGTGGATTTTTTTGTATTTTTGCAAACCATCTGGTTCAATCGTTAATTTTTTTTTTTTTGTTTTTTTATATGGATTTTGATTGAATTGTTGGAGAAATTAGGGATTTGTGGGTATTAGGGTTTTTGGGGAATTTGTGGTAGGTAAATGGGGAAGAAGATGGTAAAAAGACAAAGTTGCCCTCATATGTTTCTCACATGTTTAGACTTAACGGTTGTCTTAACGGCACATCCAAAATAGGGACTTGCGAAGCAACAAAATTCAAACTTAGGGACGAATGGTGTAATAAAAAAGTTATAGGAACGAGCGGTGCAAATAGTGTAACTATAAGAACGACCCATGTAATTAACTCAAGAAACAATTTAAGTTTTTGATTTTTAAAGCAAACTAGAGGATCTCTCGTGCTTCGCACGAGTTCGATTACAGTCATTTGAAATGGAGGGGACAGTTCCGACATATAAGAAAAAAGCCATTTCATCCATGTGTTTGATTCCCGTGATTCCACCCTCCAAGTTGACCGTGTTTTTTTGAACTCCGTCACTCCCGGGTAATTAAAACGGTTTTGGCTTTTGTTGATCACCTTGGATACCAGTGTAAAAGAAGGAAGCAAAAAAACAAAAATGTATTAGTTACATCCCATTGAAAAGAGATCATAAAAATTGAAAGCGATTCACACTGTTCGAAACCATTTGAAGTGCTAGGGGAAAATGGAAAATTCTAAAGTTAAACTCAGTCCTTACATATAAACGAAGTTACTGGAGTGTAGTTGGAAAGAAGATAAGCATTCACCGAAGCTGGAGAACGGAATACTGGAGATCGAACAGATAGATGAAAAGACTTTTCACCCAAATGTTGGATCTGTTGTCCTCCGTCCTCAGGTTTCGGTGACTGCCTGTGCTCGTTCCAACGAAACTCAGGCAAATTCGTTAATATGTGAGCAGTGAGTTTTACTTTGGGAGTTTCCATTTTCCTCCAGCAAACTAAATGGTTTTAAAAGCGAACAAACCCGTAAAAAAGAACACGATTATCTAAGAACGAAGCATGAAAGCGAAGAAGACAAAACAAACCAAAAACTAAAGAGCTGAAAAAGACGAACTGTGAGCTAGGATTGGATGTTAGGCCTTCTGAAAAGAGGTTTTTCGATTTGAATTTTAGGGTTTTGAGTTTGGAAAATTTGGATAAAGAGTTCATGAACCAGCTACAAAAAAAAGCGGAAGCGCTTTTTTTTGCTACTGGCTCGTCCACTCCTTACCTAAATTTTCCATACCCAAAACCCTAACATCCAAATCCAAAAGCCTCTTTTCAGAAGCCCTAATCTCCAGTTTTAACTCACAATTAATTTTCCTCAGTTGTTTAATTTTTGTTTGTTTTGTTTTCTCCGTTTTCATGTTTTGTTTCCAAATAATCGTGTTATTTTTTAGGAGTTCGTATTTGCTTGTATTAAATGAAGAGTAGAATTTAGATAAGCGAACCTAAAGTTACCTTGGATACGATACGTGAACTGAACCAGACACGAATCCGACCCAGACACAAAATTCTAAGCATGGCTCAGATCTGCAAATTCAAAGAAGGAGACCTGTCTTTAGAAGTTCTGATTTTCAGTTTTACTTTACAATTGATCTTTTTCTAGTCCTTTAATTTCGAATCGTTTTTTTTTTTTTTTTTTTTTTTTGTGTTCTGTTTTCAGATAATTGTATGAAATGTATTGATTAGCGAATTCGGGGGTTTACCTGTCGTGGCTTTGTCATTGTTTTGATCTTTGATCTTCTACTGCCTGAAAAGTGGACTGCATGTTAGAACAGCTATCGGTAATCGTATATTTGGAACCAAAACAGGTATAAGGGGAAGTAATTATCAGAAAGGGAACTTATCTTATATTCAATGGGTTTGATTTCGTGGCTAGCTACTGGCACAGGTTTGGTATCAATCGATTTCTTTAACCTAGTAGATGGCTCTGATTTGTCGCCTTGTCATTGTTTCGATCTTTGATCTTCTACTACCTGAAAAGTGGACTGCATGTTAGAACAACTATCGGTAATCGCATATTCGGAACTAAAATAGGTATAAGGGGAAAAAATTATTAGAAAGGGAACTTATCTTATATTCAATGGATTTGATTTTGTGGGTAGCTGCTGGCGCAGGTTTGGTATCAATCGATTTCTGAGTAAGAGGATTTTGAAGGTCTGGTGGTTTATCCTGTCGTCGGTCGGTTTAGGGTAGAGGAATGCGGCTGTGTGTTTGGGAGAGGCGGTTTTGGTTTAGGATTTTTTTTTTTGTGCGTGTTTTTTTTTTTTTGGTTGGTGTATGTAAATAGAGTTTGGTTTTGGGCTTTGTTATTGGATTTGATTTCTTGGGCCCGTTTGTTATTTTGGTTTTTTGAAAACGAATTTTGTATTAAACTCTTCACGTATGCAATGGAAGATGTGTAGAAAGTGGAAAGATGATCCGAGGGTGGTGAAGTACATAGAAAGTTGGAACGAAATACTAAAGTCGATGTTATGTTAAATTGTGGAGAAATGTTTTTATTTGGCTTGTAGACGTTTTACGATACGTAAATATTTGAATTTGAACTATACATTTATCACATAATTAATTTTTGGAGTACCTAATTGTAATGGATTTGGGGTATTTGGTTGTTATATTTTGTCTTTATGTATGTGACGTCTAGTAGAACTGGGGTTTGTAATATATTTGTTTAGTACTTTTATAATTGAACGATATGGATCAGCGTTATGGAACTGTAACACTTTTTGGAGATAATTGGAATTTTGCAACATATCCGAATTTTAAACGTGGCAAAAGATACCGAGGTCCTAATATTTAGTATTTACGTAGACGTTAGCGTTTTTGAGGATCATAGCAGTACGTTGCTTATAAGAGCTATGGAACTTGGAATGTTTTATGTTTACATTTACTTAGAAGCAGGGTTCGTTGTTCTTACAAAAGCGTCGCTCCAAGCGGATGCTGCTGAATTTTTTTGTTCCTCGTTTTTCACTCAGAAAAACGTTCACGTTTTGTGGGGTTTATAGTGTCTATTGTATCTGCAAAGTATCATAACTTTTGTTTAGAACGGGTGTGTCTACATTTACTAATATTGTTGTTTGTTGTGGGTAATGAGTACCTGCTGCCTTTCTTGGTTTTCGTTTTTGCGTCTTTTTGCTGCTTGTGCCGGCGGTGTCGTCTGCAACTTTGAAATAGTGGCAATTAGTATTTTTTCATAAGGCGATGTATATTGAAAGTGGTTACCCTTTGGTTCTGCCGATAATTGTGCGGTGCTGCCTGCCTCGGTTAGTTCTTTTGTTTCTCTTGGGCTGTCTTCGGCATCATCTGCAATTTTGGAATATTATTAGATAGTGTTTTTATGTAAACAGACGTATTTTTGCCGTACTTACCTTTTGATTTGAACGATAATTGTTTGGCAGTGCGTGGATTCGTGGTCTCTTGTGCTTGGGTTGGGGCTTTTGTTTGGGTGTGGGTGTCGGTTTCTGGACTTGTAGGCGAATGCGGTGGAGGGGTGATTTGTAGTGCGGTGCTGCTTGCCTCAGTTAATTCTTTTGTTTCTGTTGGGCTGTCATCGTCATCATCTGCAATTTTGGAGTATCATTAAAGAGTGTTTTTATATAAATAGACGTATTTTTAGCGTTATTACCTTTTGATTCGAACGATAATTGTCTGGCAGTGTGTGGCTTCGTGGTCTCTTGTGTTTCAGTTGGGGTGTGGGTGGCGGTTTTTGGAGTTGTAGGCGAATGCGGCGGAGGGGTGATTTGTCGTATTTCTGTCGCTGCTGGAGATTTAGAGCTCGTGAGTTGTAGAGATGGTGTTTGGTCGATTATCGATTCTGTGTTGACGATGACGAAGTTGATATTATTGGGACTTGATTTTTTGGTGAGCTCTATGTAGAATTTTTTTGTGTTCATGCCTTCCTTCTTGAATGCGGGAGGCATGATTTTCCGATCCTCGTACCCGTCCTCTGTGATTATTTGTTTGCAACTTCGTCCTATGATCTTTTGCACGCACAAATCTGTTGCCATGCCCTCTAGTTCAGCAGTTCCGTCAGAAAGGATGACTCTTACGTTATAACTGCAATTCAATGATTAACGTTAGTTTGTCGGTTTGTTGTTTAGATATGACATATGTTTAGTATTATGATCTTACAAGAAGTTCGGATCGGATCTCTGGCCATGATTTGGACAGAACCAACTTTGTTTCTGTTTTGATATCTGGCACTTGCATTCTGGACAAGATGCAGTATACCAGCTGTTTTCTATCTGAACCTGTGTGATTCTTGCAGAGACAGAGATTGTCTTTTGCTATTGCCACGTAGTTTTTATTACTGTTAGAATTATGTAAAGAGAATTCCAATTAAAGGAAGTGTGTTTCTGTCTTTTATCGGAACATATGCATTTTCTTGTAAATGTAAAATTGTGAATTGTATGCGTCTGGGTTTAATTACTTACCGATATCGATTCGTAGGGCATCGATTTTAGTTCATGCAGCGGTGCAGTGATGTGCCAGGTAAGTGTCGATGTTTTTGTACCTGGTATGCTTAGTTGTTGTTGCTGAGCCAAATCTGAATGTAGTTTTGGGTTGACAATAATATGAGTCGCATCTGTTGACGACATTTTTAATGCCCCTGAAACGGTTTAGGTATAAGGCATTTCAGCTTGTTGCATTGCAAATATGTTAGTCTGCGTTTTTTTGGTATTTCAGTGTGCATACCTGCGTATGTTGCCGGTTTGACGTTTGTAACAGCTATCGTTGTTCCTTGAGACACGGCAGATAGGGTGGAAGTGTCTACTTTCTCTGTGTTTTCCATACACTCTTTCCAAATTGTTGCGGTTATTTCTTCTCCGCTGTAATGTCGATATTTTGGTAATGTTATCGAATTGTTATTATTATTTTTGTACAATAATGTCAAAATGCAGGGTTTTTGTGTTCTTACTCAGAATCGATTAGGGTCAATAGTAGGAACGGATCGCCATTTCTCTTGTAACAAAGTGTCTGCCTTTTGTAATTCCCGAGAAAGTCTGCGTTTGTAGTTTGTTTTTTTGCACTGTATCTCAAAATTCATATTAGTGGAATGATTATAGTTTACGTACCTGGGTAGTATGTAGGGTCCTGTAGGAAGGTCCGTAGCTGATTTACAGAGACGAAGTCGAAACAGTCTTCAGGTATTTTGCCCTCGTCATGGACTTTAACTATCTTCGAAGCCTCTCCAACATTGAGGTGAATTGTGTTTTTGATCATTCTTTGGTACTTTGGCGTCTCTGTACATGAATACTGTTCTATGACATAGCAATTGTTGATCTGAAACTTTGATTCTACGAACTGCTGGCCTTGTTGTTCACCGACAATTGCGACTCTGTCTGCCTGTTATGAATATTTACTTAGTATACACGTATTTTGTGAAAGTGGGAAGTATATAATATTTACACGAAAGTTTCGCGATTTAATGCCTACTAATAGATATTTGGATGTCGGGAGTTTGTAAATGCGGAAGATTTTTAATAAATATATAATTCTTACATGTTCGTCGGTTGCAATAAACCACGTTTCCTTCTGTCTGAAATGGGGAGTCCACTTTCTTAAAATTCTTATGTTTAGAGGCAGGCCGACACAACCGTATTCAAGATCAGATATGTGAACCATGGTTTCCTGCAATTATAGAAAGATATAGGTTGTTAGTAGATAATGAAAAAGCAACGATCAAGAATGTAAGAAGTATTTATTTTGTAATTTTTTTTTGCGATTCTAAGAAATGCAGAAAAAAAAAATTCTAAATTTTTCGTGTGTGCTTTATTTTCTAAAATATTTACAGTACACGTATATATGACTGCAGCGGCATGTTATCTACTCTGTAGACTGTCTACAAAACATAGAAAGTCCTTGTAAACAATGTTTCTGGTATGGTCTGAATATTCTGCGTTTTCATTCTTGATCAATAATTTAACGGAATCAGGGGAAGTGGCCCTAGACAGTGCTACGTATAGTTGACCGTGACCGAATATCGGGGAGGGCAAGAATATTCCTATTTTTTTAACGACTGCCCTTGGCTTTTGTTGATTGTCATGGCATATGAGATTTTGCACGGGAATTGCTTTCGGGTGAAAATGAACGGAAGCTTTGGGTCGTGGTGAACAAATTTTATTCTAGGAAGAAAAACCCTTTACCCAATGCATGTCCCAGTCATGATGACTGCCTCAATGATTGTCGGCAGAAGTCTAGTAACAATTAGTCTCGTGCCATTACAAAGGCCGTTTTTTTGATTCATATTGCGTAACAGAATAATTGGAGCGTTTTGTTTCAGAATCAGTCTGTGTAATGGAAGGCCGGGAAAAGTTAACTGGTTAAGATATTCTTCTGGATATAACAGTTCTAAATCCAAGGTTGCTCGAGCATGTGGTGTAATGGAGTCAGAACTATAATATGAGGTTGCTTGTTCTGAGGTGCTGTCCAAAATCGTTGAATTTATGTCGTCGATTGTACAGTTTTTAGGGCAAATAATTGCTCTGTTGCAAAGGTTTTCTCGTGTTGGGGCAAGCAGAATAGATGGCCCATAAACAAAATCGATTAACTGTTGAAGACCGTAAACGCTATCTTTTATGAGAAAGCCACATGGAATTTGGATTTGTGAGGCGTACTTGGAAGCAAGCGTGTCTGGAAAGCCAATAGTTCCGTTCCCAACGTGTAGAAGCCATTGTGCAAAAAGATTGGAATCTGTACATATAGAGTCGCCTGTATGAAAACGTGAGAGACGCATGTTATGTGACAGTTTGTACAAAGTAAAGTACGGCCATAGATACGAATTGGGTAGAGTTGTCAACATGATGTCGTGGTGTCCTTTCTTTCGCTTTATAGGTAAGGTCTGCCTGAAATCCCCTCCAAGGATCATAGATATGCCACCAAACGGTTTGTCCTTTTTCTCTAGTATATCCCTAAATGTGCGGTCCACGCATTCGAAGCATCTCCGATCCATCATAGTCGCTTCGTCCCATACAATCATATATGTTTGTTGTAACAATTCAGACAGCTGGGTTTTTTTCTTTATATTACAAACGGAGATGTTAGTTAAATCGATGGGTATATTAAATCGAGAATGGGCAGTTCTACCGTTTGGTAAAAGCAGTGATGCAATACCTGATGAAGCGACAGCCAAAACTATTTTCCCGGTAGATCTAAAGTATGCTAGTATAGTTGACCATAGATACGTCTTTCCTGTTCCGCCGTGACCGTATACAAATAACATTGTCTGTTTACCTTCTGCTTCATCATTTCGTATCCTGTTATAGACTCGTAACTGTTCTGAATTTAAGTTATGCGACATTTGTAGATGTTGTTGGCCGAGCGAAATTCTGTCATATAACGTTTCTTCTAACAGTAGTCGGTTTCTCAATGTCAACAGCAATTCAGATGACGGTAGAGGCAAATCAAATGACGCTAAAGACTTAGAAGGAACAGCAGCGTTTAGTATTTTTTCAAGCTCGAATAAAATGTGTTGCTGTAATGTACACTCGGGAATTACAGAATCTGAAGAGGTAGCAGAGGCGGACAGAATATGAACGATATCATCCCCCATTTTCGGCCACGCATTGTTCCACAAAATTTTTGGGTCGCTAAGGTCACAAAATAACAAAAGATTACAAAAAAGAGAACGTAACTGTACGGAAGATGCCCAGAAGGAGGCCTCGTTGAAAGCAGTCAACCATTCTTTGTCGTCGCCAATTAAGCCCAGTGCCTCGCATGCAAGACGGTATGAGGAATAAATTACACTGTTTACAGAACGAATTTCACCAAATGAACGGCATCTTTTTTGGTGGGAGAGAAGCATTCTGAGATAAAAGAGTTCGCCAGCAGTGGGGTGTATGTAAACCATTCTACCTATGGGAGTAACTATCTTCTTTGTCCTAAAAATCCACTTTTTTTTTGCCTGAATTCCACGAATACAGCAACGGGTATTGAACATAGGTCAGGTGGCGGCCATCCGGGTCCCATCTATTATTGATCAACCATCTCGATAAAGTGGAACTACCGAAATTAGTATTGCGTGCCAACGTTTGTAGGTCACAACTATCCTGAAATGTAACAGTCTCCATGTGTTCGAGATGAACTTGTAGCACCTGAACGGCAGGCTCTCTTTCGTGTATAGAAAAATTCAGAAGCCGCCAAGCCGACTCATGTGGACATATAAACCTTCCGTCCACAAAGTTTTCAATTTCATCAATTCTTTTTTGAGTATCAGCTGCCACAGAATGAGAAGTAGACACGCAAGATTTTCCAGAATTTGGATGTACAGAGGCATCAGCTTTCTCCAACCGCAGTACTCCACGTTTATGTGCGCATCAAAACGACTACATAACAATTTATTATAAGGTACAACAAATCCGTTATGTACATGAACTCCGTTATTTGTTGTAAAAACTGAAGACTCAGATCTCTTGTAATGTACATAGCCGTCCTTGTCGAAAAAAGTGGAAAGAGCAAACTGTTTTGGAAATCGTTTTTTACAGGTACCGTCTCGCATACAAGGAGCACCAGAATTAGATAGACCGCAGGGTCCGTGAATCATAGATTTTGTAATAGTGATATCGCATATTTATATAGATATTTATATGCGATATTTGGTCATTTTCGTATTTAATCATGATGGATAGGATAGGTTTTGCATTTAATCGTGTGAAAAATATTTTATTCAAGTGACAGGTTGAATATGATCGGAAAGTGGACATTTGGACGAAGAAATGCAAGTAAATGGAAAAAATGGAGTCAAGTTTGGTTTTCGCTATTATTTGATGTTTGAAGAATACAATACATGATTAAAATAGCAACACAAAGAGGAAAAAAATAAAAAAAGAAAGCTTGGTCTTGGTTTTGGGTTTGGACTTTTAAGCCGGATGCATGTGGTGTTTACGTAAGAAGCAAATAGAATAAAAAAAAGGGGTTTTCACATTTGATTACAAATAAAACTCTTTGAAAGAAATATAGTTATAAAAGGAAACAAAGTCTTACCACCTAATAGATATATATTTATATATATTAAACTCAATTTTGGAAGGAGTAAAATTACATTGCACGTGGGAGTTGGGACATATTTGGATATGTGTTTGGTGGCAGTTGGTTACAGCAAAAAGAAAAAGAGGAATGAGAAGTTCACGGGTGGAAAAAGAAAAAAAAGAAAGAAATTGTAGTCTATCTTTATTGGATTTTCATAGTTTTGGAGTTGGACTCAAACACAAATTCTATCTTAATTTTTGCCTATAAATACAAGACCAATTCGGCCAGAAAATTTATTCATCCCATTATTATTTTCAAGTCTCTGGAGCTGGTATTACGTTTAGAAGCAAGGATTAAGGCAAGGAAGATCACTTTTTCGGCAATCGGCGATTACGACACGTTCGACAAAACTCTTCGTTTGTTTCTTTTCAGTTTTGAACTATTTTCCAGAATGCTTTCTAACAATTTATTTGCTGTTTTAGACTTGATCATGAGTTGCTAAATTCTCGTTATGCTTGTTTGAACAACGGATCCTATTTGAAGTTTATTTAACGTTTTCGATTGTTTATGTTTTTGTGTTTAACCGTTGATCCTTATTTGCTTAAATTTTAGTATATTATTAGAGTTGTTTATATATAATTTGACTAATCAATATTCTAGGTATTCGGAAGGAATCTAGATAGATTTAACAAGTTATATGAAGTAATCGGTCGGTCTATAATCGATTTAAAATTATTAAGATTCGGAAGGACTTAGTAATAACAACTTAGGTAATTAAATTTAAGTGAGTAGGTCTAAGTATTAAGATTCGGAAGGACTTGATAATTAGAGGAGTTATTCGGAAGGAAACTCTATAAGGTTAAATCACTAAAAACAGGCTTGTTACTTATTGCTTGATTATTAATATTTATAACTGTATTCGGAAGGAACGGTGTAATTAGAGATAATTAAAGTTAGTAAAAGATTCGGAAGGACTTTTATTATATCTTAGAAGTTGGAAAAACAATCGATCTCGTAAAATTAACGGAAAATAGGTGAAGTGTCAAACAAGTGTAATTTTTCTTTATTTGATTTAATCAATTACTTTTCGTTCGATTTTAATTAATCATCACTTTTTCTTAATTACTTGCAAGCTTGTGTTACGATAAAAAACCCCCAAAAATACTCAGTATTATTAATTCGGAATTTAAAACAAATTAGTCCCTGCGAACGAACCTTTACTTGCTTAAAACTATATTATATACGGATAGGTCCACTGCCTAGAAGTGTGTAATTGCGTGAAAAAGTAGGTTTAAATTAAGACTAGATTTTACACATCAAATAGTAGAATACAATCTTGGCTCGGTAATAGGATTAGGCAATTCTGCTGTAATATACTTGTCGACATCAACGAGATTCCTGATTCTAAACGACTCCTCAACCCACAGAAGTGTATGACAGTGTGGCAGGCCTCTTTTTTGGAACTCCACTGTGTATAAATATGGACATGTTATACAGCAGCGATGGCGGTAAGTAACAAAAAAGGCGTTAAAAAGGTAGCAGAGCAACAACGAAACTGAAAAAATGATACTCCCACGCGGTAACGACACAAAATGGTTTATCTTCTTTTAGAAACTTGATGAAATTATCTGCCTTCATATTGAATACCCTGGCAATGATATCGGGTCTGTTTTGAGAATGTCCCATGTTGTGTGAATCCATAAATCTGCTGATCTCGGGCCAGTTAGCATTACACGTAAAAGTAATAAAATATTGAGGGTTACCGTAAACACGACAGATAGCGAGAGCATCCTGATAGTGCTTATACATATATCGCGGCCCTCCCACAAAAGACGAAGGCAGAAATACGCGCTTCCCAATTTGACTCCCCATAGAATCGCCCCTTGAGATCGCATCAAAGACCCCTGCTGCATATTCAGACCTTAAAGAACTCTGATGATTACGAATATAATCTAATCTGCCCTCCTCCACACATAAGTAGGCGTCAAGTAGGAATTGTTGAAACAATTTACCACCACGTAACAACAATGAGAAAATATCCCGGCGACTATGCAGCATGTAACTATAGTACATATTGACCGTCAAGGCTCTAGGTTCCTTACCAAACATCGATCTTAATTTCAACGATGGAGACCAGCCCACCTCACCGTACGGAAACAGCAAAGGGTATTGAAGAGGCATATAAGACTGATGAAGCTTACTAATGCGACATGGCCGGTCAGATTTGGATCGGATTATGATATCGTACGCGTTAGCATTCACATCATCAGCAACAACAATTGCACCCAACGTTCCCGGCTGCGGTCTAGCATACCTATTATCAGGTACATTACTATACAATCTAACTGCATAATCGTCAACGTTGTTATAATCTGCAATTTCGGTCGCCTTTGTAAAAGTTCGAACATATTCGTTACATGAGAATAGAAGATCAGTCAAAACAGTCACGCCACCAGGTTTAAGAGCATCGTCATTGTCACCGGCCGGAAAGAAACGCAACCTATTTTGAACGCTATTTGGGGTATCATATACGTACAACTGTAGAAAGCGTGGAGCATTTGGAGACACGGGACACAAGGAACCTATGTAATGGGACACCTGACCAGAAACCTTAAACGTATACGGACCATGTCCCACATTCACTGACTCGTCTATTTTAGCACCGAATGAAGTCATCGAAAACATAGAATTATAGGCCCTAATATTGCGCATAAAATGAGAATCTCCATATAACCCAAGCAAAGCAACCGGCGGAGAAGCAGCCACACTCAAAACCACTGAACCCCCTTTACAACATTGATTATAAACAGGACGACCAACCCGTGAACCTAGCAGAACTCTCTCTTCATACCAGAAATAAGCGCCACAATAACTACAATAACAACTTGCGTCACCGGAATCGTAATATGTGGGCAAAGCTTCGTTTGAGACTAATACGGGAGGTGTAACAGGTCGACGGCCCCTACCCCTACGGCGTACAGGAACAGCAGGCACATGCCAAGAAGTACCAACCCTAAGACTGCTACCACATGATATAAAACTATCGCAAAAGTAAAAAAAAAACAAAATAAAAAACCGACACTACACACAATCTACAGATACAATATTAAATAAAAAAAACTACCCATCCGCAAAAATACATATAAACACAAGAACATAAAATCCTAAACCCACGAGGAAAAAAATTACAGTCAACAACACTACAGAGTAAGACAAAGAACGTAATGCAGAAACATACCTCAATAATGATGAACAACAGCAGCAACCCGCAGGAACCAAAATCGTAAAACCTGCGGAAAAAACACGACGAAAATGCCCAAAAAATCATAATCTTATATATAGTACTGCACTAAAACACATAAAAATAAAAAAGCACAAAAACTATAAAATACGGAGTCATAATAATGAAACCGATTAACATACATTCACATTCCAGAAAACCCAAAAGTCAGAAACTTTGATTAGCATATATGACTCCAAAACCCACGGACTCATAATAACAAACCGATTAATGTACATTCACATTCCACAAAAATCAAAAATCAGAAACTTTGATTAACATTCCACAAAAATCTAACATCAAAAACTTTGATTATCATACATCCACATTCCATAAATATCAAAACCACCACAAACCACATTCCACGAAAATTTAAACTCCACAAACATTAAAACGAAAAGACAAACCTCTGAAACTCTGAAAAATAACAAAAGCCAGGAATCGTCAAAGAACGGCAATGCAGTGCAGCGGAAAAACTAAGAAAGACGTTAAAGGAATTCAGTGTAATAGAAAACAGGAAGATGACACGTGTTATCTGCCGCCGCGTGTAATACAGAAATACGAAAACGGGCTAAAAACGAAGCCCAAACCAAAACCCAGTAAACTAAACCCAAAAGAAGCCCAACTATTAAGCCCAAGTATTAAAAAAACATTTAAGGCACAATTAGCAATGCATCTATGACAATTAAATAGGAGGATAATTGGGTTGTGACAAAATGAAAGTTGGGCTTTAGCCCATTGAAAATATGTTAGTAGGCCAATAAATTATTAAGTTAAACAAAATACGTAATTTTTAAGAAATAATTCTTTAATTAATTATCTTACTTCAAAATTTTAGTTTTTATATATCAGTAATTGAATATCTAAACATTTAAGCTTAAATTCAAATTAAGAAAGTAAAAATAATGTTATCTCAAATTCATCCTAAAATCAAACAAAATTTGTTTTACAAACACAACCCCTACGGCGTTAATGAGCTATTCGAGCTCAAACTTGATTTGAGTTTTATAACATTCGAACTCGAATAAAGGTTAGTTCACTGATGACTATAACCTTTAGTATAATAGTTAACGACTACTTTCTCTAATAACCAACATTTTAATTTATCACTTATTTCAAAACGTTAAATACAAATCAAATTATTACTACCAAGATTCGAACTTTAGACAATTGATCTGTAAACTCAATAGAAATAAATTTAGTGTTTGATAACCAATTTTCTTTTCTTTTTTTACATTAGTTATAAACACCGTTCATAAAATTTGACAAAACTATAATTATAGTTCCTATATTTTCAAAAGTTGAGACGTAGTCCATATTAAAAAGCCCTTTAGTGCAAATATCATCTAACCAGATTAAAACGACTATAGTTCGGCCAAACCATAAACACGATACCAAAAGTTTCATCCAAAAGATGTAAATACACTTTAAAAAATTTCTTTTGTAACCAATAGAGATCAACACGTTTTCTAAAATCAACAAGTATCATAACGAAAAGTTAATACAATACCATATAAAATATCAAATAAAACCGATATTAGTATTAACGAGTATTGAATACCGAACATTTGTATCCGGTCGATATCGGTTACTACCAATATACAAAAACATTTGTATAAAAAGGTATATATCTTTCCCCTTCAAATTAGGGTTTCCCCCAAAACAAAATTCAATCAATTTTTCGAAACCCTAGAAAACAACAACAATGGGGACCGAGCGAAAACGTAAGGTGTCTCTTTTCGACGTGGTGGACGACGCTACGGTGACGGCGAAAATCAAAACCTCCGTCAACGGCGGTGCCGGTATGGCGTCGATTAACACGTGGAACGGGCGGCAATATACGGCGAGGTATCATGAGATATTGGAGAAACGGAAAACCTTGCCGGTTTGGCATCAGAAAGAGGAGTTTTTGAAGGTTTTGAAGGAGAATCAGACGTTGATTTTAGTCGGTGAAACCGGTAGTGGTAAAACTACTCAGGTTTGTTTTTTTTCATGATTTTGGCTTTTTAGGGTTAATTTGATGTTAATTGTTGTTTTTGTTGAGATCTAGGGTTTGAATATGATGTTTAATTGAGGTGTTAAGGTCTGTAAACGAGTCGAGTGCGTAACGAAAAACTATAAACTATTGAAGTCGATGATAATGAACTTTGGCTCCCGGTTCTTATTGAGTTTTTTGAGCCTTGTGTAATTTTTATTTGTTGAAGCTTTGTAGGTATAATTGTTTAATTGAGGTGTTTAGGTTTGCGTATGTCGAGTTTGTAACGAAAACTTGAGCCTTTTGAGCCTAATAATTGAGTTTTTCGAGCCTAAATGAATTCTGGCTCTTGGTTTTTATTGATCCTTATGTAATTTTTATTTGTTGTATCGTTGTAGGTATATAGTTTTATGTTTAATTGAGGTGTTTGGATTAGGGATACAAAGAGTTGAGCTTTTAACGACTTTGCATTATCGTTAAAATGGAGCACGAGCTTAAATTGGCTCTGGTCTTATCAAGCTTTTTAAGCCTGATGTAGCATGTAGGGTGTGGTTTATCTAATTGAGGTGTTTGGATGTTAGTTTTGGAAGATGTTACGTGGTTTTTGTTGCTTAAAGTTGAACTAACATGCTTTCGATTATCCTAATTCTTTTGTATTGTTAGTGTTTATCGTTTCTCGTGTCTATTGCTAATGATCTCATTAGGATGTTTTAGTTTTTAGGAGGTTGTTTTATCTAAGGGCAAACCTTCATAGCGGTAATGTTATAGTTCTTTGATATTTATGTAAGAATATATGTCGTTCCGAGACTGTTTAAGGATATTGTAATGAACCGAGTTGAAAAAGAAACATGCATGATTATAGGCTCAACTGTTGTAATTATTGTATGATTATGTGCAGATTTGGCTAAGTGAAGTTTTAATGTTGAAACGAATTGAACGGGTAGAGAGTCACCCGAAATGAATTCAAATACTTAAAAATTATAACTTTTAATTTATTTTTATGAAAAAAGTTGTGATCATATTTAGTACAACTATTATTAATAAAGTTAAAAGACTTGATAAATGAGCTGCAGTGTCATTTAGCTCAATTGAATTTTTTTTTACCGTCATTTGTATTTGTTTGCCATGAACCTGTTTGAACTGTTATATAACCTATACTGTTGAGAACTGAAAAGTCGATGAATGCTAAAATGGGCTCTCGGGCTTCGTCATGCAACAAGTTTGCAGACATTTTTTTTTTATGTTTATCCATCAAGAACTCGGTTTGCTGATGAAAAGTTCTTGATTCTTTAATTCTGATATGTTTATATTGTGACAAACAGATTCCTCAATTTGTCTTGGAAGCTGTCGAGTTAGAGAGTGCAGATAGACGCAAGAAGTTCATGGTTGGTTGTACCCAACCTCGTAGGGTGGCAGCAATGTCGGTTTCTCGTAGAGTTGCAGAGGAAATGGATGTCACAATTGGTGAAGAAGTCGGGTACAGTATCCGTTTTGAAGATTGCAGCAGTGCTAAAACTGTGTTGAAGTAAGCTTTACAAACACTTTTACATACAAATTCCCTTCAAATTTTTTAATTTGATTTTAACTCATTTTGTCTTTTTGTTCAATAGATACTTGACCGATGGTATGTTATTACGAGAAGCAATGACAGACCCACTTCTAGAAAGGTACAAAGTAATAAT
Organism: Senecio squalidus; assembly: GCA_910822075.1. NCBI lineage: Eukaryota > Viridiplantae > Streptophyta > Magnoliopsida > Asterales > Asteraceae > Senecio > Senecio squalidus. The sequence continues at coordinate 9,483,816 of CAJVGC010000001.1, read as the reverse complement.
TCTCGATGAAGCCCACGAAAGAACTTTGGCTACTGACGTTCTCTTCGGCCTTCTAAAAGAAGTCCTAAAAAACAGACCTGATCTTAAACTAGTTGTTATGAGTGCAACTCTAGAAGCCGAAAAGTTTCAGGGTTACTTTTTTGGTGCACCATTAATGAAGGTTCCCGGAAGATTACATCCTGTCGAAATCTTCTACACCCAAGAACCTGAACGAGACTATCTTGAAGCCGCAATCAGAACAGTCGTTCAGATCCACATGTGTGAGCCCCCTGGTGATATCCTTGTTTTTCTTACCGGGGAAGAAGAAATCGAAGACGCGTGTAGGAAAATCACAAAAGAAGTCGGGAACATGGGAGACCAAGTGGGGCCCGTGAAAGTGGTCCCATTGTATTCTACTCTCCCACCAGCTATGCAACAAAAGATATTTGATCCCGCCCCAGATCCTATTTCCGTGGGCGGGCCTGCGGGTCGCAAAATTGTGATTTCAACAAACATTGCGGAAACCTCTTTGACCATAGACGGGATAGTTTACGTTATTGACCCGGGTTTTGCGAAGCAAAAAGTTTATAACCCTCGCGTGCGGGTTGAATCATTGTTAGTCTCTCCTATATCTAAAGCAAGTGCTCACCAGAGATCGGGTCGTGCTGGAAGAACCCAACCCGGGAAATGTTTTAGACTCTATACAGAAAGAAGTTTTAATAACGATCTTCAGCCGCAAACTTATCCAGAAATTCTAAGATCGAATCTTGCTAATACTGTTCTTACTTTGAAGAAACTTGGAATAGATGATCTTGTTCATTTTGATTTTATGGACCCACCTGCTCCTGAGACTTTGATGCGTGCATTAGAGGTTTTGAATTATTTGGGAGCGTTGGATGATGAGGGAAACTTGACGAAATTAGGTGAAATGATGAGTGAGTTCCCGCTAGATCCTCAGATGGGGAAGATGCTTGTTGTGAGTGCTAATTTCAATTGTTCAAATGAAATACTTTCTATTTCAGCCATGCTATCAGGTACACATTACAATCCTGTGTTTTATTTAACTTTTATCGGTAAATGTGTGTTTTGAAAGTTTATGTGATATTGAATAAATAAAAGATAAAGCAAGGGTATAGTTATATAAAAACGCATGTATTTAAAAAAACGTAGTTGACCATTTACTTCATAAAAATTACATTATTATGTTTTGTAAAAAAAAGATTTATGTACTTGACATAAAAAAGTTTTTAAGTACTATACCTTTTGTGCAGTTTGCCTTATTAATAATAATATAAATTGAAGAAAAAGTAGGTTACATGACCACTAAAAACTTGATAATCACTTTCAAAATACATGTGACGGGTTTAGGTTGTCATCAGCAACTGTTTTGTAAGCAAGTGCTGATGCAGTTAGTTGCAAATTTCTCAGTATTCTCTCTCATGAAGCAAATGGCGCACTCTATGAAATCTGCTGACTGACCAACCGTGGGCCTCTTCTGTGATAACCCAATATTTTTTTTAGTACCCAATTGCTTTGTTCGACCTCGAGAGGCTCAGAAGGCTGCTGACGAGGCAAAAGCTCGATTTGGACACATTGATGGAGATCATCTCACGCTGTTGAACGTATATCATGCCTACAAGCAAAACGGTATGTATTATTTTTCTTTATTCTTTCTCTCTCTCAAAATTAATTGCCCGCTGTCAATTATTAAATACTTTATGTATTTCAGGTGAAGACCAATCATGGTGTTATGAGAACTTTGTGAATCAAAGGGCGCTTAAACAAGCAGATAACGTGAGACAGCAATTAGCTCGTATTATGGCGCGATTCAACTTGAAGCTATGCAGTACGGATTTTAACAGCCGTGATTACTACATCAACATCAGGAAGGCGATGTTAGCTGGATACTTTATGCAAGTCGCCCATTTGGAGCGTACTGGACATTATCTGACTGTGAAAGATAATCAAGTTTGTTTCTAATCCTTAAACTTACTATAAACATGTTTTATATTTGCCGGTGAAACTTGGGTAACAATGGAAAACTAAATTCCCTTGGATTTGCAGGTAGTTCATCTGCACCCGTCAAATTGTTTGGATCACAAGCCAGAGTGGGTGATTTACAATGAATACGTGTTAACAAGTAGGAATTTTATACGTACTGTTACAGATGTTCGTGGTGAATGGTTAGTAATATAACTTCCTTTTTCTTACTATTATCCTCTATTTTTTATTTATTTCACGCGAAGTTCTGACTTTTTTTTTCATTCAAATTTTTAGGATTGTCGATATTGCTCCGCACTACTATGATCTTGAAAACTTCCCACAGTGTGAAGCGAAACGTGTTCTGGAAAAGCTTTACAAGAAACGGGAAAAAGACAAGGAGGAGAGCAAAAGCAGAAGATAGAAACACTCTTTTGTTTCGATTTCACATTTTCACCTATATTTTCTACTTGAGAGTATCACAACTATGGGATTAAAACTGTTTTGACCGAGGTCATCATGTATCGTAGTGTAGTAACAGTTGATTTTGCTATGTTTTGTATGAATTGAATAATCTTCAATCGGGTTCATGTTTTGTTCTTTTGTTAGTTTTTAGTCACATGGTGCTTTTTATAAGAGTTGCAAAAAAGTTGTTCCAAGCCGAGTTAGTACAATGTGCATGTCGTTATTTATTTTTTGGCATGCTTTGACACAGCTGGTTTTGCTGGTTGATCAATTAATTCAAGAACGTTCGGGTCAAATGTGTAACTTTTATTCATGTTTGAACTGGTCGGGTATGGTGACCTAGAATTAGCCGAGTTAGTTTAGTGGGCGGGTTCTTGATGGGTCAAATGGGTTTTTGTTGTATGTGTATTTTTCATTGAGGTTGGTTGATTAATGGGTTAAAGTGGGTTCTATCTTTTTTTACATCATTGAAACGGGTTAGGCCAAGTGTATTTCAAAACGTTTTGTGTCAAAACTACCTGTTGCGTGGCTTTTGTCTTGTTTAAATAATTTGATCATTTTTAGTTAAATATGAATTTAGGTATTCTCATACCTCCTTTCTGTTTCTAGTTATGTTTTAGCTTTTTATATACGGAATTTCCTTTCTGTTTCTATTTATGTTTTAGCTTTTTATATACGGAATTTCTGAATACTTCCCGATTGATCATTTACATCACGAAATACGCAAAACACACTTTTTCGATAGAATATCCAAACAAGCAATATGAAGGTACTAGATATAAGCACACCATGTATAACTCGTACAATATAGATATATAATCTTAACTTTTATTCACAGTCAAGTTCTTGTAAAGATTGTCGATTCCCGCCTGCATCATTTCACAAAACAAATATTAAACACCACCAAAATAACCTTAATCCCCCGAAAAACCTTGTAACTTGGGACCTTGCTTACCTTGTAACGGTTCATCAATTTGTCTCTTCGTTTCTTCAAAGTTGCAGTGAGCAAATCTTTTTCCTCTTCAAATGTTTTCGGCTCCACAATTATACGCTTTACATGCTCAAAACCTCTTAGCTACAATAACGAACGTATAGCAAGCTTATTATATATATCCGATAACAAGCTTTTTGAAATTTCAAGCAAATTTATAACAAATAAGAAAGTAAGAAACAATACCTTGTTTCTCTCTGCGGTAGATTTAAGCTCAGAGAGAATATAGTCTTTGAGCTCTGTAAGATTACAGAGCTCGGAGTAACTAACTTTATGCCCGTTTTGACGGGCCCACTTTTCAACATGTTCCTTATTTGGTACGACTACTGCGACCAACGATGACTTGAAGCTATCCCCGTACACCCAAATCTAATCATTTATTTAGTTGGAAAAAACATATTATAAGGGATATTATATAAGTTTAAGTAAAAGAAAAGAAAAAAGTTATTTACGTCTTCAACGATTGGAGTAATGCCGTAAACTTTCTCTAGATATTCAAGCGCAATATACTCCCCTTGCGATAACTTTATCAAATGTTTCTTTCTATCGATAATTTTCAGTACCCCGTTTGGTTGCATTTCTCCTATGTCCCCAGTATGAAACCACCCATCTTTCATAACTTCATCGGTGAGCTCTTGATTTTTGTAGTAACCAGAAAATGACGTTTTTCCTCTAACACATATTTCACCGCGTGGTGGATTAGCTAACGGGTCATAACCCATTTCTTGGACTTCTTCTAGACGGAAATCCGTGTATACAAAAGGTGAACCAACATTTCCAAGCATGGACATTTCGTCTGGAAATCCTAAAGTAGCCAAACCGCACGTTTCTGTCATCCCTATAACAATCACACCAACTTAATAAACCACAAATGTTGATTAATCGACGACTTTTATCTTCTTTTTATGGGTGTAAAATTTACCATATCCTTGTAACACGAAAGCACATGATGTAACTCTCAAGAACTCTTCAACCTCACTACTTAACGGAGCTCCTCCAGATACTATAAGACGAATCCGACCACCAAGCCTGTTTTTAACCTATAATTTAAAAGTTTTGGTGAATATAAACGGCTAAATTTTTTAAATAATACAGAGTAAATTACATGTTTCGTGTTCTTCCACTTCAAATGTCAGGCATTTTAGTCATTTACTTGTGACCACGGGCAAAGTTGTTTCAAATAGTGAATTAAGACAACTGATGTAATTTTCAAAGTTAAATAACGGGGATACATATTTCTGCTATATGTAATTACTCTACCATATAACTGCTAGATTAGTATCGGGATTCCGGTGACAGCACCTACCTTCCTGAAAGCAAGCAGATCAGCTAGTGGCGATGCGTATTTCTGCTTGTAACCGGCTTTCATCCATCCAAGTTTGCTGTAAAATTCCATTAAAAGAATTATTAGACAAACGCAAAGTTATATACGTATCCTTATACATTCAGAATTCAGAAATAGCAAACGAGAGCACGAGAGTGATTATGTACTAATTGTATAGAAGGTGAAATATTTTCCGCCTTCTTGGGTTAACTTCTTCTAGTCCTTTTAGCACACCTAAAACACAAAATACGGGTAAAAAAAGTGAAAAAAATATGTTGTTTTGTAAAAATGAGCGTTTCACCTTCGTGAATTCTTTCTAAGACTCGAGGCACTCCAGCCAAAAACGTTGGCTTTAGCTCCATCATATCATCCCTTAACGCGTTGATATCCTTTAAAATGTAACAATTAAGTACATAAAATGAGGTAAATTAACAAGTTTTTTGTGTTCATCATGTATAGTTCTTATATATATATATTAGAAGTCTTAATTTATTTACCCCATGAAAGAAGCCAACAGAAGCACCATTGCGGAAAAAATATTCTTCAATCATACGGTCAAGAATGTGAGCGAGTGGCAAGAACGATAGATAAACATCGTCCACGGTCATCTATGACAATAACACGAAAAAAGGTAACAAACTATTTACATGGTATGCACATGTATACTTTTTTTTTACATATACAAATAAAATGAAAAATACCTTGTCCTCGAATTGTTCCATGAAAAGATCGATTCCTCGTATATTTATAGTAGTGTTTTCGTGAGTCAATATAACGCCTTTCGGATCTCCACTAGTGCCACTAGTATACATAATTGTACATATATCAGACGCTTGCGGTGTTTGCAGCTCTGATGGAACTTTACTCCCCTACTCGATAACAAAACAAGATTTAAAAACTTAAAACAACTTACATTTAGAAAAAAATATATTATAGACGTTTGAAACAAAATAAACAACCATATGAAGAAACTCGTTCCATGAATACGACTTTATTCCCATGGAATCTGCCTTAGTTTTTTCCTCGTCTTTCATTGAAGTGAAACAAACGATTACTACAAGCACAAAAGAAAAGCTAAGTTTTGTTTCACTTGTTTGTTAACTGTTTGTCACAAATTAAAGGTAATTCCTTACGTTTTAAGCGCTGTGTATGTGTACATTCGGGATTTAGTAGCTGCAAAATTATAACATTGTTAAATAAATTCATAAAATGTTCGAAATTCATAAACTAATTTTAAGTCCTTACTTCTTTAACTTTCTTATCTTGGACAAAAACAATATCAACTTCAGCATGGTCTAATATGAAGTTAACCGCTCCCGATCCTGTTTAATTAAAACGGTCAAAATCATTAACATTTTAATTAAACCGGACGAGTTAATTAAGATTAATTAGCATAATGTAAACGAATATAAGAAATTAAGAGGTTTACCAAGGGTATCATATAGAGGCACAGAAATGTAACTTTGAGCATTGCAAGCCTAATCAAATGCAAAAGTTTACCGGGAATTCGATTATCAAAAAACTATTCGATAAAATAAAGTTTTGAAAACTAAAAACTAACCTCCATTGCTACAATCCATTGAGGACAATTTGCTCCATATATTCCCACTTTACATCCCTATTGTACATAAATCACATAAAGTTAAAAACTTTACCGACATGTCTTTAGTTTAGCAGTATCAACACCAAGAAATGTGTACTACGTATAAACTTTACCGACATGTCTTCAGTCTAGCAGTATCAAGATAGACAAATGTGTACTAGTATCTACCGCGTTAAAAAAAATGTATAAAAACTTTACGCGCAATATATTAGCTATACTTACAGGTTCAATTTGTGAAGCCTTCATAGCTGAAGCAGTATGCAAAACTTCATCATAAACAGTTTTATAAGTTTTCCATAAATAAGGCCCCCACTGAAAATTATTAAACCATAGATGATATAAAGAATTAATCACCAGAATAATCACCTATCACTTACACTCTACAAAAATAATCACCATTCGCGACGAATTTCTTGCGACACTTTATCGTCGCGAGAAGTACATAAAACAAAATCAGACCAATAAAAATCACACACGTCGTCGCGAAAATGAATATTGACGCGAGAAATGAATAGTGTCGCTACAACGTGTCGAATTTTTATTGGTCTGATTAAAATATATGTACTTTCGCGACGAAAAATGTCAAATCCGTCGCGAATTAGGTGATTATTTTTGTAAAGTGTAAGTGATAGGTGATTATTTTGGTAATTTGCTCTGATATAAATATAACATAAGTTCCATAAATAATCAAAATTTGTCACAATTTCAATTTATATACTAGAGTTACAAAAAAAAAAGAATTCATACTTTGCCATCAACAAACTCCCTCCATCCTAACATCTTGTTGTTTGGATATTTTTCGACCGAATTCCTGCGTTTTTAAATAGTAGATAATTATATTATGAATTTTGCTAAACTTAGTCCGTGATTATATTTAATTTATTCAGACACGTTTAAAAATATTGTACATTAAAAATAAACACCCATTCATTTAAAATAACTGTTGTAACGTTCTAACACGTGTTTAATACTTTAAACATATCAAGTTCCGAATTTTATATCAGATAATCACTTTCAGAACGCAATGTTGATAGTATAGAAGATGTGACTCATACCTAAAAACATCCCAAGTGGTTTTTAAGTCGGAGTCAAGAGGAGGGAAACCATCTTTTGCTAAAAGATTGCGATACATCGGACCGATTGATGGCTCACCATTCATACCTTTTTTTCCTTCTTCTACTTTCACTGCAAACTGTTTTTCCATGTTGTTTAAACCCTACAAAGAGTTTACATGGTTAGTCAATATTTTATATTTTTCAAAGAAAATAATTATACTTTTGGTTTACGAGCGCATTATGATTAAAAACTGAAAAATAAACTCGTAAGCCGAACCAAATAAGCTGAGCGCATTATGATTAAAAACTGAAAAATAAACTCGTAAGCCGAACCAAATAAGCTCGTAAGCCTGAAACAAATAAAAAGATATACTAAAAGGTGATAAGAAACCTTCCTTATACAAAAAAATATATAAACTATCAATGAACAAACAAATGTAAAAGAAATATGCATGCATACATGTGGTTATAAAATTATTAAAATATATAAAACATATATAAAACCGGTGAAACTGAATTCAGTTAGCATTGTCGGTTATCAATGTTTTACAAATAAAACCGTCATACGAGCTTATATGAAGATAACAACTTACTTGAAGAAGCTCAAAGAGTTGAAGAAGAAGATAGTTGTGAATTGTGATGATATTTGGATCAACTTGAATGGAAAAAAAATTGTTGTTGGAAATATAAAGATTTACATGAAGATATATAAATAGGGGTCAATGAAGCAACTATAATGTATATGTTTCTATGCATGATGTACAACTACATAAGGTTGAGTTTATTTGCATTTGTTTGACCGGCATTAGTATGTGAACATTGATTGTTTTGAAGAAATTATCAAAAAATAGGAAGAAAATATCTTTTTAGTGGCATGAAAAGTCCTTTTGAAAATTTAATTTTCAACAAATTTATGACTTGTGTTAGTCCTATTGTCCTAGTAAAGTGGCGAACGGATAAACGGAGAAGGTTTTTCATGTTTAGGTTATTCGAAAAATATGAATACGGTCTTACATGTATTCGATCTGGGATATCATCATGACTGTTTCAGAGCCTTTATTTGACCGTTTAATATATTTATTTAAGAAGGTTTAAGACGTCTTATGGTTTTCAAATATCATTATATAAAGTAGAGTTAATTACATAAATCGTTTCTATGGTTTATTTTAAATTACGAATTTCGTCCATAAGTTTAAAAAGTTACATAAATCGTCCAACTTTGGAAACTAATTAAACTTTTCGTCCCTAATTTCTAACGGACATCCATTTTAGGGAAAAAATGTGTAAAAGTTAGCGATGATTTTAACGAAAATTTATAATAGACATCCATTTTAGGAACGAAGTCCGTAATTAGTTTCAAAAAATGGACGATTTATGCAACGTTTTAGACTTAGGGACGAAATCCGTTATTTTAGAAAAGCCATAAGAACGATTTATGTAATTAACTAAAATATAATTGTTGCTTACTTCTAATATTTCTTTCTCACTTTCAAATTTATTTAACGTGTGTGTTATTATTATTAGTTATTTGAGTTACCTTTATTGGTTTATGCTAATTCAAAAAAAGGTATCATAAAGAAAATAAAGAGAAAATCGCATATATAATCACTTGAGAATTTAAAGATACCAAAATAATCATCTCATTTGCTCCATTTTTCTCGCGCCATTTTTTGTCGTCGCAAGATTGAAATAATATAAATGATTGGTCATAAATTGACCACGTCCTCGCGACTTTTTTGGTCATCGCGACATTTTTCTTGCGCCAATTTATGACCAATCATTTATATTATTTTCAATCTCGCGACGACAAAATATGGCGCTAGAAAAATGGCTCGAATCAGATGATTATTTTGGTATTTTTTAATTCTCAAGTGATTATATATGTGATTTTCTCGAAAATAAATCATATACACTATAGTTAAAGAGTCAAGAAAAACAATGATGATTAGACCCTTGGTTATGTTCTCGTCCGCTAAGCTATTATCGATATAAGTTGTTTATATAAGTAATCCCGAACACACTTTTATATTTTTGTTAATTATGAAAAATATAAAAAATAATATCGGATTTGCTAGCCGTTTCTGACTTCGTCCCTATGGGCGTGTCTAAACAACTAAAAAGGATGCAAAAGGTGGTTGTATGTAGAAAAATAAAAAAAGAAGTTGTTGTGTTTCTTAAATGCAACATTAATACCTTTTGATATTGTAGGACAAATACTTGAACCTAAATGAGTTATAATTTTACTGGTTTTGTTTGGTGCTTTCGAAAGACAGCAAGAAACGGACCACTTTACGTTCCATCATCTTCGCATAAAATTGACAAGATGGACAAGTTAGGTAATGATTAAGTCGGGTTTTCATTATAATGGACAATGCTTATATAACGAGTTAAAACTTAAAAGAAAATAGGTCGAACTAAGCTAACTCGGAAATATTTTAATTCATTCTACAAACCCCAATGGATTTTATCAAAGATTATTTTTTGAAAGAGATGAAAATAAAGGGAATAAAATAGAAATATCATGTTTTTGGGCTAAAAGGGAAAAGAAAAAAAGTGGGTGAGAATTTTGGCTAAATTAAGAAATAAAGTAATTTAATTTTAAAAAATGAGTTTATAAATTAAGTGCAAGGAAATAGGTCAGATTGGATGGATTCGTAAACATTTTTATTTTCAAAATTCCGATTTTGTTTTATGGAACACTAATTGTTGAAGTAAATTTCTTCGATGGTTTCGTAGCGCCTGGTCTTGGAGTCTGGTGCTGCATCTCAGTCTTGTTGGAATTAAACATGGGTCTGGAATGAACAAAGAACACGTCAACTTTAACCCCTGAATTAAGCTCGGGCGTGAAATCAGTATTTATGATAAATGATAGAATGTATTGAATGAATGAAATATATTTAATGAAGGGTTGCGTTTAATGATGCTTATCTGGGTAAGAGAATTCAAAGAAGATGGAGTATTGAAGAGGGAGAATGTTTGTTGTTGTGGAAAATCTGCCTCTTTCTTCGTAGATCTATAGTATTTATAGCCCCGGTGACTGTCGCTTTCCACTCATGTCACCATCTAGATCACGTCTATTTTGCCTTTATTGTAGGGAGCGTCTTGTTACGGGGCGCACATTCTTTCCGGAACGATCCCTTCGATGCCAGGAAGCTTCTTGAATAATCGGGAAAAATCAAGGATAAAACCTGGTGCATTCTAGAAATTGTCTAGATATTCCTAGATTAGAATTTCAGGTTCTAGACTAATACCATAGCATTCTAGATTAGTCATATTATCTAGTTTAGTTCTAGATTAGTCTAGGATAATATATCTAGATCTAGAAAGTTCCTTAGGAGCCTATATATATTTGTAACCAATCTCATTTGTAATCATCATATTTCCTTGTATCAAATAAAAACAAGCTTTCATAATCCTCCTAGCAAGCGTTTCGAAAGACATTCCAAGTCTTTTCGGCTTACTTAGTCGCCACAAATCAGCGACCTAAGTGCCACACGGGTTCAAGAATTTAACCCCGTGACAGGTGGTATCAGAGCAAGGCTCGAATTCATTCAATAACTAGGAAAGAAAACACGATGGCAGGAGTTGATCAAGCGCTGAATATAGAAGCTGAGGGCAGGGGACACGCAATCTGGAGAAACAGCCCCATGGGATGAAGAGTCGAAGCAGGTCGCGACCTCCCATTATCAGTACCTCTGGGGAAAGCACGAGTAATCCGAAAACTCGGATTGCTAATCTTGAGTCTCTAGTTGTTGGGTTGAAAAGTCAGATTGAAGATGTTAATGAGGGACTCGATATGTTCATCTAGGAAAGCATGGAAGTAACCAGCGAAAGAAATGATCGAGAGTTTCAAAGAAGAGATCAAGAAGGATATTGATATTCTGTCACAGAACATTCAAGGAACGCGGATGTTCATTGAAGATGAGATACACTCCATACGTGAAGAAATGGAGACCTTGAAGAGAGAATGGAGAAACTTTCGCCGTACAAATACGAGTGGAAGTAGCAGCAACACATTTGGACCCACCCTAAAAGTACCGAAACCTGATTCATTCAACGGTACTCGAAATGTGACTCTCGTCGAAAATTTCCTCTTTGGACTCGACTAATACTTTGATGCAATGGGTGTGATAGACGATGCGGAAAAGATTAGCCATGCACCCACGTGTCTTCGAGATTCTGCCCAACTTTGGTGGAGAAGGAAGTACTTGGAAAGAGAGAAAGGAACATGGGTAATCGAGAAGTGGGATGACTTTAAGGCCGAACTACGCAAACACTTCGTACCTCACAACGCGGACACCGAAGCAAAAGAAAAACTAAGACGATTACACCAAAAAGGTACGATTTATGACTATATCAAATAGTTTACTACGACAATGTTGGAAATCGAAGACCTGTCCGAACGAGACGCCCTATTTTATTTCAAAGACGAACTCCAAGAATGGGCGCAAATCGAGCTTGACCGAAGAAATGTGTGCACCCTTGACAATGCCATCGCGGCAGCAGAGTCACTTATGGAACTCTCCCCGAAATTGCGAGAAAACATATTCGGGATAGGCGGAGCAGAAGCGGAATTCCCTGGACAAGCTGAAGTAAGTCATCGAAGCCCTTCTCCGAGATGAAATTCCTCACCTAGACGAGGTAAACTCAAACCTTCCTTGCCATGTTTCATATGTAATGAAGCTCATTGGACGAGCGATTTCCCGACTCGAAAATCTATAAACGCTATAGTCGAGGAAAGAGAAAACAAAATTAATGAAGAACATAAAACCCAGATGGGTACGATAAGGCATCTCGGAGCCTTAGTGAAATCAGCTCCGGACAGCAAGCCAAATGTCAACAGACTATTGTTCGTTAACATGAAAATTAACAATAAAGAAATCGGGGCACTGATCGACACGGGAGCCTCCCACAATTTCATAGATGTCCGAGAGGCAAAAAGGCTGGACATCTGGTATCGACGAAGCCACATAACAATCAAGGCCGTAAACTCTGAGGCAAACAACATTATAGAGACGACAAAGGCTAAATCGTGCATCAAATGATGGCGAGGTGGTTCATTTGCACCTATCAAATTATTTGGATCACAAGCTAGAGTGGGTGATTTACAATGAGTACGTGTTAACAAGTAGAAATTTTATACATACTGCTACAGATGTTCGTAATGAATGGTTAGTAATATAACTTCTTTTTTCTTACTATTATCCTCTACTTAATTAATTTATAACATAACCACAAGTTCAAAAATAAACGGATTAATAGTCACATTAGTTTTATAGACTCATTCAATGAAAACATACACAAATTTCAACCATTCAAATTGACTTGATGGATTCAAAAGTACACTATTGAAGATATTGGTTAAAATTAATTAATTGCCTTGTATAAAATATAAATACAAATACTAGTATTACTAGGTACCACTTTTTATGTCAACTCACCATCAACATCCTACGTGGCTTGGTCATATGTCTAGTTGCATAAAAAAAATGTGTAAAATGTAAATTTCTAGGGAAATAAACACATCAAACATTTATTGTTTATATGAAATTCAAAAGAGTAAATTACGCGAATTGTTATTGTTATTATATCAAAATTTTAGGTATAAATTCTAAGTCTTTAAAATTATGTCAAATCTCGTCTTTAAAACGCAGCGTTGATGATTATTGTATGGACAATCACTATTATGTTTTGAAGACGATGGAAATATTTGGCTTTATTTTTGAAATTAATGGACTCCACATGAAATTTGAGTACCACCGCGTGAACATTATTTCAAGGGCAAAACGACATGAAATCACATAAAACGACAACTTCTCTTCTACTAACGTATGCATGTGTCTTGTCCTTATCGTTTTTCTTTGAAAATGGTCTTTGATAAAAATAAAAGTAAAGTGATATATTTTGATCAATTTGGCATAAGATGACTATTTGACTGATTAAGGTGTTGTGATCTAACGAACATGTCTAGTAACTTATCACGAATGTATTTATTGTGCAGACGACAAAGGTTTCGTATTTTAAGGATGTGGTTTTTTGAACCATTCTAAAAATGTATATATGCTGATGTACGAGTTTGGTACCGGACAAATCTAATGTCTGCTACTGATTTTCATTTTCGGCTACAATTTTGATTTCGATAGTTCATGTTTGTTGGTTTATATATATCCAATCTAAAAATTTTACGTATAAATTCTATCATAAAAATTCAAGCACTTAATGCCATTCAAGCTTGAATTAATGTGCATATTTAAAGAACATGGCAAGGTATAGTGGTATAGATAGAACTAGTTTATTGACCTACGTACTCCGCGAATAATTATATCGAAAAAATATAATGTTAACAAATAACATAAAACCTATATTAAAAGATTAATAGAAAACTATTAGTCATGTAAAAAAAAATGATTAGGTTAACAAATATTGAGTTAAAGAAAATATTTACGACGTAATTCGCGAAAAACCTTAAGTATAAAATAATTATAATATGTAAAAAACTAAAAATCATGAGTAAATAGAAAGAAAAAAAAGAACATAAGATTTTTTAATATGATATGTTTTCTATTTATACGCAAAACACTCGTAAAAAAATAAAATAATTTTATTTTCTTTTTATACCAATAATTTGTATTTGTATGAAAAGAATTATTGAAATTATTAAAATTAAATGTTAATATGAAATTATTAACGATAACATCATCAAAATGATCTAATGGTCTAAATTAAAATTACAAACTTATCTAAAGGTTACCATTTTGCCAAGTGGCATTTTAGGCGACTCTTTTAGTATATATTAAGATACTAATTGTTTTATTCTCAGAAATAAGAAATAAGAAAAGAACATTTTTTTCGTTTAAAAAAAAATGTCTAGAAATAAAAAATGGTCGAAATAAAATAGATGTAGTTAATAAAGTGATTTTTCATTAGATTACTTATTTTGTCTCTGTAATAAAAACATCGGTTACTTTTTGAGTTTATAAAATTAAAATTTTTTAACAACAAAATGGGAAGTGACTATATTTTAGTTATTCATAATTAGAAATATGACAATAAATTTAAGACAAAATACAAATAAAAAATAGACAATTTTTTAGTCACTTCGTTTTTGGAACGGAGGAAGTATAATTGATACTTGCAACCAAGGTAGGTGCACCCACTCAAGCTCTCTTCATCTTTTAATTTACTTCCCACTTTTTGCAAACAATTGGTTTGTAAATTACATGTTTCCTGTTTCGGTTTGGTAGAGTATTGTGTATATCGACATTTTTTTTTTTTTTTTTTTTAAGAACGGCTCTCGACATTTTAACTTTAAAAATTATGTCACGTGTATCGCTATTTCATTTACCCAATGAAATGACTAAAATGTCGTTAGGATCCATGCATTTCAATAAGAAGAAGACAATGGCGTTTTAGTCATGGTTAAGGACGAAATTGTACAAATAATCAACTATAAGGACACCTTAACGGTTTTTAAAAAGTTAAAAAACGAGAACATTAATTTTTGACCAACTTCAACGACAAAACATGTGGTTTTACAAGATTTGATTAATGATATACATTTTCGGCGTAAGTTATATGAACCGAATTTTAACCGTAAGTCAGATATTTTTTTAACTGTTTTTCGAAAGATAAGAAAAAAATTAGTAATTGTGAAGGTTGGTTGAAGCAATAACTATGATTGAATGAGATGGTACTTTTTTTTTTTTTTTTTTTTTTGTTAAAGAAAAATATATTAAAAGAATAGAAATTTATCATACATTTCATAATTTTACTTAAAACAACATGTTTAACCCAAAACCAATCCGTCAATTTGTTTGACCCTTGTTAAATGGTTTAAGCGGATCGTGTGTGAGTTAGTTTGTCACGAGTTAGGGTTGAACATTCCAACTCAACTATGTCAACGGTTCGTGATGGTAATTTTTAACCAACCAACCCAAACTACCCCATTTTCACAAAATTATTATCAAAATTCGAATTGGTTTTTAGTCATGGTCAGAGACCACTCTGTTCGCGCCGATTTATGCTTTTATCTTTTGGTAGTATTTGTTTAATATGTGTTTATTTTTCTTTAAAAGATTGTCGAGTGACATTCTAGAGTAAATTACATGAAAGGTGTTTATAGTTGTATTTAAATTACTCCTTTTACAACATAAACTTTAGAAACGGAATTAATATTTTAAAATAAACCATAAAAACGATTTATATAATTTACTCGAATTAATGTCCATTTTTAAAGAACATGGTTGTATAGTGACATAGATAGAATGCTCATATATGTATTGTCAACGGCATTTTATTCATTTCATCGGGGTTAAGTACGAATTTGTTACAAACAATCAACTATAGAGATGTCGTATAATTATTTCATAAAATCCTTTTTTATTCATTTCATCGGGGTTAAGGACGGATTTGTTACAAACAATCAACTATAGTGACACCATAGCGACATTTGATATAATTTTTAAAGTTAAAAGACGTGATCCTTAATTTTCGACCAACTTCAAGTTGTTTGCCCTTATTTGTTTGCTCATTAAATTTCTACAAACAACTTGCTAACCATATTAAAGTACAAACACTTATTTCGAACTTGTATCGTCTTTTTCGTGTTACATGTGACTCGCCTTTAACCCTTTTGGTATCTTTCTTTCTTTCCGTCGTATATGATATGAAGAGTATATTAACGGTAAGTCGAATATTTTTTAACCGTTTTTCGAAAGATAAAATAAAGAGTACTACAATGTGAGTTGGTTGGAATAATAAATATGACTTGATGAGATAGTACTTGTCCTTGATTCTAGGTTGTTTTTAGCGACACTTATCATACATTTAACAACACATGGGTATGTTGAATGCATATTTAAACCACCCACTATTCATCTTCAATTATTAATAACGATATTATTATTGCTTGTACTCATTTTTACTTTTTCCGACATTTTTATCAAGGTCTCAACTTCGAATCTTATTAGATAAATATCTTGGATGGTCAGAGAAAATGTTCAAAAACGATCATGGTGATAATTGGTCATTGATGGCTCTCCAACAATGAGATATGTCGCGTATATATGAGTCAGACCCAGATGAACCTAATAAAGAAAAGAAAAAAACGAAGAAGTTAACAAACTACACTAACACAACAAAACAATCAAATAACACGTTCAAACCAGCACGAGTAAAGACTGGAGGAAAAATTAAAAAAGTAAGTTCGTATTATACGAATGATAAGTTTAATTTATTTTAGCCGGCTCTCATATATATTGACCGACATGATAAGTTGCGAGTATTCAAAACAGAAAGACTTATGTTTAAGATAGACAATGTATCTACAACTTGTTGTGGGACATTTTAGGATAGATGCATTAAAACACAATTATTTTGCAAGGACGATTTTAATGAACCCAACGTGCTAGGATATTCAACAACATACATATTATTGCGGTTAACGTCATACAATACCTATGTATTTTCCGCTCACTATCCAACGGGTAGACAAAGAGGTTGATCCTTGTTTGGGTTATCAAGGGAGTGCGAGTTTTTTACTCAAATGAACACAACCTAACCTAGTGTATCTCCTGGACGTTTTCAAACTCTTTCTCCGCCACCCAAGATGTTTCCATTGGGAGGTTCGAATCTCGGACGTCCAAGAAGATATTAGGACGCCTTGCCACTATTCCACCTTGATGAAGCTTTTTCCGCATGCATCAACTTTTAATAAAATAGACGATTAACAATAGTCATGATAAAACATAACGCATAAAGGAATCGAAAGTAAACCCAAAACAAACCAAACAACGCAAATCACCAAAATTTTACGAACCTAGAAGAATCTGCATTGAATGCCTTAAACTATTTTTCGGTTCAACAGTTTTAGAAACGTCCTAAAGAAAATATTAAACCTAGCTTTTAACCAAAGTCTTACATAATATTAAAGCTACTCGATAACGCCTACAATAAAGCAGCAGCTAAATCCTCAAACTCTTTACGAAGTTTACGTTTAGCCTCTTCAATTCGTTCAAGTTCCGCTTCCAAGGCAACAAGTTCCAAATCGTTCTGCTCCTTTTTCTTCAAAACAAGTTCATTTTTTTCCGAAAGCTCGCTAACCTGTTTTTTAATCAACTCAAGCTCATTATCAAATTCTCGTCCTTCAACATTATCTTTCTCGATTTTACCTTTAAATTCTTCGAGTTCGGTGTCAAACTTCTCATGCTTATCTTTCTTCGAAAGTAATTCAGTTAAACGATCTTTTATCGAATTAATATTAAACCCATGACTTTCGAATTCAGAAAGTTTCTCAAACTGATCTTGAATTTCGGTTCTTGGGGTGTCGATACGTAAACGAGAAGTGTCTTCAAACAAGCCTGAAAAGTTTACCATTAAGCTGATTGCTTGGCGTTCTCGAGCAGTTTCTTTGAGAGTATTTAGTGGTTGGAAATGCGGGGTTTGTGGGATTAAACGAAATGCTTCCATTGACTCGATTGCTGACCAGAGTGAACTACGTTTTTCAAAAGTCAACTTTTGACATTCGCCGTTTGTTACAACGGGAGGACTTTTTGGATTTTCAAAGTGTTTTTTCCCTTGAAACCATTTTGAGAGCGGTTGATCTTCAGGCATTGGGTCGAGTGATTTCTCAACAGATATTTCAGTATCTCCGTTTTCTTTTGGTTTCGATGCATCTTGACAATCTGCAAAAGATAACGGACGAGAATGTAATACGAAGATATCTTAGTAATAACCGACTACCCAAGTATTCAACCTTTTTAATGAGTGCTATCTTTACAAAAAAAGGCCATGTACATTTTCGTCATTTGGCATGTTTATGGTCGGAATTGGCCACCCAAGTAAAATTAGCCTTTTTCATTAAGGCCACCGAAGTTTTGACCAATAAAATGTTATACGACGAAAATAACCTCCAATTTTTTTTTAAAAAGACAGAAGTATCTTTGATGAGGTGTCAACCATCTTAAAATTGTTATTTTTCCAAAAAAAAAAAAAAACTTAAGAACATTTTCATCATTTAGCATGTTTTTGAAAGAAATTGGCCATTGAGAGGGTGTACGGGTTAGCTTCTAAAAAAAGAGACCTTATGTGTTAGCCTAATAGACATATTCTCGAGAAGTTAGGCCAAACACACATTATCAAGAAGTGTTTGAGTAAGCTCGGCGCATTATGATAATGCAACAAGCCCATCAACTCCCTAATAACTTAGGCCAATCACCCCCTAAGCATGGTTGTAAAACTTGCTAGGCGGTACTCGAGCGGTCAACTACCTTATAGTGATAATTGGCCTAGGCTTGGGATTTTTATATATAAATTTTGAAAGTATATGCAAGACATGTTGAAAGGACTAGAATTAGATACTTCAAAGTTCAAACTTAAACATAACACGATCATTCAAATACTTCATTTGACAGAGTTTTGAGCGAGTTTGACCAGGCCAAAATTTTGGCCAACGGCTCAACTCGCCCCGGTCACTTCACTGACCCTGTAGCGAGTAATCTCGAGTACTCTTCCAAGTTTTACCCAGTAAGTATTGAACTGTTTGTTCATTAAGGCCACCCAAGCTTTAAAAAAAGACAAAAGTATCTTTGATAAATGACGTAAATAACATTACGTTTCTTAAAAAAGACAAAAGTATATTTGATAAGGTGTCGACATATTACATATTGAAATTAGAATTTTTATCTTTTCAAAAAGCTTAAGGACAGTTTTGTCATTTGACATGGTTTTGGTCGAAAAGTATTAAAACTATTTCATTGAGACATCCCAAGCGGATCTTTCTGTCATTTAAACATATTTCAACCAAAGAAACTTAAGTTTTTTTATAAAATAGACAAAAATATCTTTGATGAATAGTGTGACATATTACATGTTAAAATTGCTAACTTGTTTAGTTTCTTTTTAAATTTTCATTTTCGTCAAATTTCGTATAAATGACACAGAACATATTTAGGTCATTTATATGACAATTTTGATACATATATGGGATTATCCCTTGATATTTAGACCTACTGATTGTGTACCTTGTGTTGGAGGCTCGACGGTTATGCTACTAATGGTACGCCGTTTTCCTCGTTTTCCTGTTACTGGTTTTTCATATTTCTCCTGTTGCGAAGATAACGCGGCCTCACAACTTTCATTTGGCTCCTTTTCTACATTGACTTCCGAAATAGCATCTCCATTCTCATGATTGTTTTCTGCAAAAAGAAAAGAATAAAAATAATTGTTGTCGAAAGATGTCTAGAAATAAAATTCTCGAGATATAAACAAATTTTAAAGCTATACCTGCCAAAGAAGTCTTGGAGCGTTTGATTTGTTTTTTGAACGGCCTTCCCCTCTTCCTTTTTGAGCTTGTGTCAGCGTGCGCTTCTTCCTTTTCATCCTACGTGACAAAAATAACCATTTCATTGCAAAATAATATCTTATAAACAACAATAAAATGTCATCTAAATGAACATGTTCCAGTTAGGTCCGAGGTAACCAGCTCGAAAAATATCACAACAATGAACCAATATTGAAACTTGAGTGGTTTTTACAGCTGAACCAAAGTTTGATTGACTTTACGGAAACAATACTGAAACATGGTTACTATTATAATGATTTTTATCAATTGAACTCGACCAAAAACAATAATATATAAACTGAAGATTTCGCACCAGATTGCCTGTCGTCTTGGCTACCAACGGAGACAATGATTCTGTCGCTTGAGGTTCCGCGATTTTTTGTGTATTCTCATCGGGCAATTGCTTAGGAGTCTTGCTTTGTAAATCTGTCAACGCCTTACATTGCAAGCCAATAACGATTGGAAAAGGAAAGATTTTAGTATCACGCTCTGTCTCAACAATGTCTGGAGTTCTTATATTGGTTGAAGCACCTTTAGTACCTGCCAAGGTGTTATTACCGCAAGAACTAATTATATGTGTGACAAAAAATAAACAAGTAAACCACCATACGAGATCTGAACTACAATTTTTTATAATCACACACCTTTCGGGGCTCCGTTATCAGCTTTAATCTTCCCCTTTTTTGTTGCAGAAGTAACAATAGGACTCTTCGATTCAAGATTCTTTCCTTTCCTTCCAGGCTGCACAAGTAAAATAGTAAAACAAAATAAAACTACGGTATTTTTATCTATATGCTTAATACATTGCTTACTATGATAAAAAACAACCGACCTTTTTCTTTACATCAGAAAGATTCTTAGTTTTATTTTTTGTTTGACCACCAGTAACAGCTTTACCAACACGTTTACTGTTTGCTTTTTTACTTTTCTTCGCGTTTGAATCATCGAAAGTAATTCCCGCCTTCAATCTCTTAGAAGACTTCACAGTCTTTTCATTGCTACCAATACTTGTTGTCGGTTTTGCCCTTTTCATCGTTCTTGTTACAATAGAAGCTTCTTTATTGATCAGATCCGTTGAGTTTACAGAAACAGTTTCTTGGACTTCAGTATAACACTTCAAAGAGCTTGAGTCGGCATTTTCGATATCATGAACCTGAAACGAAACAAAAACTTGAACCATTTGTCGCCATTCCACTCCACACTCGGTCTTAATTCAAGATAACTAACTTCTTTCACCTTATTTGTGTGTTTAAAATACACAAAATACTTATTATCGGCGTCTACAAAATTCTGTCTTTGAGTGTCTGTATGCAACCAAGAACAAATCGTTGCCAAAATCTTCAACGATAGTTGCAGGGAACCAGACTTTTTCCTCAAAAGACACTTCCACCTTTATTCCTAATCTGAAGAATGAATAATCGTTTTGTTTTCTTAAGAATTTCTTTTTACCCAAAAGGAAACGAAATCAGAACGATTTAATAAACTAACAGTTTCGAGATTCTAACAAAGCATACTAAATTGCTCAATCAGGCCAAGTTAATAGCAAAACAAGAATTTACAATCAATTAATTTAAACAACCATAAATTATCATAAAAAAGGCCGATGCGGGTAAGTATTCACTCACCGATGGTTTCAAAGCTGAAACAAGCTGATTCGGAGACTGCAAATTTTCGTCGGAAAATTTGCGAAAGAATTCGCCTTTTTATAACAAATTGCAGCACATACACACATTAAGCATTTTCTTCAATGTAGATAGACCTTAGGATCTAAATTCAAGACCTACACGTATACAAAAACCCCAAATTTGCAAAACTGAAAATTTTAAAACCCTAGAAATGATAGAGGCGCCGCAAGTATGTGTCTATGGGTGTAGGAGAAATGAGATATAGGTTAAAAAATAGAGCGTAACTTTCACAGATGGTCCCTCGGTAATACCCAAATTTCACGTATAGTCTCTAAGTCTCGAGAAATTACTCCAAACCTCCCTATAGTCTCCAAAACGTAAAGTCTGTGGTCTCTAGACCCGTTGAAATGACTAAATTATCCTTAAGCCTAGTGAAATGACGATAGGAAAATGTTATTTTAGTCATTTCCAATGGGTAAAACTATTCTTTTTTTCCAAAGGGAAACATAATCAGAACCGTCTAATAAATTATCTAACAGTTTCGAGATTCTAACAAAGCACACAGATACAGGAAGTTATTAAAGCATCACAAGAACACATTACAATTAATTCATTAAACAACCATAAATCTTAGAAAGAAAGAAAAAAACTCGATTTGGTAATTTGTAATCACTTGTTCAATACTTTGAAAGCTGGAATAAGGCGTTTCGCCTTTTTATAACAAATTACAACACACACAAATTACACATTTTCTTTTACATTGTAGATGAGTTCATGCACTTGTAATACTGAAAATCTTAAAACCCTAGAAATGACAGAGAACGCGAGTATGTATGTAGGTGTGCGTAAAAGGAGTAACCTGTGGAGATAAAAATGAAGAGTATATACACGGATGGCCCTTATGGTTGTATACAAAATTTTACATATAGTATATAACTAGGAGGTGTTTGTCTAAGCTTATTTTGTGAGTTTAAGCTTATTTTCAATAAGTAGCTTATAGCTTATGATAAATGAGCTCATACGCTTTATTAAGTGTTTGTATTAGCTTATTATAGTAAGCTGATAAAAAGACGGGGAAACTCCTAAATAAGCCCACGAGCCATATGAAATTAGCTTATCAAACACTAAAATGGGTTGCTTTTTACAAAATAAGCTAATAAGCCCAATAATGTCGGTGCTCCATAGACCAAGTGAAATTACTAAAATAACCTTTTCCAGAAATGACTATAAGAAAATGGTATCAGTCATTGGTTTCACTCGGATAAATGTATTACTCCTTTTACCCAAAAGGAAACATAATCAGAACCCATTTAATAAACTATCTAACCGTTTCGAGATCCTAACAAAACATTCACAAATACAAGAATGTACTCAATTTACAATCAAGTCATATAACCATCAATAAATTTTCCAAAAAAATCAGTTCGGGTAATTCCTAAATCACTCACCAACAGTAATCAAAACGGCGTATTTTCGTCGAAATCTTTCTAAAGGTCTAATCTTTTTCACAACAAACGAACAAATCATGCATTATTTCAAACTAAAAATCAAAACACCCCAAATTCCCGCATTTTTTCGCCGAAAATTTTACAAAAAGGTCTAACCTTTTTAACAACAAATTACAACCCAGATACAAATCATGCATCTTTTTACAATGCCCAAAACAAAACCCCCCAAATTTTCAAAATTCAAACTTTTTAAAACCCTAGAAATAAAATACACCATTACTGTGTGTATTAGTGTGTGTAAAACTAAACTGGGGATATAATTGAAGTGGAAATGAGCTAACCTGTTACTCGGGTCGGGTCAATTTCCCATGCAGAAAATTTCTTGACCCGAATACGGAAATGGGCGAAATTGAACCGATTTCGGTGTGACGACGTCGTTTAGAAGTGGGGAGGAAGACGGTGGCGTGGGACGGTGTAAACCTTGGTTTTCAAAAACCCTAATTTTATTTTTTCCCCAAACTTTTTTTTCTTTTCTTGAAACCATTGTTCATGTTAGCAGTTCCCGTGTACGAATCTCGCTAGATAAACATTTTATAAGTTAAGGGTTTCGGAAATGGTCACTATAGTCGAGACCATTTCTTTTTGAATAACTCGAACTAGACAAAACTTTTTTGTTTATTGTGGTTTTTCTTTATGTAAATAAGAAATAGATAAGATTTCAGAGTTAATTGTATAAATTGTTTTTAACGTTTGTTCATATCGTACGTTTTGTCTTTAAGATTTTGAAAATATACGGATATCAGCCTTGACATAGACAGTTTATTCGATTAATAAGTCTATATTTTTTTCTCATAATCCGTCCTTGTCATAAACGATATGCGGAGCAAGTGTTTTTTTCATGGATAATACATGCACTGTAAAAATCATAGTGACAAAATCTGCAGTCCAAACCAACGTTAAAGACGATTTAGACAATTAACACAAGATTTTATAGCATATTGAATTATTTTAAGTTAAAAATCACTATAGTTGTTATTAGACTATTTAGCAGAGTTGTAAATGTGAACCAGTTAAAATTGTAATTCATGTTCCATCACTTATGTTTTATTTCCGTTTATTTTCTACGTTTGTAAACCAATAAATATAATTTATATGTATTTCAATTTCATGATTTTCGATAGATTTTATATCACTTCAAATTGGTAATTTACGACAAGACAAAATAGTAATGTATATATAAATCACATTAGGTTTATATGATTTAAAAGTAGAAACTATTTTACACATTTTCGACGTTCGTTTAACAAAATTTATTTTCTGAAATTACTATTTAACTTTTTTCATAAATTACATATGTGGTCTATAAAGTTGATTTTAGAGACTAATGGGTTGTTTGTTTGGAGAGCTTATAGCTTATTGACATTTCGACTTATGAAACTTATGTTTCATAAGTCTGGATTTTTTCGGCTTATAACCATTTATGGGCTTATTACTGTTTATTATGAAGTAATAAACAGTAATAAGCCCATAATTAATTACATAAGCCGGAAAATTTGGGTTTGTGAAAATAAGCCGAAATGACAATAAGTCATAAACCGTTTATATAAGTTCAAACAAACAGCCCTAAATATATAATTAATTGAAAAAGCAAACAAGTTTTTCCGAAAATTTAACATAAATGTTAAACACGGATATTCAATTTAGAAACAAAATATGTATCACTTTTCATAACCAGACCACATATATAACTTTTTAAACTTAGAACGAAATCGATAATTCCATAAACAAAACCGTAGGTACCATATATGTAATTTACTCTAATAAATATTCTTGAGTCACTATTCACTGTCAACACCAAAAATGCAAAAACTTTTGCAGACCTGCGAAAACTTGACCCGATTTCAGGAGATTCAGACCCGATTCATAACTTCCGGGTTGATAAAAAACCCATTTTCAGGTGGCCATCTTTTAAAATTTTCTTTAAATTTCTGTAAATTTGATTACACATTCTTGATTTTTAAATATATTAATTCCCCGGATACATTTTGTATTAATACCCTTATTAAGTCATATAGTTTATATAACGGTCCGGCGCTAGGCAGTTATAGTTTATATAACTGCCCAGCGCCAGGCCCGAAACATAGTAATGTTATTAGTTTTTATTTTTATATGCTTGATAGTTATAGTGGTTGGTTTAAACCAAATAAGTATACATTCCCCCCTTTGATTAGTTGTGGTAGTACGAGAGACGAATTGGGTCGGATATGTCATGGACAATGTGTGAAGTATGGCGTTGATAAAACGTTGTTTTTAGAGAATTGTTTGATTCATATGTATGGTAGGTTGGGGTTGGAAAGATGTGCGTGGAAGGTGTTTAATGGAATGTGTGAGCGAGATTTGGTGTCGTGGAATTCGTTGGTGGATGGGTATGTGAAAGTGGGACGGGTGGGGGATGCGCATAAGGTGTTTGATGAAATGCCTGAGAGAAATGTTGTGTCGTGGAATTTGTTGATGAAGGGTTATTTGGATATGGGGAATCCGGGAGTTGTGATTAAGTTGTTTAGGAAGATGGTTGAGAGTGGGGAGAGAGGGAATGGGGTTACGGTTGTGAGTGTTGTTACGGCATGTGGGAGGTCGTGTAGGTTGAAAGAAGGGAGGTCGGTTCATGGGTATTTTGTAAAGATGTGTATGAGTTTGAGTTTGATTGTTGGGACGAGTTTGATTGATATGTATTGTAGATGTGGAAGACTAGATGTTGCTCGGAGTATTTTTGATTATCAGATGTTTATTAAGAAGAATTTGGTGTGTTGGAATGCAATGATTACCGGGGAATGTATTCATGGAAATCCTGAAAATGGGCTTTGTTTATTCGGTACAATGTTGAAGATAGGTGATGTAACTCCGGATGAAGTTACTTACATAGGTGTGTTATGTGCTTGTGCACGTTTAGGTTTCTTGTCCCAAGGTAAACGCTATTTTGTTGAAATGACGGATGTTTTTGATTTAAAGCCTAATTTCGGACATTATTGGTGTATGGCTAATATTTACGCTAACCAAGGTTTAGTCAACGAAGCAGTTGAGTTTTTGAAAAACATGCCCTTGTCGTTATGGGCTGGTTTGTTAGGATCGTGTCGTTTTAAAAGTGACAGTTCTGTAGGAGAAGAAATTGCAAAAGCTTTGATTGACGAAGACCCGTTAAATGAATCGTACCACATGTTACTTATTATAATTTATGCCGTAGCAGGAAGATGGGGTGACGTAAGTAGGTTGAAACATATGATGAAGGAGAGACAAATTACAGTACCACACGTTTTTAGTCTTTTGGATTTGACGCAAATAGTTACCAGTCTTCAAGATGGCCGTCTCTTTTAGGTATTACTTGATACATTTCGAGAAGACAAATTGTTTATTATTTTATCAAATATCAAGGTTTTATTGATTTGATAGCCCATTTTGTAGCTGTTTTTTCCGCTTTATATGTATAACAATAAATTTGGTTATATGATTTACGATTATGAACGCAACAAATAAATAAGCTTCAAACTAAAAGTAATTGTAATTACATATTTATTTTTAGATTCACGATAAACATATACTTCAGATACAGATACTAAAAAACTCCACTGTTCTCTCGAGTTTCTTTAGCTAAAAGCAAGTTATTCTGTAAACACGACATTTTCAATATCTGGAAACTTTTCTTTGATGGCTGCTTTGACTCCTGTCCCGATGGACTCAGGCCCAGTATACTTGACAACACATGTGCTACCGTTCACAGATAATACTTCCACGTTTCCACCGAAGTTTGCTATTGCTGGTCTCAGTATTTCAAGATGCCCATTCACTGCCTGCAAATCGAAACATTATAATATATATCATTTTTATTAACTAGAGTTGCAAGTTGGGCGGTTTTGGTAACGGGTGTAAATATTATCAGACTATAAAACGGGTCAAATGACTAAATAGCAACGTTTTTCTTTCTTCACATTTGACGATTAAAAGCATCGTGCTTTGAAAATGATCATAAATAACATACGATATACTATCATTTGCATAAACTAGAGATTGCAAGTTGGGCGGGTTTGAAAACAGGTCAAAACATATTACGGTGGAAAGTTGACGAACGACATAACTAAAATCAACCCCTTCGTAACTAAAGAAGTATTAACAGCGACATCTTTAAGCATAACAATTTAAGTAAAAAAAGGAAAACTTGCCTCGACAGTTGTTTCAGCCGGTTGTTCATCAAAAACTTGAACAATATCCTTAACAGCGTCTCCGAATTTCTCTTTAAGAACTCTTTCAATCCCCATTTTCATAGTTGTTGTTGAACTCGGACAAGTCCCACATGCCCCTGATACTTATATTTTCAAATTTCCGTCGCTACTTTAATAACCTTTTTAGGGGTGTTTTCGTGTGAGTCTTGAAAGTTATTATTGGGACATATTGAATCAAAACTAGATAAATAAGTAGGTGTTTGTATTAGCTTATTTTTCCGCTCATGAGCTTATTTTCCATTTTTTTACTCATAATAAGCTCATAAAATTTAAAATATAAAATATGCCTACACAAAGGATAAAAATGTAACATGACACAAACGTTAAGCTTTACCAGACGAATATTACAATACTCGACTCCTTATTTCTAAATATGAATAGTTAAAATGTAATACGATTCTATTTTGCTATTAAATAATTTCAACTTTTTAAACCCTAAAAGTATGCTTATTATTTCGACCATATTGTTTTGAGACACTTTTTTGGGACGGAGGGATTCTTAAAAAACAGACCTTGCAGTTTAAGCGAAACGACACCGTCTTGAACCGAAACAACATCAACATTTCCACCATCAGCAATTAAGTACGGCCTGACGTCATCAAGCACCGTATCCACGTTTCCCGGAGTAAGCTCAAACTGCTGAGCTGAATACAATCCACCACCACTCGCCGCCGTAGCGTTGACCGTCGTAATACACCGTTGGCTTTTACAAATTCCGTTTCTGATTGAAATTGATACCGGTGAAGATGAAATTGAGGTGGGTTTGATGGTGGCTATGGTGGGTAATTGTTGAATTTGAGGTTGAGGTAAGAGAATCGGAGTTGTGAACGCCATCGTTGAACCACCGTACGCCGCCGTAAAATGTCGCCGGTTTTTGTAGAAAAAATGTTGTTAAAATAAATAAATAAATAAATAAATAAAGTAAGTTATAAATATGGTCCAAAAAGTTTGATTTGTTGTAAATTTAGTCCAAAAAGTGGGGTGAGCAAGTATCAACTAATATCGATTGAGCGTAAACAGTCTCGTATTTGGTTATTGATTTTCAAAATATTTGATATCGAGTGTATTCGGTACTATCAATAACGATTGTATTCGGTAATACACTTGGTACCATACTGATTAATGCATTTTGATATGATACCTTATACCAAGGTTAAGATCGAGATCCTATCTAGGATGGTTTTCGTATTCGTAAGATCGGATCGATATCGTAAGATCCTACTAAAATAGGTTTTTATCATATTAACATGATATATAATTCATATAATTTTTAATAATATGTCAAAATCATTGATTGCTTAATATTTGAACGAGATAAAACTTAGATAGATACAGTTTGCTTCATTGAGTTAATATTGATTTGGTCTACATGTGTTCGATGGTTGAAGTAAAATACTTTATAAGAATTATTTTTAAGTGTTTTAAATGGTTCGACGATTTGTTTTTAGTTTATTCTTAACAAAGTTAATTTATTTATAGTATTTTGTTCTCAAATTTAAGAAAAACGGGTCCGTATCGTACAAAGATTCTAAGATCGTAAGATCAAGATCAATATCCAGCTAATATCCTATGGTTTTAGATCCTATGCAGGATTAGGATCGTTTTTGGTAAACGAAATCGTAAAATTATAAAACTTTTAAAAGTAAGATCGAGATCTTAACAAAGTTGCCATAAATTGTCAATATATTTTAAAAAACGTGTGGCGCGAACTTGTTTCGTACCTATTTTATGTGTTTATGTTTTTTCTTAGACCAAAACTCTAAATGGTTGTAATGTATAATTAAAAGAACTTAAAACTAATAGTTGAACAAAGGTTATAACACATTTCAAATTGATCTGTGTTTTAAGAGATAAATTTTCTTTTTGTTACGTAATGTTTTGTATATATTTAAAAAGTATGTTCATTGTAAATATAGGTACGACATCCGTGTGGTATAACAAAGTCGTTTTGATATAAAAAAAAAAAGAGGCTAAAATTACTATAAAAAAAAAGAGTTATAGACCGGTTATGGTTATTAGTACGGTTATATTCAAGCCGCTCTTTATGGTATGATATTTGGTACCAAAATTTTCCAAGTTTTCGGTATTGCTACAGGACCACATTGTACCGTTTTACAACCCAAGCCCAAACGAAATAATTTATGTAATTTATTAGCTAAAGAGAGACGTGAATTTAAATATAGGGAACGTTTTCTTTGGCTTTTGCAACTAATGTTATCGTATACAGATACTCGTGTGGAAGATTGGTAACATTTACGAATGGATGATTTTTTCTTTTTGTAAGTTGTAAAATTTCATGATAGTTTTGGAATGGCATATAAAGGCGGCGTTAGAGGACTCAATGACTATGGTTTGAAAAGGTTGAAGAAGTATCTGCGAGTATGAAAGAGTTTGAACAACAAATGGAGCTTATACGGAGAACTTGGAGCTTATTTTTACTCGAAGATGAGAAGTTTCTCGTGAATTATTATTATTATGATAATGACCCACTTGCATGGTATAGAGTGAGAAAATGGGTGAGTTGAGTAACGGGTCAAAACGGGTGAATATGTTTTTACCTGTTGAGTCTTAACTCATATCGTTATGTGTCCAAGTTTTAGTAACTGTTTATAGATAACTACCGAGTCAAAAATGATCACAAAAACTATTTTCTATAATCATTATCGCCACCTTCAAGGTGGGTTCAGTGGTAGCTGAGGTTATCAACACGAGCTATGAAATATAAAAATATCGAAGATGAGGTGATGCAATGTTGGAAATTGGTTTAGCGTGTGTGTATCAGCTTGGCCTCCCATCAAGCGACGAACTATAGATGAACATGTTGCAACGTGTTGCACCCTTTCGTTTTTTAATCTGGGTAACATGGAGATAAATGGAAGAAATGTACACTAGAGTATGATAAAATAAGCAATATCGTTGTATTGTATATGAATGATAGAGGCAAAATGTATATAAAACATGAGAAAAAAAATTAAGGGTCTCGAATATTTTTTGAATATAATGAACTTTTAAGACTTTCCCATATAGAAACACCTTCGGGATGAATATGAACAAAATATTTCACAAACCTGGCATCCGAACATGCAAGAATAGTGCTCAACGATAGCTTTGGCTTCGCTGCATCTCTCTCGAGTAGCCATAAATACATCGAGAATCTAAGATTAATCCTCTGAATATCATAACATAGATATGATGGAAATACGACAACCGCTTCCAATGGATAACCTAAATGATTCTGCAAACAGTCGAGCTTTTTCTCAAGAATATCTTTTGACTGATTTAGCACCGAAGGAGCTCGTTTAATCATACTTGAAACTACATTGTAATCAAGTCCCGCTTGCACTAAACAATCAAATCTTTCCTGAAGTTGGTCTCCCCTACCCCGAAACTTTCTTAGGGCTTTTGATAACTCATCAGAGTTTTCGATATAACCTAATCTTAGTAAAAAGTTTCTTCTTTCGACAAACGTGTTAGAATCTTGATTATCGCTTACTTTAGTAGTGTCTGACTTAGTCGCTAAATTGATCAACTCTAAAGGATCTTTCTTTATAGCTCGACATAGTTCATCTTTTCGAATTTTAAGACTGTTCATAACGCTAATCGGCCCTTTTAAAGTATTAGAAGCGAGAAGTTCCATATGGGTAGCAACGATACTTGCAATTCCTTCGGTTTCCATCCCGATTTCAAACAAGAAACAAACTGCTGTCCAAAGATTCTTTGCACACTTTGATGATAAAATCTGAGGGTTTTGCAAAAAAAGGTCGTAAATTTGATTCATTTTAAGCCCTAGTTTCAGTAACTGACCGACTAGTATGTAAATCTGTTTTCCTGAACCTTCAAACAGTAGTGCGGGGTTATCCATAAACAGAGTTTTCATCTGTTTATCGTTGTAACCAACTTGCACAAGAAAACTCATCGTGTCGAGCATTCTCTCCCAATTTAGCGTAGTTCTGTCAGATACGTAATTACCGATCCATTCACTTCCGAACCCAAACCCTTTCAGCTTATCAAGAACCACAAGAAACTTATTATCAATATGTCCGATCAAGAGAGAAGGGCAACATGTTACGAGTTTAATTACCGTTGATTTACTCAATCCTAATTTCTCGTAAGCCTTAAGTTTCATAGATAATACTCCATGATCGTATCCAAATATCTCGTTTGCTTCCTTATACATGTTGCCAATTTTCGTTCTAGGAATCCCGTAACCACAAAGAACATGAAAATTATCAAGTAATAAACCATCATCTCCCAAAAATATCAACGACTTCGGAAGTAACGACGGCGAGTCAAAAGGATTAAGACCTAAACTCTCCAAAAAAGGTTCAAACTCATTAATCGGATTATACCTAAAATACTTCGACAAAGCTCGTGATACATCTTCCTCGTCGTTATCAACCACAGACAACAAATTCTGAATAAAATGAGGCGAATTCTTACTCATATGCTCTGCATCAGTAAAATGAAAACCTCTAGTAAAATGCAAATAATCAAAAAGAGCAGTTTGTGCCTCTGTTCTTACAACCCGCGAAATTCGATTACCATTACTACTAGCTTGAAGCTGATTCGAACAAACAATCCCACCACCACCGTTTACACCAACACAAAAGTTTCGCCTTTTAAACGATAAATATGAGCCATTTCTCATTGAGGCATTTTTACAAACATTTGGTGGGCATAGCACATAATGCAGTTCAAAATCAAAAATCATCTTGGAAATCAAGAATAATCGATTATTGATTCCCTGAATCAGCATATCAATGTTGACAGTATAAAGAACTAATCTTATTGCAAATTAAACAAAAGGGTATTTATTAATTTGGTTAATTTCAAATGGGTTTTATCCAAATTCATGAAATTAATTAAACAAGAAAATGTAAAATTTGTAATGGGTATTTAAAAATACGTGTTTACTTACATGATGGCATTTTGTGTTTCTTCAATTTCAATTTAGGAATATTTCCCCAATTGATTTGATTGTGTGTCAGATTCTGAGCCCTAATTTGAGAGTTCTGTTTTAGGTAAACAATGAATATATAGTAAAGCCCTCAAAGTTTGTTTACTTCCAAAAGTGACCCTTTACATTAGTATTAGAGCATCCGGAACCAGAAGCTTGCGTTAGTCGGGCAACACGGCGTTCTCGTGTTTTAGTGTGTGTATCCGTTTTCAAAATCACATGTATGTATGTACGTATTTATCATAAAGGTTGGATGTTTGGTTGTGATAGTATCAGTGACAAAACTTGAGTAACTTGTTTGAGGGGGCAAAACTATAGACTTTTGAACCCGTAGCCCTATATAAGATCCGTTCTTAAATAGTATAATGTTAACGTAGTTTGAGTTGTCACTCCCTAGCTGCTCTTAAATGTGTTCAAAGTAACATATGTGTGTATTTGTGTATATTTAGATATATGGATTTCCGATATACAAAGTTTTGGATACTAGTTTAACAACCACTTTATTGACATCGTCTTCGTCGAAGTTAAACAACGACAGTTTAATATCTCTATTTCTTTATTTTTAATATTTTTCATAATAAAATTTAGTCCCTGATATGGGTATGTATGGATTGATTTGGGGCGGTTTTTACTACAAACCAAACCAAAACCAAAAAATTGGGTTTTCTTAAAACTCAAGTCGTTGGGTTTGGCTCCTAATGGTTTGGTTTTTGGTTTCTTATCTCGGTTCGGTTTTTATAAACGACTTTCAGTTTTAAAACAAAAACATTTTTAGCCAATCAATTACAACAAAACTTTGGGGTCTCGGCTCATGCAACATTTAAGTACTACATAATACATAATAACTATTATAGTACAAATTTAGAAACACATTAAAAATCAATTTAAAAAGTGTCAAAAAATGATATGATTTCATATAAAAAGTACTAAAGAAACCCTATGTAAAGCGTATTAAACATTTCAATTTTAAATTTTGATTTAAGGAAGTTAAATTTGACCATTGATTTTAAATAAATGATTATAAACTATTCAATTTTGCCCATCCATATTTTTGAAAAATAAACATAAATTCAATTAAAAATGTTTAAATATTCTTTAATAATGCTTAAATATTCTTAAAAATTAGTCAAAATGTAACCTATATGTGTATATGATTAATTGATGTATAAACTAATACTAATATTGAAATGAAAATTTTGAATTAATAATAAAAATATTATTGTCAAAAGTAAAAAAGCATACATCATATTGAAACTACTTTTTTAAACTAACTACAATATAATTTTTAAAATAAGATAATGTTCAATGCTAACTACGTTACATTTTAAAAACAAAACGATGGATTATTAGAAACCTAACCATACATTAGATTTTTATTTCATAAATATAACTATGTCAATCACTTACATTGTTTAGTATATCATCATGTTGCGTGACTACTAGTTTAATATATATATATATATATATATATATATATATATATATATATATATATATTTTGAAAAGAATAAGTTCAAGGGCTATTTGGTTTTTATCGTTTTGGGTGGTGGGATGAACTCAAACCGAACCAAAATATTTTGCTTTCTAGATTTTTGAAAACAAACCCATTGGTTTTTAATATGGTTTGGTTATAGGGGATGTTTGAGTAAGCTTATTTGATTGGCTTAAACTTATATTAAATAAGTAGTTTATAGTTTAATATATATAAGCTTATAGTTTATAATATATAAGCTTATAGATATTTAATAAGTGTTTTGCTTAGCTTATTAGTTTATCATATAAAATAAGTGAGGGAACCTTACATAAACTCATAAGTCACAACATTTGGGCTTATAAAAACATCCTTACATAAGCTAATAAGCTCAAACAAACACTAAAAAAAAGACTTATTTACTTTACATAAGCTAATAAGTTCATTATATAAGCTAAAACAAACACCTACTTAGGATATGTTTGACGTAAGTAGCTGGAAATGGAGCCTAAGCTTAAACTTATGGTCGGGGCTGGAGCTTACATATAAAAATGAAATTATATATTTGGTAACAAGGCTGGAGCTTGAGCTTATAGGTGTAAAAAGACATAAAATGGTATATAGATAGATATATATAAAATGAAAGGTATTTATGTCATTTTGTTTGCCATAACAAGCCCCTTTCATTAGCTCCTTCAAGTGGCTTATGGTTTTAGGGCTTATCGGGACATATATATTTCATAAGCATGTCGAACCAAACAAGGATTATGAAATGGATTATCAAAACGATAAGCTTAAGCACCAATAATCCTCCAGAATCTCCTCCGCCAAACACACCCTTAACGGGATGGTTTTCTCAGTTTTCGATTTTGGTTTGGTTTCTTAGTTTTTATGCTCACTCGTAGTACCCGGTAAAAAAATGAAGTTTAACTCTTTGCCCCAAACATGTGAATATATTTTATGCATCACTTGTGAAAGGTTATTTGGGAAAAATAATGGCAACTACAAATTTAGCTGAAGAAACTTGGGAATCGAAAATCATAAGATGTATCATTTCCCGAAAAAAATGCTATTACTATTTAAAGAAGAGTTTCGGGTTAAAACCTACTATTTTACGGGTTATTACATTGGATGCTTATTATTTGTACACGGTCGTTGAAGAAAGATCACGTGAGTCCAAAGGACCACATACTACTATTAACCCATTTCTTTGAGAAAATTCGCAACCATGTATTCCTATAGTAACAAATTTCGTGAATCGAATTTGAGATTTTGCAAATTAAGCACTCATATTGTCTTTGATGTTGTATGAGAACTCATTAGGAGTATTCCTACAGGCCCAGTAATATGCCCATTATTTATTAACTTATAACAAAAAGTTGGCTCATCTAATTATTTCTAAACCCACTTGTGAAGTTTTGTAAACTATTAACCCATAAAAAAAGTATATTTGGCACATATTGTTGCCGGGTCAAAATAATTATGTAAATACAAATTTTAAGTTATTAAGTACATATTTAGATTTAGTATATACTAGATTATTGTCAC
The DNA here is from genome assembly GCA_910822075.1 of Senecio squalidus. Lineage (NCBI taxonomy): Eukaryota > Viridiplantae > Streptophyta > Magnoliopsida > Asterales > Asteraceae > Senecio > Senecio squalidus. Next base: position 9,448,756 of record CAJVGC010000001.1, on the reverse strand, counting down.
TCGATAACGCGAACAAAGATAAAAATTGAATTTCATATAAATTTTATGTTATTATGAGAAGACAATGTTAAACGTATGATAACATACATACATTTGCGTTTTACCTGTTGTTTATAGTTATAATAACATATACACTTTTACGTTTGTACATATGTGTTGATATTTTATATTAGGAGATTTTAGAATAACAATAAGGTATTGAGCGATTTTATAAACAAATAAAATTAAGTTTTTATTTAACTTGAGATGAAATGAAATAACAATAAGATATTGAGCGATTTTATAAATAATTAAAATTAAGTTTTTATTTAAGTTGAGATGAAATGAAAAAATAATGTAATTATATGTTGTAAGAGGGTATAAAGTGAAAATAGACTTTGATGACATCATCAATCTGATCTAACGGCTGAAATCAAAGAAGTTAACTCATCGAAGAGACCTTACTTGGCCATGTGACATATAAAGTCTCTCTTTTATTATATATTAAAGATAACTAAAGTAGAATTGAAACAATTTTGGAGATGACATGTAGACAGTTTTAGAAATGACGTGTGATAAAAGTTTTATATTGTGACATACAACCATACTAGACTAACAAATCATATTGTAAAAAGATTTAATTTGATCTCTAACACTCTACTCTTAAAATAAAGCAAAATTGAATATAAAATGCATTGAAGACCTACTTCTAACCACATGACCTAAGATATAATTTAAAATCTAAAATTTGATAGAGTAGAACAATCAAAAAAACTCAAATGACCTATATATAAAACTTGACAGAATGCAACTCTCTCATACATATAAACAAAACAACAAATATTTGACATGAGAACTTAATAGTTAATCGCACACGATGTTTACTCAGTTTCTATATATTATGCTTGTATTTTTTTTGATAAAATTCTCCGCGTATATATAAGAAATAAGCTAGTATATACGTATTCCAAAAAACTTACTTAGAACCGATCCCGATAATATATAATTTAATAGTGGCTCTGTTTAAACAATTCTTTTTATATCTAGAACATTTTATCAATCAAAACTTCGTCTAAATATAAAACTTTGTGTTTTTTGTTAAGTTATTAAATTCATATATACACGTATTCGAAAAAAGGTTTATTCTGATTTATGGTCATATACGGTCCTACAATATGTACATGCTTCGTGTCGACCCTGAATACACTCAAAGTTTTCGTACAAAACTTTTGAGTTTATTTTTATTTTCGAAGTAAAATAACTATTATAAAATAGTCAAAACGTAGACAAGCCTAACCGTTAGTCAACTATAATCATAATCATACATAGACGATAAGTGAACTCTCAAATAAGAATCTCTATATAAAAAAAAATATATACAAGCGTAACCGTTAGTCAAGCATGTATGATAGATACATTGAATTATGAATAATTATTATAATTAAAAATATTAAAATAAAATGTAAAAGGAATCTTTTAATACATGTACATGTTGTAGTAAAACATTTAGCAAAATGGTTGCATATGATATCCATGTTTGTGGTTTATAAATGCCACGTGTCATTTTCTGATAATTTATAATTTATTTAATAATTTAATAATATGCCGGCCGTTAACACCGTTAACGACATTCCTCAATCCCACCGAACATCCACGACATATATTCGACGGCATCTTCCTGTCGTTTTATTTATTTAATGGGAGGCTTTTTTTTAATTTCATTTTTCGAAATATTTTTAATCGGTATCATTTTTTATCGTTATTTGATTGATTGTTTGATAAATCAATAAACAATTAGGCGAGGATTGTAAAACCCGTTACAAACAAAAAAATATGCCATGAACCAACATTTTGACGTAATGTAAGGCTTATCAGGCAGTTAACAGAAAAACAGGAAACGGAAATGTTCACGACCCAAATGTGATTATCGAAGGAAAATTTGGGAAAAGTATATGGGTAAGCCTCTCATTAGAGATGTAGGAAAGTTTGTTATTAAAGGTTTTTACCAATGGGAAGCTATGCCATTTGAACAAATCCTAGAAAGTTGTACATATAAATGGTAGTGTCTTTTTATTTGATAGTACGTTTTTACATATATTATACAACTTTTGTTAAATGTTTCAGAAAAAGAACGAACAAAGCTGTTACTTCACCATCGTCATCTATACTCTACCCTTTATTTGTCCATCCGTCAACTCTGATACCAACAATACCGTTACACACACTATGTTTGACCAATTTGGATGAACATTTGTATGGACGTTCATACCCGTTTTTAATAACACTTATTAAAATGTATTAATTAAATTGAAAGTGTCATTACGATGAAATAGTATTCAATATACATTAATAAATCCGTTGCATCGAAATGGACTTGTCCTAGCGACATATTAGCATGCTCCTTAGCCCATGACGTTGAGATAAGATGAACATTGTATAGGATGGTCCTCAATGAAGGGTGAGTTGGGTTCAAGAACCTACGGGTTAGGGTTGCAATGCATGTCGTGACTTTATCTTTTACGAAAACAAATTATAAAAAGTTATTTTAAATTTGTTAAAGATTATTTATCTTAAAATAACGCGTCTTCTGACTTCACCTAATGTTGTTTTAACAACTAATTAATTTGGTCTTTCAATGAGATTTTTAAATATTAAAAATACGAGACTTTAGGACCAAGTTATTGAAAGTTTGACTAAATAGTATGTATGCATAATATTGTGATATACACCATTGTGGAAAAAGATGAATAAAAAAAAGACAAAAAACACCGACAAAAGTATGGAGTTTAAAAGTGTATAAAACATTAATATTAAGAGAGAATAATTATCCAACAAAAAATTAGGTGTTAATTACTTTGTTTAACATACTATGCTTTTTGTCCTTTCATAAATGTTTTTGAGTAAATTACATAGATCGTCCCTAAGGTTTATATCGAATTACGGTTATCGTCCCTAAGTTTAAAAAGTTGCATGGTATGTCCCAAAGTTTGGAGTAATTACGGATTTCGTCCCTATTTTTGACGTCCGTCTAATTTACCGTTAGGGTTCCCTCACGTGTTAAACACGTGAGGGTATTTTAGTCATTTTGCCCCCAAAAGTCAAAAGTCAAAAGTCAAAAGTCAAAATCAGATTCATCTTCCCAAAAGTCAAAATTCAAATTATTCATCTTCCATATTATACCATTGCAATCAGATTTATACCAGAATCAAAATTCAAATCAGAATCAAAATTCAAATCAGATTCATCTTCCAAAAGTCAAAAACAACAACAAATCAAACAAAAACAACAACAAATATAAACGAATTAAAAAACTTTAGATACTTAATAAAATCGATCAGATGAAAGATAGGATCTTTATCGGTAAAACCCAAGTAGAAACAAGATCAAGAATATAAAAAATAAAATCCTACTTGGTGGCTCCGGTGATGATTCTCAGTAACAACAAGCGTTTTTCTTCTTGGGATTTTAGTCAAGGGAATAAAACTAGATACAGAATCACGGCGGGGTAATTGGTGGCTCCGGTGATGATTCTCAGTAACAACAACAACAACAATCACGGCGGGGTAGGCAAACACCACGGCGGCAGCGGCGGTTCAGGGGTGGTGGCTCCGGTGATGATGAGGAGGCGGCGGAGAGTGGCGGTTGGGGTGGTGGCTCCGGTGATGATGAAAGAGTGGCTCGTGTTGTGTGTGTGTGTGTGTGTGTGTGTGTGTGTGTGTGTGAAGGGGTGTTTGTGTAAGCTTTTTCTTAGGGCTTATTTGATTTTGGGAAGAAGATTGCAAAAAGACCAAAATACCCCTCACGTGTTTAACACGTGAGGGAACCCTAACGGAAAAAGTAACGGACGTTTAAATTAGGGACAAAATCCGTAATTACTCCAAACTTTGGGACATACCATGCAACTTTTTAAACTTAGGGACGATAACCGTAATTCGATATAAACCTTAGGGACGATCTATGTAGGTCCACAAGTTCTGCATCCCTGCCAAGAGGGCAATATGAGTTTTGCACTCGACTAAGTTAGAGATTAACTTTTTATGGATAGCATTGTAAAGATTTATTTAAAGTTGTCAAAGACGGGTCTGAATCCCATACATGATCATGCTTGAGGCCTTGGGAAATCTAAGTGCTTTTGTGTATCTTTTGCCACTTACTTTGGATTTATTACAATTTTACTTTTATAAATTAAAGACTAATTAATATTGTTTTTGAATATTATGTTTGGTTCAAACTTATGTCATTTGGTTGTTGAAGGCCGAGGGTTTCAAAGTAAGTCACATAGTCATTTAGACGGTGTGTTCAATGATGGAAAATATAGTCAGATATTTACCGATGCAACCAACCTCGTAATAATAACATGATGTTACAAGTGAATATTAGCCGAATGCATGATATTATGTTACAATAGATATTAGTCGAGTGGTAAGTCACATGTCAGATTGTCTTGTATTAGAAAAAATTGTCGTTTTCTTATAACCTAGTTGTTAAAATGTATATCGGTGGAATTTTTGTTTTGTTATATCCTATCATCTTAAAACAATACGATGAAATTTTTTTAAAATCTAATAAAGAAACATCGTATGAGTTGTATAACAAGTATGAAGATGTATCGAGAATCTTCATGACATTATCAAAGTAAGGTTATCACTATGTGTTATAGATATGAACGAAATATGTAGAAGCCGAATGAAAATTTTGTTAAATCTATCTTGTTTGGATTGTAAATAGCAAAGTGATTAGAGATGTATCTTTTAACTCTTTCCCTACAACCAAATCCTTAACCCAGAAAGGAAATAAAAAAGACAGTGGTTCTATGTCGATTATGATTGTGACAAATATAACGGAGATATTAAAGTTAGAATAACGACTTTGTATGTGACATGTGTGAAAGTAAACAAGTCAAAAACTTGCGTATAGAAAAGTGAAAATTGAAATTTGAAACACGGTTACAAATGACGTATTCATTATTTGATTTGAAAAGGAAGCGATTAGTCTAATTAAATTAAAGTTTACACCGATTTAAGATTTTATTAAAACCAACAGGGTTCGTACATAATTTCAACAGTCAAAGATTGTGTTTTCACATTAACAAGATATTATATCGACAACTTAGGTATACCAAAAATGAAACGAAGTCTTGAAAGACTAATCACATGAATGATATATTCAACCAAAATTAATAAAATAATTTGATCTAACATGATTAGTTAAAACATTATGTTTGATTTAACCTAATGTAGTAATGTGTGATTAGATATTTCTTCTTTTTGGTGTGGTCAAAATGTTAAAAGGTGAAAGTTATCTTTTTATTTTATTTAAATATCAATGTGACTTATATTTATTTAATTTAAAGATTATTTATAGTTTTGAATAAATTAATAAGTTTGCTTTTTGGTTGATGGGGTTGTTGGTTCCTAGTTCCTACCAATAAAACATTTGGGAGATTTTTTTATTGTGTTTTTTTTTTTTTTTTTTTTATTTTTCTTTTTGACCCTTTGACTTCTTTATTTGCTGTAAAAAAAGAAAACTGAATTATTTGTTTGAAATTTACTCCACAAAAGTACCCAAACTAACCTTTATATATATGTTAGTATAGATAATAATTTTAGATCATTAATTCTTTAGGCAAGACAATATATTTATAGTTTCAAACCACTCCACTATTGTTCTTTAAGAAATCCATGTCATATTGTATCAATTATAGGCTGGCAATTTAGGTACACCCAAATAACTGTATCAAATCATTTTTCACCCAATTAAGCAATATATTAGATAAATATCCCTTAATTCGGGTTAGGTTTACATCGTGTTAAGAATTATCATCCTATTGTTCGATATCATGACACGTAGCCTAATGGGGTGGTGAAATCATTGTGTTATATACTTTCATCACATACACTCGAGAGTTTTTGTAACTTTTGAGATTTATATACGTGTTTTGTCTTGAACCGTGAGACTCCTTTTCCTCTTTTATGTTAATAGTGGAAATAAAGCGAGAAAACGAATGAGGAAAAAAAGGTATCAATTTGATGTTGTTAGAGGTGTATGTTTACATCTTTCTCCATTCACATTCATGTCAATGGTGGAATGCAATTCAACTTAAAAAAGATAGTCATTGAGGCTTACTTGTTTCTTTCAAACTATAAAAGTTGGAGACTAAAAAGTTACATTTATAGAAATATCAACAAAATTATTCACTTCTTAAAAGAACCACTTTTGAGTTTTGACCTATTATAAGTGATATTTAAGAAGAGAAAAAGAAAATCACATTTGACTTGTCACATAACATAGTTTTGACATAAATTAGTTTAAACTTTTTCTTTTTAGAAATATAAAATACTGAGTATTTTTTACTGAGATTAAATCTTTAAAAGTTTTGAACATACAATCATACACATATATTTAAGTAAAGAGTGTTCTATACGTATACATTTATTCGTATAGAAGACGGATGTTATAATTTCAACAAGTGGTTGTAACTCAAAAATAGTTGATGATAAGTGACGATAATGAATTATCGAAAATTGATTGAAGTAATACAAAACAAAATCATTAAAAGCATTTTACAAAGATATTCATAGAAATAATACTACACATTTTCTATTGTCCAATCTAGTAAAGTTTTATTAACATTGATATTTATTGTCAACTAGTAATAAAGTTTTAATAATATAAGTAACCATTTTTACTTTTCTTTATAACTATAAAGTCTAACTACATGATTAATCTTTATATATTGATTCGGATATCTAATGATGTTTCATAACGATATACCGTCAAGTTTATTAAATTCATGTAATACGATGTTTTGAATTAACCATAATCGGACAATAAAATAAGAAAAACATAGAAAACTTAAAACAAAAAATCAAAAAATAATATAAAATTTGTATAATAAAACATGTAGAGTACAACAATATACAGACCATAAAAGAAGGTCCCAATATATTAATGTGGTACACTCATCACACAATCTTACGTAACAACTAGTATTTAATCCCATCATCACCTCCCAATTCCCATTCCACATTACCCTTTCATCTCAAACATAACATAATGGTTCTCTCTTCTCCTTCTCCCTTAAGAAGCAAGAAAACCCGAGCCATTGGGATCCCCGTCATCGACCTCTCACTTGACGCCACCACCTTGTCTCGTCACATCATCACCGCATGTCAAGAGTATGGTTTTTTCAAGGTTGTAAACCACGGAGTCCCTATTCAAGTCATATCCAAAATGGAGGAAGCTGCTCTAGGGTTTTTCTCAAAACCCGCTAGTGAAAAAGTTAAAGTCAAAGCTAACCCGCCTAGCCCGTTTGGGTATGGGTGTAGAAACATTGGTTTCAATGGCGATGTGGGTGAACTTGAATACATTCTTCTTCAAACCAATGGCTCGGACACTTTCAATGTCGTATGTGATCACACATCAAATTTCAGGTATGCAATCAATAAATCTTTTGTTGCATTCCTTAAGTGAATATCAAGCTAACACACCTTTAATTGATTTGTCAATGTCAAACATAATTCATACTTTAAACATTTAACTTTATGTTTATCTTTAAACCCGACCTGTTCAAAAAACGTCGTAATTGTACATACGTAATCACTACATATTTTGTTGCATTCCCTACTTGAATATCAAAATCAATACACCCACATTATTCTTTTAACTTTATCTTTAAAACCCTATTTGAAAAACCCTATAATTACAAGTTTCTAATCAATCAATATTACATTAAACAATCTTATACTTAATTTAGTAATCACCAACCTCAAAACCGAATCGATCAATTGATGACGAAGGACAATTCACTTTATAAAACACATGATCGAAACCAATCGAATTTCAAAAGGTTTTAATCATTTAAATGTATCGGTTCGGTGGTCCAGATATATTTCGGTGGTCCAGATATATTAACTCACTTTCAGGCTGCCAAAACGTTTTTATGGTTTCAAGTACATAGTTTTTCTCATCCAAATTGTCCATAACTTGGCCAACATTTTAATGAGTACGAGAATATATTATATGTATGAGTTGTATATGATGTCTTCCGACACATGTAGTGTTCATAAATTTGTACTAAACATAGGTCCCCATTTTTTTTTTTTTTTTTTTTTTATAAATACATACAAAACATATATATACATATATATATATATATATATATATATATATATATATATATATATATATATATATATATATATATATATATATATATATATATATATATATATATATATTAGGTGGTTAGGTTGCCACGGTGGCAGATGATTCGGCTACTACAAAGTAAAAACATTATTATTAAAATTAGGTCAACTTTTTGCTTATGTTTCAAAGTGTATAAGGTCCACATAGCTTTTTAACCGGCTTTTATGTATAAACAAACATTTTTTATATTTTTGTTTGATACTTTTTTCCTAATTTTAAGCAACTCCTTCACTTGTTACATCAATAAATGTATATAATATAAAGTTTTCATGATTAGGAATTAGGAAAAATGATTTATGCCAACTTGTTTTAGCTTATTTCCGGCTTATTAGCTTATTTGGTTTTATATGTTTTACTAATAAGTCATTTTTTCCAACTTATTTAAGTAGTAACTTGAAAATAAGCTAAGAAATTGATTTGAAATTAAGTCGAACTGAATAAATTCATAATTATACAGATAAGTAAAAAATGACAACGAGTATTGTTATCAAATGAATACTGGTTTACTGAAAGTTTGTTAAATTTTAATACGGTTTGTTTAGAAATATCATTTTTGATAGATATATGTTTTAATATATAATCTTATCGATAATTTCTAAAATTATAAAAATCATGAATGATTATAATGATTTAATGATGGGTGTTCCGTGTTCCATTAATTGTACTAGTTTTAGATTAAAAATGGAAAAAGAAGATTGACAACAATCCATGTGTCGGTACCAAAAATAGAAGAACAAGTACATTAGTTTTCTTACTCAAATATGGGAATCCTTTTAACAAATGTTAGGTGGCAATAGTTAAAGTATCCTTTTTGTAAACTTTATTTGTTATTTGGGGCAAAATTATAACTTATAAAAGTTTTGTGATTTTACTGAAAATTTTTCTTTTATTTTTTATAGTTCTGTTATGGACGATTACATTCACGCCGTTAAAGATTTAACATGTGATTTGCTGGAAATATTGGCACTTGGCCTTTCGTTATCGGATACAAAAGTCTTTAGTCGTTTTATTAAGGACGTCGAGAGCGATTCATGTTTTCGGGTAAATCATTACCCAGGGGTAACATCCGAGTCTAATCAAATGAAACCCGCTCATCGCATTGGTTTTGGAGAGCATTCTGACCCTCAAATATTTACCATTTTGAGATCTAACGAAGTTCCTGGTCTTCAAATATCCACTATTGATGGATTATGGATACCAGTAACTACTGAACCGACTGGCTTTTGTGTTTTCGTTGGTGATGCCTTGGAGGTATGTTTTTAAAATTCAGACATGTAAATAATCTAAAAGTTTTTTTTTTCTAATAAGTTAAATTAAAATTTATGGTTAAAATGCAGGCTTTGACGAATGGGTTATTTAAAAGTGTAAGACATAGAGTAATGGCGAATATGTCAACCAAGTCAAGAATGTCAATGATGTATTTTGCTGCTCCAGCTTTAAACGACTGGATATCTCCAATCCCACAAATAATGTCTCCGGGAAATGTTAGACTTTACAAGTCTTTTACATGGAACGAATACAAGAAAGCCGCATATTCTCTACGTTTAGGAGATCAAAGGATCGATCATTTCAAGTGTCATTCAACTTTAAGTTAATTAAATGTTCCATAGTTGATACTTCGGAACAATATATAGGTTAGGGTAGTAAAAAAAATCAAATTGACAAAAAATTTGTATAATCAATTAAGTCATCATCTATCGAAATGATTTTTGCAGAGATGAGTTTGTTGGTTCTAGAAGAAATGTGTAGAATTTGTCTTCTATATCGATTAATAATACATTTGATCTATTTTTCTCGAGTGCGAGTAGACTTTTCTTACAATTTATCTTTAAATAAACGAGCTACTTAGATTTATATAAGATCAACAAAATCTCTTTAATACATGTTCCCCAACGTCTATTTCTTGTTTAATCTATCTTTTATGTTCTCTAAAATTATACTATTCTAATAACATATATTAAAATTTTATAAAACGATTTAGAAATTTGTATATACTTTTCAATATAATTAACTTTTACCAAGAAAAAGACGATAAAATATATATAGCTTTTAACATGTTTTACTCATATGACCAATTAAAATTCCGAGTATATATTCGTTCGAATTATTATAAGTCGAGTACGTTTACTATTCAATATCAAAATAATCAAGGATGGCCAAATTGAATTTTCTTATCTTATCAAATAATATCCTCTTAATTAAAAATATTATCATTAAACAATGAGTTAAATTACATGCATTAACATTATACATCTAAATATTTTTAACAATCAATTATTTAATTGATAACATCAATAATTGAAAACATTATGATACAAATTCATCTAAATTTAATCATTACAATAATATTTTTCTTTATATAGTCAACACCTATTTTATGATTATTTACCGTCACAAAAATTATAGGTCCAAAAAATTTAATTATTTCAAAAATGCAAGTGGTCAATGAAAACAATTTTCTGTATTTACCATAAATTTTGTTGGTTTTTTATAATTAACAATATTTTCATTTTTAATATTCTTCTTCTATTCAAATCCCGTATTTGGCTTGGTTTTCGCGCCCGGGTCGGGTTTGGGTCGGGTTGGGTATTAATCTGGTATGGGTTTGGGTTTTGGTAATCTTGCTGCACGTGTCCTCCTTCTTTACACGCGTCTACTTTCTTTCCTCCGTGTCGTCTTTTCTCTAGCCCCGTCCCTCTGTTTCTCCCGCCTCTCTCTTTCTTCTCTACACAATATTCTTTCTCTCTCTCTCGAAGGTGAAACCCTAGATCTGAACGCCGAATTGCATGTCGAAATCGCCGGCTGCTCCTCCGATGAATTGCATGTCGAAATCGCCGGCTGGTCTTCCGATGAGTTAACGTTGTTCACTATTCAGCTGTTTCACTGACGACTTCGTCCGGTGTCGGTCCGTCTTCTCTTTATCTTGATTTCCAGATTTTAGTTCTGGAATAGTCTCCGACTAATATTTCAGCCAGATGAGGTAATTGTTGTTATGTTTTTTTTAATTAGTTTGTAGATACAAAATCTGAAACGGAGAGTAAAACAGGCTTTCAGGTTGCGGAGGTCGCGAAGATGGTGACCCTTGCGTTTCTGGCGGACTGTCTTTCTCCGGCGAATCTTCAATCGGAAGAATTGTAGTTACTTTAGAGTGAATGAGGTCAAACATCTTCTCGACTCTAATAACAGGTGTGGAGGTTTTGCTGTCGGTTCGGAGGTATGGAAATATCATTTTTTATTTTTGCTGTTCTTTTTCATTTATGTGCTACAGAATGGGGTAGTGATACTTTTTTTCCGCTTTTGTTGTTTATGCATGTTGATGTTGGTTTATGTTTACTTTAGTATTATTAATCTATTGATGTTGTTTTGTTTTTGGTATTGCGTTGTGATGGCAGAATACTAAGGAAAAGAGGAAAATGGGGTTTTTATTGCAGCAAAGTGAGTTATTTGCTCACTTTGCAGGAAGTGACCGATCTGCTTCCCAAAAGTGGCGAAAGGGCAGGTAAGAAAACCAATAACTCAGGTTGGTGTTGTTGAGTCTGTTAATTTATGGAACGAGAATATTGATATTTGATTTGTTTGTTACGATTTTGAAAATCAGCAAAACAGGAAGTCCCCATCTGTTGTTAGATTCGGGAGGATGGTTGATTTCATTCACTTTGAATCTCCTGCAATGTCGCGGTTTTTACTTTGTTCGGCTAAGGGCTAAAGCTTTCATTACGTTCTGCAAATTGCTTATAACGCAGGTACTTTACCTGATGTCGGTTAAGTGGTTATGGAACTTTTTATAGTAACTAATAAGATTTTTGTTCATTTGATTTGTGTTGGGTTTTTTTCTATGTTTCAGAACAGCATTAGGAATTGAACTAAAGTCTCAGATTCTTAGTTCAGGTAAAGTGGATAAGGTGCTTATTACTGATGGACTTACTGGGAGTGTCTTTTGTACCTAATCTGTTTGATGTTTAAAATATCTAACGATATGCATTTGTACTGATGTTTTATTCCAGGATTGTCGGATTTAGGTATGTCGGCAAACGATAATTCTCATTGCAGGTGACTGTTATATATACTTATTATTATGTGCTGTGAAAATCGAAACTGAACGCCTCATTGCAGTTAGAGATACAGATTTGTTATTCTGTGTAGGTACGCTTATTTAAATTTTACTCTTTATTTAGTATAGGCAAATAGAAACTGCTAAGAAATAACATAATTATCCAGAAACAAAATATGAAAAGGTAGAACACAAAACAAACAAAAATTGAAGGATTGAAAAAGATGCATTGTGAGTATCAACTGAAAATTGGGGTTTTTGAAAAGAGGTTTCTCGATTTGAATATTAGGGTTTTGGGTTGGGAAAACTTGGGTAGAGAGTTGTTGAGTCAGCAGCAAAAAATTTCGTCTTCGAGTTTCCGTACTGCTGTGGGCCGTGATGTGTCTTTCGCACTATATAGCAGCACGGACACACTGAGACAATTTTTTTTGCTGCCGGCTCATCGACTCTTTACTCAAGTTTTCCAAACTCAAAACCCTGATATTCATATCCAAAAACCTCTTTTCAGAAACCCTAATTTTCAGTTCTACCTCATAATTCATCTTTTTCAGTTCTTCAATTTTGGTTTGTTTTATCTTCTTCGTTTTCATGTTTTCTTTTTAGACAATTGTGTCAGTTAAAGCTGAGCATCTGCCTGGAGTTAGAGAAAAAAGTGAAAGCTGCTAGGAACGAGGAACAGGAACCACGTATGTCATAGGGTGCGGTGTACTCTATGGCTTCGGAGGTTGCTGTTACTCCTTCTGACCATCCTTCACTTTTTTCTTTGACTTCAGCCAGATGCTCAGCTTTAACTGAACAGTGTATATAAACGTTCTACTTATATTTTCTCCTAGCAATACATTTGATTGATGATCTTTACGAACAGGCTATGATGATAAATTTCTTTAACACGTCTGAGTGAATTCAAGCAGAGTTGAGATTATCTGTATCTTGGCGGGGCAACTCGGATGGTTATGTCAAATTGCATTGCAACCGATAAGTAGGTTTGCAGCCATGGCAGATTAGTCCACTTTGTTTGATTGTTAACAAATCTGAGCCCCATAATCATTTTAGTTCCTGAAACTTTATGACTTATGAAATTGGTTGAACCACAAATACTCACTTACATGGAACTCGAACCCATTTGTCTATTCAAATTCCGTCTTTGCCTTTGGGTCGGGTTGGGGTTCCGTATGGGCGAGGGTATTACCCGGTTTGGGTTTAATTTTCGGGTTTGGGTGTTTTTTTTTGCTTATTTTAGTTCTCTGGGTTTTTTGAGTGGAGGCTATGATGATGAATTTCTTTAACACGTCTGAGTGAATTCAAGCAGAGTTGAGTGAATTCAAGCAGGGTTGAGATTATCTGTATCTTGGCAGGGAAACTCGGATGGTAATGTCAAATTGCATTGCAACCGATAAGTAGGTTTGCAGCCATGGCAGATTAGTCCACTTTGTTTGATTGTTAACAAATCTGAGCCCCATAATCAGTTTACTTCCTGAAACTTTATGAAGCTTATCTTTTTATTATTCTAATCTTTCTTATGAAATCGGTTGAACCACAAATACTCACCTACATGGAACTCGAACCCATTTGTCTAAAAATGTATGTTTATTCTACATTTAGAGGTCTGCTGTTGTAACCATGGATAATCACTTATCTTCGAGGTACTTCATATAATTCGTCTTTTTCAGTTCTTCAATTTTGGTTTGTTTTATCTTCTTCGTTTTCGTGTTTTATTTTTAGGCACATGTCAGTTGAAGTTGAGCAGCTGCCCGTAGTTAGAGGAAAAAGTGAAAGCTGCTAGGAACTAGGAACAGGAACCACGTACGTCATGGGGTGCGGTGTACTCTATGGCTTCGGAGGTTGCTGTTACTCCTTCTGACCAGCCTTCACTTTTTTCTTTAACTGCGGCCAGATGCTCAGCTTTAACTGACGTGGTACGTATAAACGTTCTACTTATATTTTCTTATGCAAAGTGGTCAACGGAGTTTAAAACCACTTGAATTGTTTGGAGAAAGTGGAAATTCCCAAAGTGAAACTCTTTACTGACATGTTGATGAGGTCACTTGAGCTTCGTTGGAACGAACATTAGTTGCTATCGAAATTTGAGGACGGGATATAGCATGCTAAATATTTGGATGAAATTTTTTTTCATCCACCTGTTTTACCTCCTGTATTCCGTTTTCCAGTTTCGACGAATACTGATTTTCCTTTCAGCCAACCTCGCATTACTTCATTAATATGTAAGGACGGAGTTTAACTTTGGAAATTTCCATTTTCTCCAAGCAATTCAAATGGTTTTGAATAACGTCAATCACTGTATTCGGTGCCGTGATCTGATGACATACCGCATTCAAGGTAACTTTAAACTTAATAAATACGTAATCTTTTAATAGTGTTTATATACGAAAAAGTTGCTAAACTGTGCTAATTGACAAACAAAATTCAGAAACATTTGAATTGTTCGGGAAAAATGGAAATAACTACTCATATGCTGATGGAGCTGCTTGAGCTTCGTTGGAAGGTGGATCGGCAGCCACTGAATGTGGGGAGTGGAATGCCGGAGGTCTAGCACTTGGATGAAAGGTTTTTATCCAACTGTCGGACCTCCGGTATTCCATTCTCCAGATTCGATGACTGCCGATCTCCGTTCCAACCAAGTTCCAATAGGTCCATCAGTATGTGAGTATCGAGTCTTACTTTAGAAATTTCCATTTTCCCCGAGTAATTCAAATGGTTTTGAATAATGCGGAAGCCTAATGCTGCAGGAGCTCGGATTGTGACAGTGAGTTCACAACTGGGAAGACTTAATGGCAGAGAAAATGTAAGAAAAAGCTTTGGTTTTTTAGTTACTTTTTCTTGAAATTATTTTTCTTGCAATTAATATATAAAAGATGATATCAGAGGATTTCCGATGAGGCAGTGGAACAGTGAACAAGTTTTTGGAACAAGTGAAAGACGGGAGTTGGACTTCAGGAGGATGGCCTCCAAACAATATAGATTATTCGCTGTGAAAACTTGCAGTAAACGCACCCGCAAGGCTGGTGTCCCGTGAACTGGCAGACCGACTCGAAGGTGAAAAGATTTACATCAACTGCTATTGCCCGGGTTGGGTCAAGACAGCCATGACTGGTTGGGTGGGTCCAGTTACACCCGAAGAGGTGCTGATACAGCAATATGGCTTTCCCTGCTTGCTGATATGTGGCAGATTCTTTGCTGAAAGGCGTGAGATACATTTTTGATAGCAGTTTTCAGAAAGATGATATCGAAGAACAAATTTTTATTCAATGGTCTACTTTTGTGATCTGCTAACTTTTTAGATGAAGATATTTAGTCTTGTATTTTTGTTATAAACTAGACGTTCTTTTGTATAACGAAAACGCGACCGGACCTCGTGCAACGCACGAGTGTCCCCTAGTTTGGATGAAATGACAACCAAATTTAAGAATATGTGGTTTTGAAATGAAGTTCGTTTTATTTTAAACATCGGTTTTGCTAACTATTTCCCTTAGAAGAATGGTTATACTTACCGTATTTGTGTATCGGGTTGGAAATGAACAATTAGAAAATACTAAACAGTTAAGCTAATCGTAATAAATTCAATCACACTACGGGATATTCCATCCTTGGGGCTTCCATCAATTAATAATATGACCAACATACGTAATAAGGACATGAATCAACAAGAATAATGCATGTCAAGATAGAAAAACTAGCTCGATTTATTTATTAATCAAAATGCATCAAAAACAAAAGATCTATCAATCAACCAACGATAACAATCAAGCAAAACCTATTATATGATTAGTCAATTCTATCTTAAATAACACGATCTAAAACTGAATTATGATAACACAATCAAGACTTGATTTGTTATCGAATCAAAACTAGATAACTCGATCTAATAATGAAACAAATTGATAATTGAAGCATCAATATCAAAGAAAAAGGTCAAAACCTTACCAATATAATCAAAATCTGCATTTCAATGAATAAAAACGCTTACTTATATAGGAAAAAGAAACTAAACCCTAAAATGCAAAAAGAAAGTCTAAAAGTCGATTTTGGACCGAAAAAACCAGCTATTGCGTCGCAGTAGGGTCCAATGCGTCGCAACGGGAAGATTCGAGAACCAAATTTCAGTTTCACCAGCCACTGTGCCGCAGTTAAGTGTCACAGTCTCGCAGTAAAAACTCAGCCGATTCAGTTTGTAGCAAAACTGTCATAACTTCTTCTCTGAAACTCCAAACGAGGTGGCGTTTTTTGCATTAGAAAGTAGACTCCGAGAGATTTTCATCCATGTATGATACATAATTTGTAGACTTTATATCATTCCAGTTTATTCTTTAAAGTTGGACGAACAAAAGTGAAAATCGTTTTGTAGACTCTTTACAATTCTCCAAAGTCACCAAACAACCCTCTTTAGTCATGGTTCTTTCAAAAATTTCATTCCCAATCATCCATACCAGGTTTTGTTCATCCCAATTCGTATCACATAATACTAACCATAAAATTAAAACCTAAAATAAAGTTTATAAATCATTGACATAAAAGAAGACCGAAACTTATGGTAGGGGCTTCAATTAGTGAGTGTAGTTGAAAAGACCTTATTTGGCCCACTAACAAAAATAGGTCTTTAAAGACAAGATCCAAATAAGTATTCGTTTCTATGCCCCACCATTTTTTAGTTACTAATATGATTTTTTTTTATTATTAATTTTCAAAATGTAAATATAGGAAAATTTACTAAAATTGGTAGTTAGGATAAATTTATACATTTTTTTAATGGTAACTAAGCCACGACGAAACAAGGGAATAAAAGGCCGCTTAACTCGGTGAATGCTATGACTCATCGGATTCTTGTTCCTGAAACAAGAACCATTAAGCTAAAACTTAAAGTAAATTAAATATGGTTCGACTTTGTATGATAGTTGACTAACAAAGGAGGGACACGTGGTCACCATATAAATCAATTTGTAATGATGAATTATGTTTTTACACATAACAAAACTATTCATCAGTTCGTTGTAAAAGTTAACATCTAAAAACAAATAATTTTTTTAGCATTTTAGAAGAAATTATCAAAACCGAATATTATAATGTAAAATATACGGAGTAAAAGTTAATGATCAACAATGAACTCTTAGAGCGTTCGCAATCATAATACCGAAACCCTCGGTGTTATGATCACGTCAAAAATACCATCTAACCATAACACGAAACTCTAGACCCACCTATTTATATTAAACTTTATAAATATTAGCTAAAAAAAAAAAATTACATAACACGGTCTTCATAAGACAGACCATAACACGGCCCGGCCAGCCATAACTCAAGTTATGGAGGCATAACACAGACCATAACACATGGCTGGGAGAGCTCGTTTCGTTATGTTTAAAAATATGATTCATTAATCCGCAAGTTGATTTATATGACCATAAAAAATATTTTAAATTAGAAACTCGAGTTCAATAATTTTAATAGGTAAATTTTATATATAAAGATCATTAATGTTAAAACATGTCATGTATAAAATGTGGCTAAATAGTTTCCGATTTTCAAAATTGATTATCTTAAATATATCCATTCACCAAAGACATCAATACATCTTACCACTAAAAACGAAAATAATTGATTTTGATATGTGGTGGCGTTCTTCGATATAATGTATTATTAACCAATAATAACCGTCATAACATAACATGCAAACCCAAAATGTTTGTAATTATATTCTCATTGACAATATTAGGGCCAAAAAGTTATATGGTAGGGAGCTCCTATAATGAACCCGGCTCGAACCACCCACCAAAAGAATATAACGTGTCTTTCAAATAATGGCTTAAAGTACGTCCATGGGGTAAAAGGGTTACTACTTTTTGAAGTACTTTAGTCAAATAAAGTAGATTATTACTTTAGTATTATTTAGCGACCCGGCTCAACATGTGTTGCAACCCGTGTTAGAAATCTCAACACGTGGATGCTTTCGTTGTAGTGATAAAATGAATGGGTCAGACACGGTGGGAGGTAGGGTGTCTTATGGGTCAGGTTGTCACGGATACAATCTAATAAGTTAATTAAGGTTAAGATTTTTACGGTAGTCACTGGTTGTTATCTAATAAAACATTTTTTATTTATAAAATACCAAATGTCCGAGTTAGGATGTGTTGTTAACTAAAAAAAACAGAAAAAATAACCAACGATATATCACAAAACACGATTAAAACACACGAATTTACCGATAATTTAAACGAAAGATGATTACATGAATTTGTTCAATTGAGAGAAGCCTTGGATCAAGTTTAAGATTTTAGGTTTCTTGTTTCACGTACTACAAGAAAGCAAAAGTTTTATTAGATGAACAACCAGTAATCATCGAACATGTTTCAATATACATGTTTCACATACTCACAATGCTTCTCTCGAAATGACCGATAAAACTTGACATTTTTATCATTTATATGATGACCCCAGTCCAAACGATTTATGTGTCCATAATGAAAATATAAGTGTCCAAAACAACTTATTTAGGAAAAAAGTAAGTTGAGGTGTATCCGTGGCCATACCTGGTGTCAATGTAGTATCGCCAATGGTTTTTGATCCTAAAGTAGCTGTGTACACACCCTCGACTGCTTAATTATTCATAATTTGTTTGGGTCTGTTATATTTGATTTTATTAGTATTTATCGCATAATAACATGAGCCATGTGGTCTAAAACTACCATTACGGATTTGGTCCCTTTTCAAACTTCGCACAGATTTCCTTATTTTCGATGTTCTTTTGAGATCTCGTCTTTACTTTCGTTGTTTCATTACGTCCATACTTAGAATATTTCATTACGCGGATAAGACAAGATCACAAGATCCATAATGAACCATTATAATTAGAGACTTAACCGTCAAAAGATTTGTTTAAGGAAATAGATCTGTATAAATCAAAGCTTAAAACATTCCAATATGTGATTTTTTTTAACCGTAATCGAGTTTAAAGTATGCAGTACAACTAGTGTAGAACTCTATTATTATTACTCCAAGTATATCTTTACATGTATACTTCACTCTGCCTTTATATACAGTCCCCCTTGCCTCTAGAGATTTTCATCAAATTACTAAGTCGGTTTATTTTAATTATGATGGTTGGACAAATAAACGACAACTATATATACACCAAAAAACACCGAACAAAGAATCTTGGTATATTTCGAGTGAACAAAACTTCTTTCCCCAACCGCCGTTTATGTGTTTATCAACATTCTCTTATTTGCTGATTTACGGTTAATCCAGGAACAGTGCACCCGGTGGACCATCCTAAGACTCCAAGCACCAAATCAACACGGGAACATGCACGAACCTGGATTGAAACAGCAACTTAATGTCCACAAATGACCAAGAGTAAATAACATAAATGGTCCCAGTCGTTTGTGGTTTAGTGGGTGTTACACTGTTACGTATGTGGTCCCTCGTCTAAACCTATTGCAAGTTTAGTTCCTACTTTGAAAGTTTCATTACGAATCTAGTCCCTCATCCACATAAAGAAGCATTGAAAGCAGGGACCAGATCCGAAATGAACATTGAATGTATGGACAAAACCCACAAAAGGTTTGCATGAAGGACCAAACTCGTAATACTCGGTAAACCGTAGGGATCATTTACCTAATTTACTCGATAAACATTTGTTATTTATAAGTTATAACACATACCATATTGTCTAAGTTTGATTCAACGTGGAAGAGAATGACGGCCATTCCTCGTCCTTTGACGTTCTCCGACTGTAGAATTGCCAACAACAAATTGAGATAGGTGAAAATAAACGAAATGTCTTAAGGGGGTCCACTATAACTTACCGCACATGAGCATATTGAGACACCAACATCTGCCAATGCCTTTGAGATATCAGCTAGCATGCCTGTGAATTAAAAAACGATTTGAACTTAGAGCAGCATATTTGAATTAATAAACACAATGAGGGAGATTTACTAAAATGACGGGTTTTTTATATATTTTGCAAAATTCAATTTTTGGCAAAATTCGACAAAGAATGACTAAAATGAAACTGGCCAGGGGAAAATTATTTCGTAAGAGACGAGTATTTGGCGAAATAGGTGTTTATTTTTTAAACTAAGAAAAAAGTGACATTTTGTGAAATGTATATGTTTGAAAGTGAAATTTTGTAGTTTCATATAATCTACCTCTTCGATCTATACAGACAATGCACATCCACTGGATCGAGTGTCCTTCAAAATCACTCCAAGACGTAACTTTTCCTTCAAGCCAGCTTTCAAGACCAGGTAACACTTCCTTATACATTGGAACATCGGCAAATATCATCTTAGCAACACCATTTCCTTGACAGAGTTCCGTTCCAGTATTCTTCAAACTCACGTTTTTCAAAAGCTTATTATGATTTCCGTTAACTTTAGGAATCTTAATACTACCGTTTTTAAACTGAAAAAGATCTTGACCCATCATCTTCATAGACGACATTTCCATGACATTCATTAAAATCTTCTCCCATGTGTGGTGGGTCCCTTTAGAGTAATCTGTTACTTCTTCAACTTCACTGTCGTCTCCAGAATCGGCAAGAAACTCGTTTACAGAATCAACGGTTAGTTGAGTCGCAGATTGTGCAGCTTGCTCCTTCAAAAACTGAAGTTTATATAAGTTAAAAGACAACGCATTATGAACATAAAAAAATAAATCAAAGGTAGCATATTCCACGTACTTTCATAATCTTATGTCTGGCACTACGTGTTTTTGCATGTTGCAACCATTGTTTGTGCCTTTGGAAAGCGGACTTGCTTGAGAGTGCCTGATAGTCAAGATACTTATTACGGACTAAACCAACAAAATAGTTTCTAACCCACAAGATTTGTATATAATTTACTTTAAAATCTACGTTACTTATTCTTAAAATATAGTCTATGATGGTTGAGATTAACTAACATTATAAGTTACTATCTCCACAACTTCGGCATTTGCAAGCACATGCAAGGGGGGAACGATATTGCCATTCACCTGACGATAAAAGATGAATTCATTAGACTTTATATCGTTATGAAAAAACTACGTATTAAACAGAAAGAACTAAGAGACTTGCCTTTGCAGCTACCATACTGTTTCCAATATCAGTGTGTATCATATAAGCATAGTCAATAACAGTTGCGCCCTTCGGCATATTTTTTATCTACGACATGTAAAGAATAAAATTAATATAGAAGAATGCAATTTAGAGAAATACAAGGTGGAAATTTCAACACATTTACATGAACACCAGTTGCCAAACTCTTTACGGAATAGAAGGTTAATTGAGCAGTTTCCCTTTTAATTATCATTTTTAATACGATAGTGAATAGTCAATTATAAACTAAAGAAATGCACAAAAAAAGTTGGTGGGTCAACCTAATCGGCCTGACCCACTTTGACCCGCATAAAAAGTTACTGTTTTGACCCGAAATCAATTATAAAATTTCATCTTTACCTCTCCCCTTGGCGTGAATACAAAGACGCGACTACCTAGAAGATCCTTGGTGATTGTATCTACAAACTCTCTAGAACTCATGTTTCCAACAAACTCCTCTTGCCATTCCCTAATTGCATTAAGCCAACCAATCTGAAAGAGAACAGAAGAGTTTTCATATAATTAGCAACAGGATCAGGATAATTAAGAAGTTTTACCTAGATAGATCAGTTAAAATAAGTAATATACCCTGAGGGCGACATTTGCATTGTTGAGGCAAACGGGTTTCACTCTCGAGTTTTTGTCATTTGCTGTTGTATGTCTGATTAAGCCATTAACGATAACTTTCCCACTGTAGTGAGCAGCAATACCTCTTTCTGCTATCAAATTCATTTCTTCAGTTCTTATCTGCAAAACAGAATATGAAGAAATATATAAGCATTGATTATTTTAAGGTCAATTACATAAATGGATGCTCTGGTATATACCAAATTCCGACTTTCGTCCCAAAAGTTTGTTTAGTACATGAATTGTCCCTTAAGTAGAAACTTTGGAACGCTGATAGTCCCTAAACATATAGCAAACAAATCCACCTTAGGGACTATTAACGTGACAAGTTCCAATTTAGACGATCCGTGTAATAAACAAACTTTTGGGACGAAAACCCTAATTTGGTATATACCACAGGGGCTATTTACGTAATTTACTCGTTGTTTTAGAGTTCTTCAGGAAGAAATAATGCTAAAAAGCCTATTATTTCATGAAATAGATACCTGCACTTCTAGACGAAACATGCTCTCGTAAAGAAATGGAATGACAGTCGTATGAAGACTCTGATAACCATTGGGTTTTGGGGTTGCAATGTAGTCTTTCATCTGTAAAAAAATTTGAAGAAAGCTATTTTATAAGAAAACAAGCTAGATATCCGTTAAAAGAAAGACGAAATGGGCACGATACATACCGCTCGAGGAATAGGGGTCCAAATCCCATGTACCAGCCCGAGAACATGATAGCAAATCTGCATAAATTATGAATGTTTATGTTACGAACTTCGGTTTTAGAAAAGTTGAAACAAGTTTAAAATTGTTAAACTTTACCTGTTGTGAATTTAACAAAGGCCCTACACCAACACAAAGCTTTGGTTTGATGATAATCCTCAGCTGTTACAAATTAAAATGCATAAAAGCAAGTCAGAAAACTAAAACAGTAAAATTAGAAGGAACTCCAACTTCTTGATAACTAACTTGTCAGCCACAGATTAACTACCTGTGCAATTTGATTAACTTCGTTGATTGAACATTTTGATTTGAGTACGGACTTATGAATGCTGACAGAATAAGAGTTCAAAACATTAAAAAAAAAATAATAATAAATAAAAAACATGCGGTTGGAAAGAAAATGAGCTAATAAAGACAAATGAATTTGCGCCCATCATCTTACCTGTAAGGTTCCTTACAAACAGAAAGCACTTCTGTTTTCACAGTCAAAAGTTCCAGGAACTCATCATCTTCAATCTTCTTAATTAATATTTTATTTGCCTAAAAAAATTAACAATAAGTCTTTAACATGTAATTTAACGTTATATTTTTGTAGAGACGAAATCTTCACTTAGGAGTAAAGTACCTCTTCGATTTCTTTCTCCTGTTCTTTAGAGAGTTCTGCAACTCGCCTCTTTATTTTGGCGTAATCTTGGGGATTTGTGTACATAAAGGACAAATTCTCAAGCTCGGACTGCAACGAAGAAAGTAAATATTTTTCAAGTTAAAAGCAAAAATAAAGACTTCTTCGTAGCACCTAAATCTACCTTGATTTGGTACATTCCCAGGAGCTTCGCGAGAGGAGCAAAAACTTGAAGCGTCTCCATAGCTATGCTGGCCTGAACATAGTAAAAAACTATGAAAACAATGAGAGGTTAAATAATAAACCTTCCACATAAATTTGATCAAATTTGACCCCACCTGCTTATGTGAAGGCATATGTGAAAGAGTACGCATATTATGTAATCTGTCAGCTAATTTCACAATTATCACCCGGACCTGAAAAAACAGAAGATTCAGCAATATTTGATATAATTTTAAACTTAAAATAATCGATTCATATCTTACCTCCTCAGTCATGGCTAGAAACATTTGTCGAAGATCATGAGCTTTAACATCTTGTACTGAGGGACTTTCATTTTTATACTTCAACTTTCCAAGTTTTGACACCTGAATAAAACTATAATCAAGTTTGACGCAAGCAAAACACTAGACAAAAATACCAATTTTAAGAAGAGTATAATTACTTTACTTTTATGTAAAAACAAAAAGAAAGTGATAAATAATTATACTACTTTTCTACTGCGTATTTTTGTCTAGTAAAATGACAGTTATACCCTTTGACCACTTATTAAATGTTTTCTTCAAGTTTCACAATAGTAATTTTACTTTATGGTGAAATAGGAAACTTAATCAATTATTCATATTAATTTTTAGAAGCGGGCAATTATTTCGGGACAGATTGAAGTAGTAAGATGGATATTAATGGTGGGACGAAAAGAGTCACAATTACAACTGCAAAATTATGAAAACGAAAAAAAAATACCTTAGTTTCTCCTTCAACAATGTGACGAACAGTGGCACCGAATTCCTTCTCTATTTTTTCAAAAGTTACAAGATTTGTATCTTCAACTGTGTCATGTAATAAACCAGCGGCGATTGACTCCCAGTCCAATTCCTTAATAGACAGTTACTATAGTTAGCTAAGTGATCTTATTTACATTATCTAGAATTAAATGAAGCATAGAAACTAAATAAACTTAATGGGTCCCCACCAATTGCTGATGGGTCATCTAATAATATTGTGCAACTCACAAGTTCTCCCAGAATTCTTGCAACTTCAACAGGGTGAATGATAAAAGGTTCTCCACTTCGTCGTTTTTGCCCATCATGTGCCTCAAAGGCCAGCTACATAACCAAAAATTACGAAACCATTATCGACAGAAAGTACGATAAAAGGACCTTAAAAACCTTACGAAATTCACTTTGCATCAAATACGGTGGTTTTGTTGAAACAAATTGTCAAGGATAGTGAAAACTTACATTCAGAGCATCACGCACTAGCTTTAACTCATCGGATGTAAGGTATGCAATAGCAGGTTTAAGATCCTGAGGTAATCAAAACTAAAGGGAATTAGTAGCCCTTAATTAAAAGATTAAGTCATAACATGTCTTATCTCATATAGCATCTTAAACAAATTTCCAAAGACAAGAAGGTTTGAGATGCCAGTGGGTGTTCAGCAGTATCATTTTGGAGGTTAAAATTTAACTAAAGCGACAGGTTGTTTTCCAAATCAAAAGAAAAATTATGGTTTTAGAAATATTTTATCCGAATACAAAAGACAAGTCAAGCCTATATGTTTAACTTGGGCTAAAAGGAAAGATGGATTACAAAGCATCGTTTCTCTTTCAGCGACTAATTTATTCATTATGGCATGCACTACGTTCAATACTTTTATATAGAGAATGATACTTGATATAGAAAGAGACTTCTAACAGGTATGTATCAATGTTTAATTTTTACATAGTGATAACAATCATTAGAATCGTATTGAGGTAAATAGCTGGACTAATAACCTTTCTTAAGAGATCAAAGTATATAAGTACAGATCAGGTGGTTAATGTTACAATCTGGCTTTCCAACGCTAAAAGAGAAGGCTTTGATCATATAGTAGACACCTAATCTGCCCTTATTACTCTTATTACTATAAAAAAAAAATACAGCTTGAACCAGGACACATGAATGGTTAAATAGTCCATTTCCCAAGGCTTTGATAATATGGTAGACACCTACTCTAAGTGTGTTAGTCTTTCGAATTTTTTGTATTCTGTTTCTACACTAGCTCGTAAATGAAATAACTTGGAAACAAATCCACATACCTCCCACAAACGTTCAGGAGAAACCTCATCATATCCTGAAGAAAAAGATGAAGAACAACCGACTATCCATTTTCTACAGGCAAGATGGAGCAAACTTGACCTAACAAGTCTTCGTGAAGGTAATTGATCCAAAGCTTCAAAGGATAACCAGGCTCTGATGCCAGCAGCTTCACATCTCTGGCACCAATAATCAGGTTGATATACCGCCATCAGTATTCAAATACAGAAAGAAAAATAAATTGACCTTTGCACTTATAAATGATAGTCAATGCCGAAAAAATTGGTTCAATGATCTAGCCATAAAGTCAAAGAACGGTTTCTTAAGCTCACAGTAAACAAGTATAAAGGTATAACTTCACTGCGTCTTAGTACAACTATTTACCTAATCAATTTATTTGTTGGGTAAAGATACAATTTGTATAATGAGCACTTTTAACCTTTGAACAAATAATTCACATGTGTACACGAACATATTTCAGACAATATGCACCCCCTACTGACTAAGTTATAAATTTACGAAAAATCTGTACCATTTCACTGATGAAAAATTATATCTTGACCCATCATTCAATTTATTCATCTTCCTTAACTTTTCTGCTTGTTAAATATAGTGATATACAGGTTAGAACTACAAGTGCCATATTGCATCAGATAAATTCAGGTTCCATTAATCTATTAAGCCTGTATAGACAACCCGACAAGCTGAGGCCAGCTAATAGTCAGTCTTCTATGGTTATGTCCAACGAATGCCAACAGATCCATCGTACCCAAGGAAACACTCTTCTATGCGGCAGTGTTCAATGCCAATTGGAACACATGAACTTTTTAATCATCCTCTTACGTATAGCTTAAGAAACTAAATCATCTTGGCTTACTTAAAACCACCCAAAATCAAAAACACTGAAAGCCATCAAATTTAGATATTTCGATTAAATCCATTGATTTACATCAATGTATCATCTATGGAATAAATTGTTGAGCATACATTCAAGAGAAGCATGAGATGTAAAAACAGTTTAGATCGTCTAAAACCTAGGCCCATGGCACGTCAGCTTCTACTTTCGAAAATCCTAGTAATCCAACTAATTAATCAATCCATAATGTTCGTAGATGAACTGTCACAAACTTATTTGCAGTTTAAAAATATGAAATTAAGGAAAACAAATATGTCGCTCTTTATCCTGAACTAGTCTGCAACTGCTATACAGTCACTTATAATGAAGAAGCCCAACTAATAATGTCCATCCAATAACTCAAAAATACCAAAAAGGAGACAACAAATATAGATTCATTCACAGCTATGTAATAAGTTCTATAGTATAAGTATATCACATAACACGAAAAATTATTTTATAACTAGATACAATGCAACTTTCTAGTTTCAATAAGCAAATCAGCCGAATATGTTCTCCAGCTAGTTAGACTTGTGTTCAACACACTCTACTCCACTAATTCGAAAAACGATATATTCAATATCAAACTATCTACAAAACCTCCACGAAACGCATTGCAAATATATATTAGGTAAACCTAGAAGTAGCATCACATTATACCTCAACATAAAGCGAAAAAACAATAACTCTAACTACATAGACTATAACAAGCTGAGTATAAGTATATTACATGAACATGTCGAATTCTTCTATCACTCTGTCCATAATTGGAAACCGCCGAATGTGTGGAATGTGCAGTACTAGCTAACAATCCAGTCATCGCTCTCGGAGCTTTCCACGCACACGAAACCGGACTACAATCATATCTTCCATTTCCATCACTTTTCGGATACTTACATATACTCACACACTCTAACGACACTGCCAAATCACACACAGTCAATATAATCATAGTCGAAATTCACATAATCAAAATTCACAGTAATACCTGATAAAAACGGAGCAGAAGCCATAACTAATGAACAGCATCGGAAATTAACAGAAAATTCATAAATTCATAACTGTAAAACAGATAATTAAAATTAAAATAGTAAAATTATTCGGAATTGAATCGATTCGAGTGATTAATCGGTTGAATTTGAGTTTAATTCTAGTAATTGATTGAGTGATTTGAATTTGATTGAGAATTTGGAGTAGGATTGAATTAGGGTTTATATGATAATTGAAATGAAAAATGGTGAAAATGAAGGGATTTTGTTTGAGGATAATGCAGAAATGGTTAGTTGAAAGCCACAGATATTAAATTAGTTTGATAAAAAAAATTTGGGAAGATATTTTAATTTTTATATATGGTAGTGAGAGTTTGTTTGGTGACATTTCCAAGTTTTTAAACTTCTAAATCTAATAACCGTTCTCTCTGACTATAACCACGTTCGAGTGTATCATCTTGAATTATTGTTATCACGTCTTACTTGATGGTAGTGTCGGTTCTAAGACTAAATGTGAGGGTATTTGATGACGGATTTAGGATTTCAACTTATATTGGTTCGTTAGATTTTGTGACAATGACTTAGTCGATATGAGATTAAAGGAAAAACTAAATGGGTCGGTCGTTTGGATCGCAAATGCAAACATATAAAAATAAAGTCGATAGTAATATTGAAGATTAAAAGTTATTACAATACCAGAAGTTTTCAGGTTACTTTATCGGAGCTTTCTTTGTCGTATTGTCGGCTGCTAGTCGCTACTCGCCGATCATATTGTTCTTTTCTTTCCTAACTTTTTCTTTTTTTTGTATCAAAAATCGAAATAAGGGTTTTGTACTGATTTTAGCAATATTTTTGTTCTTGAACTCAAGAAGGTTTAATAAAACTTCTTAAGGAGATTCATTAAAATAGTTACCGATGGCTTTATAAGAAAAACGAACTAAAAGCTGGTCCAATGACCCACCTTCTATTTAACGTAAATCGTCAATGGGCGTATTCGAAATACCAAATTTGTATAGAATCTGTAGAGTTAATACCTAAGAAACAAATATTAAATAAAGTTAGTGAAAATGTTATATACACGAACCTATCTTATATTCCATAAGGTATACATTTTAAATTAAAGTTTTATTAATCGGCCATCTATTTTCTAAATTATATATAAACTATTCTATTTTATTTAAATTTCCTTCTTTGGAGCATCTAAATCAGATATCAACATCACCTATTATTTTTTCATAAAATTACACTAAAAATCTCATTGTTTTAAAAAAAATTTGAGTCTCGTCTATGATGTTTGTAGGTTGTATCTAATAGTGATTGTAATATGTAAGTGATAAATAATGATAAAAAAAAATTGAGTACTTTCTAATGAAAGTTTATGAAGTCTCAATTGTAAAGACTTTTTAGACAAAAGAGTCTAATTCATTTAACACTTTCAAAGTTTCTAAACACCGATTAACTTTAATGAGACAACAAAGTTGTTTTCCGAAAAATCTTAGCTACACACCCTTTAACCTTTAAACTTTTAAAATGTCGCAATGTTTTACCTAAAGAAATTCGAATTCTTCGTCTCTGTAAGAATATCGAAACTTCTTACCCCGAAACTATCTTGATTCAAAAAACTTTTATTGAACTTCATTATCTAAAGGAAACCTAGCTTCAGAGATGGCAAATCTTTATAATATGGGGTGTTTGTTTCGACTTATTTAATGGGTTTATGAATTTATGTAAATTTTGATAAACGAATAAACCCAATTTTTTCAGCTTATGAGCTTATAAGCTTAAATAAACTATAAGTTCAACTTGATAAGCTTATAAGCCGGAAAAACTGGGCTTATAAGCTTATCAAAATTTTTATAAATTCATAAGTTCATTATATAAGCCGAAACAAATGCCCCAAAACTTTGAATTTAATTTTAATAGAATCAATCACCTTTTTTACTATATACTAGTATTACTATTATTACTATAATAATATAAGAATTTAGTAGCATGTCCTTTGTGTTCCATGTGAGGGGGATCTGGCTTCTGCCTTCACTTTTCTGTTTAATCTGACACAAAAAAATGCAGCCTTTTGACCATTGTCCTCAAACCCCAACTACCTTGCTTCAAATCACACAACATTCTTTATCTATTTATATTTTTTTAATATTTAAATTCTTAAACTATAAAAAAGTTTATTTGAGTAATATGTGGTAATACGTTTTGATATTCTTATAACGGTGTTAAGTTCAAACCTTATTAGTAAACATATTGGTTGACTAGAGAAATGGTTTGGCAACAATCGCTAAAATTCCATGATTAAACCGTATGTATAGTATTTAAATACTCACTATACACGAATAACTCAAATAGTGAAAAATGTTTACCAATTAATATAAACGAGAGTTTGATTGTAGTTAACTAATTGTAAGTTGAAAATGTTTTCAACGACAAAAGATCGTTTAGTAGAAAATGAAAATAAATAATTAATTATACATCATCGATTGGTAGGCATTACACAAACACGTTAACATCTTAATATTGACTTAGTTAAAATGTGATAATTTTAGAAGAACCAACAAAACCATAAAACGGACCTAAAACCTAAACGAATAAATTTGTACCAACTATGGCATGCTTGTTCTCGACTTAATAGCTTCTAAACATTATTTAACGTTGTGTTTTCGTTTCAAAATCAGCTTTTGTTTCAGAAACCAAACACAACGACAAATGATTTTTAAAAACTATAGAGCCGAAAACTAGGCCTTCAATTAACTTGAACTTTCCATTTCCTTTAATAACAATAGTACAAGTACCAAAAGCATAAAATACCAACTGCCCAACATACAACATAACTGATTTTACAATTTTTTTTCTTAAAATACCAAATTAACCCTACTTAACTTTAACCCGAATACTTAATTTCAAAATATCATATATATCGTTCTAAATCTGCCCGAACGAATGAGCCAAGTACGCCAGCGTTCCCACAAGTGGTGCATTTGTGTATGTTGCGGGTTCCGCTTGGGAATAATCGGACCGTTCATCGGTATAATGATCATGCTCATCCGGTCCACCAACTACCGCACCAACTAATATATTTGGGTTAGGTGACTCGGAGTGCATATAGTTAAACCCGGCCCCACACGCGATTTTCGTTGGATGAGCGGAGACCGATGGAAGAGATGCTCCTCGGTGATGAATCCTTTGTGGGAACCTTGGACCGTATCCAACCATAAACGACATTTTCATTGGATTGTCACCGAGTAAATAATCCACTTGTTTCTTGGCAATCGTTCGTAGACGTCTAGGAGTCACAATCACGCCACCACAATTCACGACCTTGTGTGATTTCGTCAAGTATTTCGCATATGTTACCAATAAAAATGTACTAGATGTCACATATTGCAAGTTACTATCATGCATCTTGAATAAAAGCCCACCTATTCCAACAAATATTTCAAAACACAATTTCAAACTCTATTTTATATAAATGTATAAACGAAGCGAAAATAATACCCGGAGTGTATTGTTGTTGACAAGACGGGACTCCCGGAACAAGTGCACAAATGAAGCTATCGGCATGACCCTTGTAAGCATGAAGAGACCGAACCTTCTGAAGAAGAAACGCCTATTGAAAAAACCCGAAAAATCATACTCTATATATAACACGTTAAAAAAGTTATGAAAAAGAAAATGTGACATTTAACATTACTTTAGATAACAAAATCTTGGCACCAGCATGTTTATTATCCCAACTAAAAGTATTATCATTTTCATTTGCACCAAGTATTTGTCCATTTAGTTGAATATAATTCAAATAATTTCGACTTCTTGTAGCTTTTTGCAACCAAGCTGCTCCCCACAACAATTCATCGTGGTAACCCGAATACGAGCAATAAAACGGACACACGAAGCTTTTAAGCCCGTCGCTATACGTCCCTCGGTACTTGTCAGCAAACGCGAACACCTAAACAAATATTCGGTTAATTTGAGTGATATGTTACACATCATGTAATGTTACACATAATGTAAACAAGTACATTACCCTAATGGCTCTTTTAAGGAGGACTTTGGAGTAATTAGGATCGGTTTTTCGGAAAACTAGAGACGCGGAAGCGAGTGCGGCTGCGGTTTCGGCAGCGACTTCGGTTCCGGGGTTGTTTTTGTCAATCTTTAAAACTGTTCTTTGTGTATCCATGTCTTCTGGCCTTTCCCAACAAGCATGATCTTTGTTTGCATCACCAACCTATATTATTCGGAAAATAGTTCTACTTGTAAAATGACAAAAATACCCCTGAATTCATATAATTTTTTGGCTATCCATTATTTTGAGAGGGCATTAATGTCATTTACAAAACTTTAAGGATGAAAAATAAACATTAAAGTTAGTGACAAACAAAGCTAATATGTTACATGTCATTACTATTTTAACAATACTTAGGTGATTTATGTATATATTATCCGTACTTTATTTACGTTTACCTGAACGTAAATGGTATCGGGTTGAGCCGTAGCCTTAAGAAGATAATCGGTCGCCCAACGAATAGCGGTTTTCGCATTCCCTAACTCACTTTTCATCATCCCACCAAATTCAAGCACACTCCATGATAACATTGTTGTAGTAAAAGCCATAGGAAATCCAAACTTAATATTATCTCCAGCATCATAATATCCTCCTACTAAATCCACCTACATTGTCACATTTTCAAAAAAAAAATTAGTCCAAAAAAATGTTAGATATAGTGCTTAGAGGAGTAGCTTATAAGCTTATGTAAATTTTAATTAGCTAATAAGCCTATTTTTCTGACTTATAAGTTTATTAAGTTGAGCTTATGGGCTTAAATAAACTATAAACTCAACTTAATAAGCTCATAAGCTGGAAAAAACTGGACTTATTCGTTATTATTACTTTTATAAAACGCATATAATCGAAAATTAGTATATACAGTTTTGAAAAAAAGAAAGAATAATTAGAAAATAGTATTTAACAAATTATTTATAAAAAGATGAGTATTTGCATTTTTTAAGGTTTTTGAAGAAGTACATTTTTTTGACAAGATGTTTTTTATACCTTAAAAAGAGAAATTCATTTCAAAAAAAGTGATCATTTGCATATTTAGACTTTAGATTGTGTGATTATAACATTTTTCAATTACCGATAATAAGAAAATAGTGTTTGACAAACTATCGTGATTATTTACGTTTTCTTAACGGTTTAAAAAAAGTAATGACATGTTTTTTTCTTTTTTTTTGACAATGTGTTTTTATAAACGTATAATCTATTTTACAAACGCGGTCCGAAACCCGCTTACTTTCATGTAAGATCCATCTTGTAGCCCGGAGTTTTTTCTCCAAGTCATTCTTTGGTTATGTGGAAGTTTGCCGGATCTTTGGCCTTCATAGAAAAGAATGGACTTAGTGAGGGCTTCTTTGTAGTTGTGGGTGGCGGTTGGACGGTGGTGTACGGCGGATATGGTGGTGGTTAAGGTGGTTAGGGTGGTGGAGATGGTTAGTAGGAGGAGGAGAGTGGTGGTGATGGTGGTAGCCATTGATGGTGGGAAGTGAGAAAGGTGTGGGGATATGAAAGGTGGTGTGGTTCTTAAATAATGGTTGGAAAACTTATGATATAAATTTAATGAAATATTTTAAATCTTTTTTAAGATAAAATTGATAATTCGTCCGAAGCTTTTTATAAAAACACTCACAATATTGGAAAATGAAACCGAAAAGATAAAAAATATTTGTCATATCGATAATCAGTATATACTGAATATCAATAACACTAAAATTACTTCTCAATCATTATACTGAAATCCGACTCGTTTATTGATTTTTTATCCTCTATTCATTAGTTAAAAACAAACAAAAAAGTCTCAAAACTTGCTTCATGTAATCATGCCATGGCATCGCCCATTGGGTAGAAATTGTTAAAATGATCAAATTTTCCTTGCTAAACTTTTTTGGATGGTTGATTGGTTGGGGAAGAAGTGTGAAAGCTACGAAAATAAACGTTTAGGTCGTGAATATAAAAGAAAAAATCAAATTTAAAATGGATTTTCCACTCAAAATTTATTAAGTTTTAAATAACTTTTAGAAAACATTTGTCCTATATATGTAGTGACTCGTTAACATGTAGGTTGCGGGTTCAAGTCCTGTTGCGGACATTTATGTAAATATGAATGAAAATTATGTAGATGTAAGTTTGGGTTTCTATTAAAAAAAATATATATTAATAAATTTAGGGTTTGTAAAGTGTTCTAAATAACCCGCCATGAAACCGCCATGTCTCGCCATTTCTCAAGGCTTGGAGTAGCCGCCATGGCGCCGCCATGTCTCGCCGTTTCTCAAGGCTTGGAGTAGCCGACACGAAATGATGGATAACTACTTTGTAAAGCTTGGTTACTATATTTTACATTAGTTGTATATTGATATATGAAATTATTAACTTTTTATAATTTATTGGTGTTGATATAACTTAATAATAGTAAAAATATATATAAGAGCACACGGAATGGTCATGTTGTCACTCCGTTGTGAATCAAATTCTCCACCACAACAAGGCTTTCCTCGTTCTCCCACTCCGCCCACCTTCGTTGTCAATCTCGTTGTCGCAGCTCGTTACCCAGGTAACGAGCGTTGTGATGTTTTTTTTCTTTTTTTCTTTTCTTTTCTTTTCTCTAATAACTTAGTAAGATTTATAAGTAATTTGATTTTGTTTTGATTTCTATTGATTGTTTTGATTTCAATTTCGTTTTTGGAGGTTTGGTATTTTCATTTTTAGGTTTGGGGAAGAGGATGTTTGGTGAAGAAGATGATGTATTTTCATTTTTAGGTTTTTCTTTTTCCTATTTGCAATTTAGTCCTTATTTTTATTTGTAATTTGTCCTAAACTTTGTTGTGTTTTTATTATTTATGCTAAAGTTTTTGTATTTGTAACTTTGATTTATTTTCAATTTTTTCCAAGATTAGCTTTTATTTTAAAACATATATATTAGTTTTTAATTTAATATAATGTCTTTTTAATTATTATATTTTTGTTTTGTATTATAATTAAATCTTTTATATAAATATTTTAAGAAATAAAAATAAAAAACCGGGTCTCACAACTCCCACAACCTCCACAACCCTCCCTATCATACCAACCCAACAATCTCACAACCCACATTCTCACTGTCACGTCATCACCTTTTTTCCTACAACCTCCACAACCCACATTGTGGCTCATTATCACTCCGGGTGCTCTAAAAGTATATATAAAATTATAAAATATATTAATTTTTTGCCGCTTTTTCACGCCTTGAAAAACGTCATGTCTCGCCATTTCTTGCAAAGCTTGAGGCTTGCTCATGCCGCCACGCCGCGCCTTACGTTATCTATAACCTTGGGTTTGTTTAATTATAAAAATGAGTAAATTGCAAATTTTGTCCTTCAAGAACTTTCAATTCGTCGATTTCGTCATTTAGTTTTTTTTCCGTATTTTTTGTCCCAACCTTATTATTTTTCGCTTCTTTTGTCCCTCCGTCCAATTTTTCATTAGTTTTATCCGTTATGATCATGAGGTAAACATGTAGGGGCATTTTTGCTTAACTTTCAAGGTATTGTTTTGAGTTTTAGGATTTAATTATGTTTTTAGATTGAATACTTGGGAAAGATGGTGAGTTGTTAATAATTGATAAACAGAAAATAAATAAAAATGGTGATTTGGTCATTTCAATCATTTAGTTGTCACATAACGGAAAAAACTAACGAAAGTTAGACGAATGGACAAACAAAACAAAAAAAATTAACAAATTCAGGACGAAAAATGAGAAAAAGAAAATTAAGGACGAAATCGACGAATTGAAAAGTCTTGAGGAACAAAAATACAATTACTCTATAAAAAC
This sequence comes from Senecio squalidus, assembly GCA_910822075.1. Classification (NCBI taxonomy): domain Eukaryota; kingdom Viridiplantae; phylum Streptophyta; class Magnoliopsida; order Asterales; family Asteraceae; genus Senecio; species Senecio squalidus. The sequence goes on along the minus strand of CAJVGC010000001.1, from coordinate 9,413,418 downwards.
TATTATAATAATAAACTCCTTTCGACATCATCCATAATACAACAATCTAAATCGTCGGTAGCTATAATATTAAATCCATCACACTTGTAATTTTTTTTTGAGTAATACACAATTAGTAAATTCATACGACAACAAAAAGAAAGGATATGAAAAATGTCAAATTTCTAAAGTTTAATATTGGTAATAAAAACATTCTTCACATTCTTCCAAATCTAAATTTTTTGACATTGTAAATATTGCGTGATATTTTAGAAGGTTAACATTATGTCTTAACTTTTAACCTATGTTTAACGGATAATATATTACATATAAAAGAATTGTATTCCTTAAAATACATAGATCGAATTTAGTTATCGTTTTATTGCTATTTTGGTAAAATATCGACAACATTGATTATGACCTATAAAATAACCTTTCTATTTTGTTTTGCTTAAATTTTCTCTTGTATTTATCTATTAATTTTAGAATTTATATCAAGATATTAAGTTGAAAATTTATTTTTATCGAAACAAACAAATAATAAATCTTATATTCGAACCGACACTATTGGTTTATTTATAAACAAATGTACCAATTAACCAAAAAAATCCTATTATATTTCTAAAACAATATATTGTGATCTGTTGATGTGATTAAAAGTTGTCTTTTGTTAATTAGAAAACTATATTTGGGAAATTAAAGTTTCATTACAACTATTTCTTCCTTTTGGTGCAATAATCATTTTAAATGGTCCTACAATTTCTTTGACATGTTATATAACCTAATAATCCCCTTAACTTTAGCCTTTTCGAGTCTATGATTATTTCATCGTATAGGGTACGTGCATCAAACAAATACAATATGACTATAGTGTAATTGTATGTAGAATTTCAAACTTGTAAATGATTATAGTGTAACCGTATGTTGAATTTCAAATTCGTAACATGTGTTATTTTTGGTAGCTGAAATATTACATTTGATTTTAACATCATAGTATCTGCTAATAAAAGTAATCGTCTCGTATGTTAGTAAGCTTTCAACATAAATAGACAATTTTCTATTTTTGTTAGACATTTGGAAGATATCTTAGATGTACATTAATAAGAGTGGTCGTAGTTTAGGATTGAAGGTTTTCTAAATGGGTTTGAAACTATTATATATATATATATATATATATATATATATATATATATATATATATATATATATATATATAAACTATTATGATATCAGAAGTTACGATTACAATTATAATAAAACAATAAGGAAATTGTCTAGTGGTTGGGATATATAACACAATAAGGAAATTGTCTTTATGTGATATGCCTTCATACACTGATACATCGAATGTGATAGAGGTTGGTCGAGGCCCTTAGAGCATCCGAAGTGATAATGAGTGACAATATGGGTTGTGGAAAAAAAGTTGCTGACGTGGCAGTGGGAATGAGGATTGTGAGATTGTTGGGTGGTATGATAATGAGGGTTGTGGAGGTTGTGGAATTATTTTATTATTTTTATTTTTTTCTTAAAACATTAATATAAAAGATAAATAAATAATTAAAACAATATAACATTTTATTAAAATAAAAAATAAAACTTCAATAATTAAAATAAAAATACAAATACATAAAATAAAAAAAAATACAATACAATAATTAAAAAAAATACATTTTTGTAAAGTTTAAAACAAATTATCATGTATGTAATACAAAATTAAAAACAAGTTAAAAGTGTAAATAAACCAAACTTTGGGATAGATGTGTTAATAAACCAAAAAATAAAACAAACCTGCTTCATCTTCTTCCTAAAAACCTGCAAAAACAAAAAAACAAATCGAAGGTTAAACAAATCGAAGAAACAAATCGAAGAAAAAAAAAAGAAATCGAAGACCAAGAAAAGAAACAAGAAAAGAAAGAAAAGAAACAAGAAAAGAAAGAAAAAAAATTTACAACGGGCCGTTGTCCACACAACGGTGGCTCGACAACGACCCTACAACGAAGCAACCCGGAGTGATAACGGGCACAACGGTCGTTGTGAGCTCCACAACGAGCCCACAACCCCCCACTCCGGGTGCTCTTAGAAGGAGGGATAACTTATTTTTGTTTAGACGTTGAACAAATAAGCTTGTAATTAACTAAACTTCAATGTTCATATATTTGCTTGTTAACTTATTAATTCCTATGCACATGTTTGGTTTCTTTTATAATCTATTCATTTATGTAACTCCAAGTAAAAAATAAAGCAAAATCTTAGACATTTAGGTTATTCATAACATATATAAGAGCACCTCCAGTCATGCGTTATCATCGGTGTTATGGCTTTATAACTTGAGTTATGCCGGTGTTATGAATTTTTTTTTTAACTAATATTTATAAAGTTCAATATAAATAGGTGGGTCCAGAGTTTCGTATTATAATTAAGAGATATTTTTGATGTTATTTTATGCATTGAGTTATGCTGACGTGGTCATACTACGAACGCTCTAAAATCATACATCAAAGACTTTTTACCCTTTATCTTTTTCTAGTTAAAAAAATGTGGAAAAGACAATTCCATCCAAGAAATCTTTGTGGTATCCAAGAAAAATTCGGTAGAAAAAGGAAAAAGACATGGTCAAGCATAGTGTGCAAGCATGGATAACCACCCTTTCCCATGTAGATGGAGAAATTGTATGGAATGCTTGTTAAAAATGAGTTTATCCACATGGCAAAAGCCACATGTAATGCTTCTCAATAATCAAATTATATTTATGTTAAAGAATACAATAAGAAGTTTATAATTAGGTTTTGTTATGTGTTATCTTACGACTAGATCCGTCATTGTTTTCAATATAGACGTAAAAGAACGTAGATTGTTTCAGACATTTGCAAAGTTCGGTTCACTACAAAGTTTTTAATCATGTTTATGCAAACGCAAACACAAATGGAGAGTAAAATCGATAGAATAGATAGAATAGGGTTCGCGAATAATGTTAAGATATCATTTATGTGTATGAATTATATATATGGTTTATGTCTTGATTTAAGGAAATCATGTCATGTGACATTAAAAAGCGTAGGTGCTAGATGTTAATATGAGAAAACTTTACTTTTTTCAATATCACAAATAATTTTAGTAATACATTATCTATTATGAACAAATTATCAAAATAATCACCTATTACTTATACTTTACAAAAATAATCACCTAATTTGCGACGAATTTTTCGCGACATTTTTTTCGTCGCGAAAGTACACATATTTTAATCAGACCAATTTCTCGCGTCAAAATTCATTTTCGCGACGACGCGTGTGATTTTTATTGGTCTGATTTTGTTTTATATACTTTCCGCGACGATAAAGTGTCGCGAGAAATTCGTCATAAATCAGACTACTATTTTTATAAAATATAAATAATAGCTGATTATTCTGATGATTAATTCTTATATTATAGAAGAAAACCATTTTCTTCAATAAATTGGTTATATCCAAAAGTAGCACAACAATGGGGTGTTCAAAAGACACGGACCGGACCGAACCGGAAAAAACCGGACCGGACCGAGACAAAAAAAAATCAAGAAACGGTGGACCGAGGACCGGACCGCTTTTTCCGTGTCATTTCCGGTCCGGTTCCTAGTCGGTTCTAGCCGGTTTTTCGGTTCTTTTCGGTTTTAATACCTCCCACAATACACAACATAGTAATAAAAAAGGTTATTCAATTTAAAAAAGAAAAAAAGTCATGCAAAGATTAAGAATAAAGTAGGTTAAACGATAAGCAACACAAAAAGTACTCGTATCGAATTACAAATCATAAACGTAAATACGTAATAGGCATAGTAAAAAACTAAAACGAAACCAAATACGAATAGTAAAAACAAAAAACGTAAATTGTTTATTCATTCGTCATGTGCATTATCAATCATCTAGCTTCTCCACATCTTCCATCTCGACAATGTTTTCCAAAATATCTATAAATAATCAAATAATAGTTAGTAATTATATAAAAATACATACATATAAGAAAATCTTTGTTCTTATTAAAATTTAAAAGTTAATACCTTTATTAATATCTTTAAAGTCTTCCAAATCTTCTTCATCAATTTCATTAACATTTTTTCTTGGATTTTTTTATCCAATATTGAGTACAAATCAAAGTTTGAACATTGTATATAGTGATAGTTGACTCTAAAAACATAATCGAGTTTAATTATATAATGAATATTAATGAATATAAGATTAAGTATTAGCATATTATTAAAGAAAAAGTTAACTTTTCGGTTCGAACCGGTGAACCGCCGGTTTAGCCACGGACCGGACCGGATTTATTTTTTGAATATTTTTGAGAACCGAGAACCGGACCACCATAGCCGGTCCAGTTCGGTTCCGGTCCAAAGTTGGGCCGTTTTTGCGGTTCTAGCCGGTTCTCGGTTGTTTTGGTCACCCCTACACAACATGCACATGGATATATCTAAGAAAAGCCATTACTTGTCATACAATATAATACACAATTATAGTTTTCTTTCAACAATTTATCCGAAACAAAGCATGTATTTATAAACCACCACAAAAACTCATGTTCTAACTATACGTCTAAGATTCGGACCTCCTTATAAAACATCTTCGATGGTCGGAAAAAGGTTCAGAAACTCTCACATAAATATTGATGTTAGATTGTATATATCTAAATGAAAAATAGTTATCCTTTCGAAATAATTTGAAAAATTCCCATCAACATGTATATGGGGTTTAATTTTAGAAAATCTTCCATGTGTTTGCCAAATTAGATGAATAGATCCGACATCTTTTAGATCGATGATGCAATCTATTAGTTAAACATTTGGCACGGATATCGCTTATGACTAAATTAAAATAACTAAAATAGTTATGTGTTCATCTATTAAAGAGACTATATATGCACCAATGGTTTAATAAATAAACAACGACTTCACTTTTGAAAATATAGGTATTACAACTACTGAGCTACAATTTCGTCAAACCACATAAACGGTTTTTATGATCAACTATATATATTTAGTTATACTTTGATAAATGTTTAATGTTTTTTGGTACATTATTTGTTATATCTTTAATATATAATAAAAGAGAGACCTTAAATGTTAAATGACGAAATAATGTACGTCCTTTAGATTAGTAATTTTTTTTTGATTTTAGTCGTTAGATTAGATTGACGATGTCATCAAATACTACTTTCATTTTACATTCTTCTAAAATACGTAATTACATTCTTTTTTTAATTCTATATTTAATTAAATAAAAAGCATCATTATTTTCTCTCATTTTGTCAATATTTATTTACTTATATAATCGCTCAATTTAAACTATGATTTACCTTATAGTTGTCTAAAATCTCCTAATAGAAAATATTAAAACATGTGAATAGTAAAAATATTTTTTTTATTAAACAATATATGTATAAACGTAAAGCTATATATATATATATATATATATATATATATATATATATATATATATATATATATATATATATTATACGTGTAACATTGTTTTCTTGTAATAACTTAAAAGAACGTGTATATAAATATAAAGTTTACGATTTAATTTTTTTTCCATATTTGTTCACGTTATCGCAAGATAATAATATAGTAGAAAATGAAAAAAAAGCATCGAATGAAGTGCAGGAAAGATGGATAAAAGAATGACAATTGTCCTGAAAAGATGGGAGGGTATGGTATCAGGAGAATGGAATGGGACATATGAAGATACCCATGTGTTTTTCTGATCTTATCTTTCTACCCCTCTCAAAACTCATGACTCCATTTACTAGTAAACATGTAATTTGTGTTGCTCTTATACCCTCGCAAACATGTCTTAAGTCTAATGGTATCAAATACGTCTTTCGATAACATATCTTAGGTCTAAAGGTATCAAATACGTCTTACGAGTTAAAATATAAACCGACTCAAGTCTCAAAAGTACATAATTGTGTTTATAAGAAACAACTAGAATAGGAATAGTTGATCGGTCAACAATTGAGATTTTCTGGACAAGTACTATTTGTTGCGGAGTATTATGTTAAGGTTTTAAATACATGCTACATGAAACTACATAGACCACTATTGTAACATTGTGTAAAAGGTCGATAAATTAGTTAGCTTATTTTTGTGATTCCAACTCGTTTTAGGTCTCAAATTTATTTTTCGGCAACTTTAACTCCTTAAATATCCATTTTTCTTATTGAAGAAAATATTCAAAAAGGTTTTATGTAAAGTCGTGAGAAAAAACTATGTCACATTTTTTTTGTATTACGATACTCATGTATGTATTTGTCGTCCTTGTCATTCTAAAAATATATCCTTATGTTCAAAGAAAGTCTAATAAAACTTAAGAGCAAATGTACTCTAAAGACTTGGCAATTTTGATTATAATTGATTTGTTTGATAATCTAAAAATTGGATAAAACTCTTAACAAAAGTCGATGGTCGATTCCCACTTATATAAATTTTATTGATAACATTATCGACTAAAAATGGGTTATTTTTAATTTTTTTTTCTTATAAGTTGCATAAGCCCTACCACTTTATAAAAATCCACATGGTTATGGGGCTTTGTGTTTGATAAGCCACATGGGTTTGGGTCATGTAGCCCAAAGTCACATGGATATATGACTTATTTTAACTCCATACATGTAATCATTTTGTGTTGTTTGATTAAAGAGACTTTAATCATAATATGATATTGTAATCGAGTAACGAATGAATGAACAAGTTTACGTTACCCATGAGCTTATTCCTTATACGATTTGTTGAAATGATTCACCGACCTCGATGAAATAGATGGTAATTTCTCATAGGTATAACTATAAATAGTGATGCATAGCAAATTAGGGTTTAGTGGACTCATTTTTTCAAAATGATAAAGAGTGTGGCAAACGGGGTGAAAAGAGACTAATCTTTAAATGACCGTAACCTTTAAACCGTAAAGGAGTTTTACACTTGCCACTCACGCTAGATAAAAACGTTGTGTTACAACCCTAACGTGGATTGGCTAAACCATCGCGCCCAAATTCCATCTACCGATATAAATATCATATTGTCAACACTTTTTTATCTATCAGAGACACCATTTAGAATGCTATCAAAAGAAATAAAAAAACTACTACCAATTTAGCTTAAATTAATAAAGTGAAAAAAAAAAGTTTCTTTACTATGTCTATTCAATAACAAGTTAACAACAATACAATGCTTCAAATTCATGAACTTTATCAGAATTCAAGCAAAAATATATCGAATTTAGGGTTGTTGTAGGTTTTAAACCCGATATTAAGCTAAAACAAACACTCTTCGGGTTTTAGTTCAATCCAAGATAATACGGAACTCCGCTAGAATTCAACCATTCACCTCCCCCGATAAAATTACCAACGGTAAATTTTTCAGCTTCGGTCGAATTATCAACCACTTTATATCCGGGCCAAGTAACCCGACGCGTTACATTTGACCCGGGTCCTCTATTCATGTACTCACCATAATAAAGTGTACTCAAAGCATAATTCCCAGACCATTCCAACCACCCAACCGGGTCAATCAAATCACCGATATAAGATTTCATAACTATCGTTCTAGAATACTCTTTCCACGGTCGACCAAGGTACGATTTAAACATTGTTTGATTCGGAATTAACTCTGATCCAGCTGCAATTTTGCATTCCAAGATCGAAATCCCAGTGTTTTGATTAGGATCATCGCGACCTTGAGCCGTGACAACGTTTTTTTGATTTAAGTCGGGTTGTCGGGCATAGAGATTGCAGTTTTGAAAAACTACAGCTGCATTGCCGAATATAAAATCAATGGTGCCATATATGTCACATTCGCGAAAGAATTGACGAAATGAGTGGACGTAGAGAGTGTCTTGGTACGCGATGAAGCTACATTGGTAGAAGACCGAGAAGTCTGAACCGCTACGTAGCGCTACTGCTTGGTGTTTTATAGTTCCCGCGTAGTTTTCGAATGTTATACCTTTTGCTATAAAATTATTTCCCACGGCAACTGAAAAGAAAAATAAGTAACACAATATAGTATTAAACTTAAGTTACATACTTAAAAAAAAAAATCTATTTAAGATCGAAGTTTAACCGATTCAACTGGAAACATAATAGGAAAGTCGTTTAATTGTAGGTGATTTATTGACTCGGTTCAAATCAGATAGGACGAGGAGATTTCCAAAGTAATACAAAAAATACGTAAACATAGTTCTAATAGTATGTTCCGTTTAGAAACCAGTTGAACTAATGAACCATTTATCCATCCTATTCAAATAATAAACCGGTTTTTAAAACATTGGTGTAGAATGTAGATTGTTCAAAAAACTTTGAACTCTAATACTGTGTTCTCAAGTTGAAATTTGATTTCGACTGTGTGCTTAGTTTCATTATTGCGGATTTTTGTTAATTCTATCGTCGTGTTATTTAATTACAAATTATAATCAGTGGATTGTAGTTGTGAGTTTCTCATATGTCATGATTTTTGAATTCTGACTTCATTATGAGTACAAATTATGATCAGTTAATTGTAGTTAATCGTGTTATAGTTATATATTCGATCAAGTGACATGTCTCGGTCTCTGGTCTCGTAATTATAAAAACTATTTGGTTTGGGTTTACTTGTGTGCTCTAATCATTCTAGATATTAGGAAAATGATTTACGGTTAACTGGGGACTAATGGATTTACATGTCACTAAACGATTATAATTTTGTCATGCATTAAAAAGGAACAAAATGAAAGTTGGTCCGATTGTTGTATTCTTTGTAGGGTTTAATCGTGAAGAGGAGCATAATTATAAAATATATATATATTATTTATTCTTCTTTATTTTATTTTTGCCCCAAGAACATTGTTAATAGTATACTTTATTTTCATTTCCTTTTCTTCCAAACAACTCGAGAACACAAATAATTTACTTATTTTTATATCTTTTTTTTTTTTTCATTTCCTTTTTTATACTTTCCTTTTCTTTACTCTGATTTTAAACTTAAAAACAGAACGTAAAGTACCAAAATTCAATTAATAAAGGGGTACCTAATTTTTTTTTTTTTAGAACGACAATGTTAGTGATTCGGAGCCACAATGACATCCAATTGGGCAGTATGCGACCCACGAACCTTACACCAAAGTTAGTTACATATCTCCTAATATTCAGCTAAAGAGTAAACCCCAAAGAAAGGCTCGACCCAAGACCTCCCTTAGGAGTACAACCTCCTATCAATGGGACAAACGCCCATTGACGGGTACCTAACTTTAAATGGTAGAAATAAAAAACAACCCTACCAATAGTGTGACATTCTGTGACTAATGGGGCACCGCCCAGATCTTTTTTATATAAGTTAGTGTTTGGACTGGGCCAGCCTGCCTGCCAATTTAACCTATTCTTGCCCCTATTTAATGTTTTTCATATATTAGAAAAAGTATAATATCAATAAATAAATTATTTTATTTCGTCAATTAAAACTAAAATATTTGACTTGAGAGACCGTTTGTTTTATTGACTTGAACGGTTTTTGAATATGTCTATATTTATAATAATTAAATGTACTTTAAAACTAAACCAATGAGTACAATAGTAAATGAATAAATTTACTTCAAAACTAATGTTCTACCACTATTTTAAGGCCAACAACTCGTTATCATGTAACGGTTAGAGACATATAAAATAAAACGAAGGTCTATAAAATAAAACGAAGGTCTATATATTATAATGATATGTTGTTTGTTGAACCGCTTTAAAATGTTTTGTCGTACGGTGGGTTATTTTTTTTAATAACATTATATATTTATTTTCATACGAAATTTAAACAAGTTATTTTAACTTACTTATAATTATTATCAAATAATTGTAATTATATTTATATTTTAATTATATATGAAATGAAATATATAGATAATGGTTACTTACTCACGGTAGCTGACCGGAAAGTAGTCCAGCCGTCGACCACACTCCGGTTACCTTTGATCAAGGTCTTTCCGATTCCGTCGCCGACCAACATCAACATTGGTTTCCAACTATCAATCTCTAGATACTCGTAATACGCACCCGCTTTTATATATATAACGAACCTTGTCGTGCTCATGTTTGGAGTCGCGTTTAACGCGTCTCCAATTGTTGTAAAATTTCCACTTCCGTCCTTTGCGACTATTAAGTCGTAAACGGTCTCGTTAATGGATGCTTGTAATAATGCCCTTTCTTTTTTACGCACCCATCGTGGATAGTTTCTGGAAATTTCACCGTATTCTGGGAATGTCTCGACATTCCCAGATGATGTCCCGTTTACTTTTTTTAGTAACGCGAGTGAGTTACTAACCTGCAGTGGCGTATCCAGGAAAAAAAAATTAATTAAAAAGCTTAGGCTATAGTTACAATATTTTTATATCATAGGGAACATAACCTATTTTTTGTTACATGTTTAAACTTACCTGACGTGAAATATCACGTAACGATTTACGAAAATATCTTCGTATCTTATTCTTCACTTTACTAAACGCGAATCCGTCTAGACAAGTCGCCTGGTTCGTCATCGCGGCACTAAGCAACGTTTGTAAATTCGCATGTTTATTGTACGGGGACTTATTAATCCCATCGATGGCCGATTTGAGAACACTGACTGTTTCAACAAATAACGAATGACAATCATCAAGTGCTCGAATTTCAAGCTCACTAAGATTACGAAGCTTATGACGAATAGCCGTAACTTTGAAATCAGTCGATCGAACGTCATTTACTGTCTGGTTTATCGTAGCGGAAATGATTTCGGGCAACGATTTTTTTTGAAGATTGGGTAAGATGGTTGTGAGTGTTTTTAGACATAGTTCATAGTAGAGTGAACCATCACAATGTGTGTGTGCGGTTTGTGTTTGGATGTGTTTGTGAATATGTATTTGAAGTGGGGTAGTTTGTGTAAATAATGGAAGTGTGTGGTGGTTGTTTGTATATATGACAAAAGAAGAAATTGTAAAGAGTAGTAAGAAGAAAGCAAAGAGTGCCAAGAGAGAGTGTTTATTGGTTTGCATAGTGTATGATATTATGTTTTTTAGTGTTCACTCAACCATGATATATACTCCCTTTGTAGATATAGATATAGATATAGATATAGATATAGATATAGATACAAAATATGTATATATATGCATGCTTCAAATTTGTTTATAAAGTATATATTCATTTTATTAGAAACTTATATTATTATTTTGCCTAAGAAAAATAAAGTGGACATAAATATAATGTACCACCGCGACCATAATATTGTTTGTTCTTCTCAACGGAGCACAACCATGTTTTTGGCGACATGACCAGAATCGCTTAAGAGGTCATTTCATCCAATCACGTTTATCTTTAGAGTTCTAATATAATCTGCAACGTTGCTAACCTCAAACTTCGTTATATCATGAAAGAAAAAGAAAAAAAGGTTTACGCTATGAACTCAACGCCTATTCTACCGTAGAATATATGATGTTTATTTGCTTGTGATAATATAGATAAGTTATCATTGTTCATGTTTAAATATATATGTTTATGAGTTAATATCATATACAATGTAGTTCCATTCAAATGATGTTTTGATTATTTGGAAATTTACTTTTTTGTACTTACTTCTCAATTCACTTTCTTTAGTGATTTAAACTCCGACTACTAGAGCTTAACAATGCAAAATCTAATTCCAGGAAATTCATACGCTCCACAGACGGAGCAAAAAGCGGAGTCTTGGTCAGAGCAAGTCGACCTATTCTATTACCAAGGAATAGAGTAAGGCCTTTATTACCGATCCTGAGTAAATGAGTTAAAGAGATTTTTCTAAACGACTTATCTGAAAGAAGGCTTTAATATACTTAATATTGTTTTTTTTTTCTTACTTCAAATATTTTTAAATTTGTATTATGGATCTAAATAAGATCAATTTGATTGCAACAAAAGTTTACTATAATTAAATATGTATATCTAATAACAAAAAAGTATTAAACTTCACAAAAAGCCTTGTAATCTTCATGATACTATAAATAAATCATTTTTGACACCAAAAAAGTTAACTTAAAATATAATAAATAATAATTGTAAAGAATTTTTCAGTGGATATCATGTGAGAAACAATAATTTTTATTTTATTTTTATAATATGAGTACACATAAATAAATGAATAAATAAAAAATCCGTGTAGATATAGTGAACCCGTGAAGAACTCTTACCACTTTATACTTGTCTTATTGCTACCCCCACTTGATTCGTATTTTAATTTGTGAATCAAAATTGTGATTTGAATATATGAATTATGATTATAAGTCGACATTTTGTATTTTTCTTTGTCAATGTCTTTTAGTTTCTAGTTGACATTTAAACGTTTTGTTTTGTGTCGTATTTAACGTAGGCCATGGTTAGTTTAAACAAGGAGAGATTCGGTAGAAAGACACATTTTTAGAAAGCGTAGATAGTTTGACATGTATACTGTTTATCTGAGAATTTTATGTGGATCATATGATATGGCAGTTGACGTGACATGCGATTGTGACACTCACACGATGGACCAAATTCTTCCTTCACTTTTTACAAACATGATTAACAACTATATGTGCAAATTAATTATTTTTTAAAGTTAGATAGAGGTAAGTTATTTTAGTTTTTAGAGGTTGTTTGGATGTATAAAGTTATTGTGACTTAAAATCTAATCATTAATTTTCATTGTTTAGGTAATGTATCTATGATTGTGTCTCTTCATTAGAAGTGATCTTTACTTCATACCTATTGAATTTATGACATGTGTCTAATTTCAAAACTATTTAACATTTATCCTAATATTTTGAAATTTTAATAACATTTCTTATATGGTTAAAATATTCATTCACTATTAGTTGAACCTTAATCAAAGAAGATATGTTTGTTTATCGTAATACTCTTAAATTTTTAGAAAATACTAAATGTAGAAATGTTTGATAGATGTCTTAATTCTATAAGTATAACTTGAGTAGGGTCGATATCATACTGGTATCGAATCGTGTCGGAGTAATTTTTTGTTTTGATAAAATATGAGTATTCGAATACTGAACCGAAATGTGTTGGTTAGTACGGATTGTTACACCAAATATAATAAAATATAATCGATATTGTTCGTGTCATACCCTACTCAGGCAGAAACCCGAAGTGTACAGTATTATAGGTATCAAAATACCAAGTTTACATCGAATAAAACTACATCATTGAGTTAAATTAATAAAGTTCAGGAGTTACAACAATACAAAATAAGAACAACATAAAATCAGTATGTGGCTTAAATAGAAATTAAACTACGACTAGCTATGTCTCTTCAAAAGTCTACACAAAATCCGAAGGCAAATAATGTAACTCCACAATCGATGCAAATCTCGATCTCCTGAAAAGCGTTAAAAATACGACGTCAATATAAAGTTGGTGGGTTATTCGCATTTTTATAAAAACATTAAATTTCGAAGGTTTTGACCCATTTGAAATATATAAGACCAATAGTAAAAATAATATCTTGAATTATAAACAAAGCGATAAACATGCATAGCCTTAGATCAACAATTACACTTGAACCTTACGTTTAAAAGGAAACATTAACCCCACCCTTAGTTTGTTAAACTAAGGTATAGTCTCGAATAGTATACAGTCATAACATCGACTCATAGGAACAACACTAAGTCATAATCTCATATCAGCGACGAGGGTTTGTAAAACCCATATAGATCTATATATATGTACCGGTGGCTCAAAAAGAGTTAACATGCATGCACCGAGGGCCTTATACTACCACTAAGGCCATATAAGTAAAGTAACACTAAATCTAAAGGCATCACAATCCAAAATGCATAAAACAAAATATAAAGTTTAATTCACGCTTTTCATGCCCAAAGTATAAAACAATAAAAAGGGGCGACGAATAACTCACAAATCAGCAAACAATACGTCGGGTAGACAAACTAGGAGAAACAACGCTCCACCGTCTAAGTGCCCTAGCATAAAAGACATCGAAAGTCTAAGTATCTCTACAAGTCTAGTCGGGTTTAGCCTTTAATGATTAACGTTATATTATATATTATATCTAAAAGTGTTCGAAAGAATAATATTTCGAGTCAAAGTGACGAGTAAAAGATAACTTTATTTCGAGCAATAATGACTACTAGAAGGTATCAATAATTTGAGTTGATAATGACGAATAAAAGATAACGATATTTCGAGTCAATAATGACTACTAGAAGGTATCAATAATTTGAGTTGATAATGACGAATAAAATATAACGATATTTCGAGTCTATAATGACTACTAGAAGATATGTTTATTCAAGTTAATAATGACGATTAGAAAAGAATGATATTTCGAGCCGATAATGACTAACAAAAATATCGATCGAAGGATGAACATTGACCAACAAGGATTAGTTAACGTTCATCGAGTTCAACGTTTAGAGAGGGTTAACTTTAGTCAAAGTCAACAATTTACGATAAAGAGTCAAAGTCGACTAAAAAGTCAACGTTTAAAGAATTTGACGTATTTAATTCATATTAACATGTTTTAAGTATTTTAAGTCGAAAACCATTTTATAAAGTGTTTAAAAAGACATTATAATAAAACGTTTATGATTACAATCGCTTTTTAGAGAAAGTATATTTTATCGAAAATATATACGTTTAACGATTATCATATTAATAAATATTATGTGTATGATTGTGATTACGTTTTTGAGACCAAAAACGTATATTTATCAATATATATTGCTTTATGTATTACAATATATGTATATATACTTATGTTCGTCCAAATAACGCAACGTTTTAGGTTCTGAAGCTCACTGCACAGGGACTAAGTTGCGACGCATCTAGTTTGTGACCAAGCCCGCTGCGGCGCAGTAGGTGACTACTGCGGCGCAATTGGGCAACAGTGACGAAAACGAGTTTTTAAACTTTTACGTTTTAGTATCGTTACGTTTTATTGTAAGTCAAATGTTAATATGTCTAGAATATATTTAATGTATAAATATTTATATAAGTTTATTTATATATTCTATACGTAAGTTTGAACATGATAATAGATACTAATACAAATATGAGTTTAAAAAACAATAGTATGTATATTTTAGTGTAATTAGTCTAAGAGTCTAAAATAAACACTTTCAGTAGGAATTTTACAAAAAATACATATTTTACTTAAAATTACTCATTCTAAAAGTTTAAGTACATATTGTACCATCTTAAATGTCATTTTAGCCAATAACTTATATTATGCAAATAATATGTCTAATATATTAATGTCTATGTTTTCATCCAATTTTAACCATGTTCATCCATTTTATATAATACTTAGACGAAATTAGGTGAATATTAAGAAACAAATAGGAGAATTTTACAGAGTATCGAAGGCCTCCGCAAAATCTATCAAAAATCGTCGGAATAGTCTAGAAATCGCCCATAAATGAACTCCAAAAGTGGTGGTGATGGGAAAACCGAGCTCCAAACACAAATAACCACTTGTTAGAATAAGAACTCTTAGAATAGTGAATTAGAATGAGATTTAAGGAGTTTTTTGCTTATCAATCTTCAAGATGTAAAAGCTTTCATAATGGAGAACAAAACCGAAAATGGAAGGTGAAGATGGAAGATGATTCCTTGCAAGAACACAAGATTCATGTTAGATTTCTCTTCATAAACAAGGAGGAAAAAGAAGAGATAGAAAAGATGAGATTGAGTTGGAACAATACTTACTAAATGGAAGGAAATCAAGAAGTAGATGATGTATGTGATGTACAATCTTCTTATAATATAAAACTCACTCCATGAATGATTATGAACTTTCAAAAAGTTCTGGAAATTGAAAGAAAATAAGAGTGTATTAGTTGTGAATTGAGAGTGAAATTAAAGAAAATAGGATGAAAAAGATGTAAGTATAAAATATGGAAGGAGAGATGAAAGGAAATGGTGTTAGATCTACATTTTGCTTAATCCTAGCTTTATTGGGAAGTTCCAGCCAAGAAATCACGTGATTGAAAGTTGTGGAATCTCAAAAAAGTGAAAAAGTCGTTTTTAAATTTTCAGTCTAGACCCCCGACTGCGTCGCAGTCCCTTGCCGTTAACTTCTGTTAACGGTCCGTTAAAAGAACTGAATTTGTAACAGACTTGACGCTAGTTCTCGTTAAAGGACTAACTTTGTAATATATTTTTAACGTTAATTTTAATCGAATAATCAAAGGGATAAATCACCCATCCTTATCTTACGAGCATAGTAAACTACTAGGCACTTAGGTATAGAGGTGTCATTTTCGGGTTTGACCATAACCCGAATCGGGTTTGAAACCGAACCGGGTTCTGGTCAAACATACCAAACCGGTTTCGGGTTCAATCGGGTTTGAGGTTCAAAAAACCCAACCTTATGGAAACCGGTTCGGGTTATAAACCGGTTAGCGGGACGCCCGTCCCATGTTTGGGACTTCCGTTCTTACCCGAAACAGCAGCATCATTGAGTAGTAAATTTGAATGTAACCCTGTATAATTAATTGGTGAGAGCAAGGAAGAGTGATTACATATAACCCTAGCCAACAGTTTCTGAAAATAACAAATCGTAACCCTAATAGCATGAATTTCTAATTAAAATTACTAATGGAAACATATAACCGAATGCAAAATTAATATCATGAAGTTACCTTCAACACGCCGGTGAAGGTGAGTGAGTGCGTGCGTGATTGTTTACGGAGGGAGGAGCTCTCTTGTTATTTATATCTCCAAACTAGTAATCATAAAAGCATAAAAAGGGTCAAAAACAGCTTTTTAAAGTCAACCAACGCATAGAATCTCGAACCGGGTTCAACCCGGTTTTCCAACCCGGGTTCCCGACCCGGTTTCCGTCAACCCGGTCTCAACCCGATTTCATCCGTAGGTTCTCGAACCGGCGGGTTTGGTCAAACCCAAACCGGTTTTGGTCAAACCCGAACCGGTTTTGGTCAAACCCGGTTTGGACCGGTTTCGGTTTCGGTTTCGGTTTTTTTCGACACGACTACTTAGGTACTAAACGTTTCCGTCACAAAGGACGAAACAATAATGTAAAATCCCGACTAAACAAAACGTGTGATAAACGAAATAACAAATAATAAAGGGCCAAAACAAAAACATCGATAACTAAAAGACAAAAGGAGCAAATGATACATCGAAAACGTGGTTGTTACAGATCGTACCGAGACGAATTCAATTCTAAAAACGATACCGAGTATCAGAGCGTTTATATCATGTTAATACTAGTTCGTTATTGGTATTTCGACACATTTGTTCACCCCTACCTCTAAGGGTTGTCGTTGCTTCCATATTTTAACTTTTAATTTTATTTGGTTAGCGCATGATTAGGTTAGCTTTTTCTTGAAGTGGGCTTGTACAAAGTTTGGTTTGGGCGACCCAACTCCATTTTTTAAAAACAGACAGCTTATTAATATTTGCTAATTTTATGTATTATAAATTACTAATCACATACAAAAGTACGTAATTTTAACTTTTAAAACACTGAATACATTTTAGTAACAGAAAACATAATTAAATATCTAAAATATTATATATTTTGAACTTTGTATTGAATCTCATAAAACATTGTCACATTTTATTTTCACTTCTTATTTAAGGTATTATTATCCTTAACTATATTAGCCGAGAACTTTTATGTCGTGTTGAGAAGTTTTGGATGTTGTTTTCGTCATGCTTTTACTGTTCATAACTATAACTGGGTTAGTATACTCTACATCCGTCTCTTTTATCACGTCAGTTCATAAACATTTATCGAGTAGTATAAATTAAAAAAGTTTAGTTCTTCAACTTCTGTATTGTTTTACTCATTCCGCTAATTCTTTTCCGTCTTTTGTGATTATTTATGGCTTTTATAATCACTTCAAGTGAAAGATACTATTTAGCGGTCAACATATTCTAATGGAATCAATCAACAATCTAGACTAAACACAGACACATGTCTTTCTTCCAAATCTTTAATATATAATAGAGTAAATTACATAGATCGTCCCTAAGGTTTATATGAAATTACGGTTATTGTCCCTAAGTTTAAAAAGTTGCATGGTATGTCCCAAAGTTTAGAGTAATTACGGATTTTGTCCCTAATTTGGATGTCCGTTAATTTCCACCGTTAGTGTCCCTCACGTGTTAAACACGTGAGGGGTATTTTCGTCTTTTTGCCCCCAAAAGTCAAAAGTCAAAATCAGATTCATCTTCCATATAATTTCAATTCAATTCCCCCAAAATTCAAAAGTCAATCCTAATTTCAATTCAATTCCCCCAAAATTCATGTTTTCTCTATTATCTAGTCTATCACAAAACTCTCCAACAAAAATACCCGAAATCCAAATCCAGATCCCATATACACCACCGTATAACCACCATGTTCCACCACCGGAATCTTAAAACAAACCACCACAATCTTCACCACCAACCGCCGCGATTCTGACCACCACAGCCGCTGCAAGCCGTCGAACCACCGGAGCATCATCACCAACCACCGGAGCATCAAGCCGTCGAACCACCGGAGCATCATCCGATTCCGCTGCGACCATTTATTATCATCACCAAAGCATCAAGCCGTCGAACCACAGCCGCTGCAATTCGTTTTGGGGTTTGGGAAGAAGGGAAGTAAAAGAAGCTGTTGTTTTTCGTTTTGTGTGATTTGTTAACTTGAGCTCGAGCACCACCTGCCATGGCTGGTTGACAGAAAATGGGGGCTCAGGGAAATAATAAACCCTAATATGGAGATTTTAAAAGATGGAAATGAGAAAAAGAATATGTATGGATTTATGGTATTTTTGTGTATGAATTTGTGTTAGAGATTGGATTGAAGAAAATGAAATGAAAGAAATTAGGTTAAAAGGATTAGGGATAGAAATTAGGTTAAAAGGATTAGGGGTAATGTAGGTGAAGACTGGCAAATGACTAAAATACCCCTCACGTGTTTAACACGTGAGGGACACTAACGGTGGAAATTAACGGACATCCAAATTAGGGACAAAATCCGTAATTACTCTAAACTTTGGGACATACCATGCAACTTTTTAAACTTAGGGACAATAACCGTAATTTCATATAAACCTTAGGGACGATCTATGTAATTTACTCTATATAATAAAAGAGGGGCCTTAAATGCCACATGGCGAAGTATGGTCCATTGGATAAGTTATCTTCTTTGATTTCAGCCGTTAGATCAGATTGATGATGTTATCAACGACTATTTCTATTTTACATCCTCTTACAATACATAATCACATTTTCTCTTTCATTTACATCTCCACTAAAATAAAATAAAAACATAAGTTTAATTACTTATAAATCGCTCAATTTAGACTATGATTTACCATATTGTTATTCTAAAACCTCCTCATAAAAATATCAAAACATGTATATAAACGTAAAAATGTATATATTATTTTAACTATAAGCAACATGGGTATAAACGTAAACGTGTATATGTTATTATATGTATGATATTGTCTTTTCATAATAACTTAAAATCACATAAACAAAAATTTATGAGTCAAACTTTATCTTTGTCCGCGCTATCGCGGGACAATAATCTAGTGTATATTAATAAGTCAAGTGACCAATGACGGTGTACATACAAATGGTAAATATGAACATGGGGAATCAAGTCGATCAGTTCAACCTGGAACAGAGGGTAAGCGGCATCTTGTACATACTTCTATTCACATCAAACTTTATTAACAATATAGTTTTTAGATTTGTGTCTCCGGCACTTATTTATTATTGTCAAAAATGTACCACAAAGGCGCAAAGCATACATACACAAATGTATAAATTTTACATCATTCTTCGGATTACACCAAAATCTCCGTTCTATTAGACAAACCCGTTGCGAAGCACGGGTAACACTTTCTAGTTATTAAACATTTTGACGTTTAAGAACATATGAATTAGAACTGATACACATATGTTTTCATTATTCCATAAGTTAGTTATATGTGTAGTGAATAAACGTTCTAACAACTTCGTCAATTACTCGACAGTCGGCATATAAGACTTTATCTGAAACAATACAACTGAAAACCGTAATACTGTTAGAATTTAGGGTTTGTGATAATCTCGGATTTCTCAATGTATCGTGTAAGTTCACTTTCCGTATTAAGTATTTCGACCCTATCAATTGCCTGAGGGTTGCACGAAATCCTAATCGGGATAATACAATGAGAATTGACAATTTGTGTTCTTGGCAGTGAATCACAAATCGGAAATGTAAGGAATTATGTATATTTTCGTTAGTCCAAAAATGAGAATGAAAATCTGTATTAGCTCAACGAGTGTGCACTCCACACTTCCCTGACTCGTTTCCGAGCTGATCATGAAATCACATCATTCTCTAGTAAATCACATTACCTAAATGACCGTTGATGACACTAAAATCACCAACAAATACTATATATAACTGAAAAATCAATAAAAAGAGTCGAAGATCGAAGCATCAAACCATATACATTTGAAAAGGTCTTTGCTTCTTCAATGGCAAAAAAGAAACAAATATCTCTTACAATATTTGACAAACATTATCATAGTTGAAAAACCACAACATTAACAATAATTTATGTATGAACGATCGATAACTTTACCTTACCGATAGGTCTTTTAGTATCTTCAAGCGTGTTTGGATTTCGTTTTGAGTTATGACCTTTAATATTCTGATCTAAATTAGAGAATTAACAGTAACAAAATGTGAAGTGTAGTGAAAACTAATTAACTTTTCAACACGATTTCTATTTATCATTATCAAGTTTACACTATATCCAAAAAACCACTTTACTTATACCTAAACAATTATCTTGAATTCATATTTTATCGTCTTGGACTCTTGGGACATATGCAAAGTTTGGCTTCCCAAATTTAAAGAATTGGGTCGTAATTGATGCGGGTATGCCTTAAGGCCTCCAACTCTTCTGGCTTAGGCGTCGGTTTTTTGGTTAACATGTGAACACGTTTTGGTCGTTCGAAAAGATAACGGGTTAAAGATAACAATTTTAATTGTCATTATCTATCTTTTTATATTCATTATTTGTCTTTTTATGTTTTAGGGTTTTATAGTTATATATAGTTATTTAGGTTTATCGTTTTAAAAAGTTTTGATAATGAATTAAAAAAACAGAGTTTATCTCGAAGTCCCGTTTGGGCACCCTTTTAGGGTTTATCGAAATTCCTATGTTTTTTGTGTGGTTTCTTTTCATTCACAACTAGATTATTGTCCCGCGATAACGCGTGAAAAAAATAAAAATAAAATCGTAAATTTTATGTTTATGTAGATTTTAAGATATTATGAGAAAATAATGTTATATTGATGTTTATAGTTATAATAAAATATACACTTCATGTTTTGATGTATTATATTATGAGATTTTAAATAATAATAACGTAAATCACAGTCCAAATTGAACGATTCTATAAGCATATTAGAATTAATTTTATGTTTATGTAGATTTTAAGCTATTATGAGAAAATAATGTTATAATGATGTTTATAATTATAATAATATATACACTTCATATTTTGATGTTTTGTATTATGAGATTTTAGAATAATAATAAACTAAATCACAGTCCAAATTGAACGATTCTATAAGCATATTAAAATTATGTTTTATTTTAGTGAAGATGGAATAAAAAGAGATATTGTAATTATGTATTGTAAGAGGGTGTAAAATAAAAATAATATTTGATAACATCATCAATCTGATCTAACGGCTGACATCAAAGAAGTAAACTTATCCAATAGACCTTACTTCGCCACGTGACATTTAAAACCCCTCTTTTATTATATATTAAAAATATTCCGGCATCACTAATAAAGCTCGAAGTTGCATAAAGTGTTATGATAAAGTGTTATGTTGACTTACCTTAAAGCCAAGAAATTTACATAATCATGTTACAAGACATTATTAATCTATAGTTAATGTAATAAGGATTTATATAAGGCCTAATTGGTGTTATTCTTTTGACTAAACCATATTAGTGATTATTTTTTCTTTCACATTTAGTTCAAGTTGCACATTAGTTAATTTTACTACAACTACACTCTATCAATGCACGATCAAGCACAAGTGGAAAACCATGTTTTAATTAGATCTTAAGTAGAAGTTTAACTAACGAAACTTAAGTAAAATTTTATTTAAAATGTCATAACCTAATAAATTGAGACCGTACTCAAAAACAATTATAATGTATATCTAACTAAAAGGTTTGTAATACAACAATATATGAGTTAACTTATTAATCTAATAGTTGTCGGTTCAAATTCTATAAACAAATAAATCTGTAAATATTTATTGTGTGTGATGAATATTTGTCTTTCTAAAAACTTCTATCATAATATAGCTTTGTATTATAATGATAGTTGCATTAAATTTTATTAGATCGGAAAATTGTCAACAATAAATTGTAGAATTTGGCATGTGTTATTATCAAACACCCACCGTTAACTGACTTTTTGCCATAATAAAATGAAGCTTCACTGGTTCGACATCACATGTCCTCTTGTCCTACTTGACTCATTCAACGAAACACAAAACTTACGATAATCGCTATTTACTTGACTCATTCAACGAAACACAAAACTTACGAGAATCGCTACTTACATATAAGGAATACAAACGCTTTATAAATGTCTGAACTTGTTAAACATATCCCGTAAGCTATGTTTATAAATTCAAGTTTATAGTATCTAAATATAGCAATATATATGGACTTTGATTTAAAAATATTTATGTATATTGATTTTATCGAAAACAATGTCTCACATGTTTAAGTAGTAACAAGACCTTATTATTTGAGTCTATCGACATATTAAACATTTCTATAATTCCAAAACTTATGATATCAAAAGATGAAACTTTTACGCTGAAACTTTAATATCATAATTATGGATCTTACGTGTGATTTTCGAATATACATATATGAACATGAACCGTATTTGACACAACATGTTAATTAGTGTACATAATATATGTATTTCTAGTAACACAAATCGTTTTCCAACTTTTAAACTATACAATTGAAACAACAAGATCTCTAAATTATTATGTTAGATTTTAGTTCCATGTATAAACCTATGTGAGACATACTTTACATTTTTTACCCTATTTTTTTTGTTATAATCTTGCTTGGTTTTTTTTTTGTTATCTATAATTAACTTGTATAGCATATAAGAAATGCAACTAGGGATTTAATTCTAGAAGTGTTTAAAATATTTGTGTAATTGACTTGACATTTGATGATTCGAGTAATGTTTCGCAGAAGTCCTCATGTTCACAAAGGCCGATTTATAAACATTATGCATTACGATAAAATTGGTTGTATCTAGTGCAGGTTTATATATCAAGCAAAGGTTACATATTCATTTCGTATTAATTACTATATCTCTACACGCATAAACAAAAATATTTTAGGAATTCAACTACCATTAAGATGACTTAGTAATAAGACGTCATGGTATATATCTTTATAAAAGATATCAGATCTGTATCTTGATAGATAACATTTAAATAGTCGGAAAATGAGTTCATAACGAGTCATAAGGATGCCCTCCTTAGAGATGGTACATCGAGTTATAAATTAATTATTAATCTACATTCAAAGCAACCTAATTGGAAAAGAATATAAGGATTAATTGTCAACTTCTCTTAATTGTTGACTTTACTTGCATCATCCTATTTAATTTAAGCCAAAAAAATCTTGGGATATATAACTAATTAATTAAACAATTTAATTTCATTCTGTCTAAATATATTAATTCAAAGAAAATGATTGAATTTATAAGCATACTTATTTTAAACGATGGTTTATCCTCATTAAATTCTATTTTTAAAAACCTTATTTTTATTACAACTTAATACTCTTTGTTAACAACTTCATATCTTTGTGTCATGTCTTTTTACTTTTACTCAATCTAACTATATACAAAATAATCATATAAAACAAAAAGACGGGAAAATGGCTTGAACGTACTGATTAATGTTGTCGGTTATCTAACATTTACGAAAAATATAAGTTTAAGGTTGGTAACTCAAACTTAAAAATCTTAGACTAATTTTTGCTACCTAACTACAAACAATAAAGATGAAATTAGTATCTCAGTGTGTATTCAGACGTGGCTACAACTAGAAAACATTCCTTAAATAAGAAAATATAATCAAATATATAGGTGAGTTTAAATATGAAATATTAAATATTTAGGAATTATAGGAACTATTTTTAACCACTAATTTAAAACTAACTTTAAATTAACATATCTAGAGTATAACTAGGTTTTATGAAAAACTAATTACCTATTAGAACAAACATTTAATTATCTTTTCAACGAGCACCACTTGATATATACTTTTGAGAATTTTTTTTTTTTTTTTTTTTTTTGGGTGGATTTCGGGATATAGACTAGTGTATATACCAATTCATCAAAAACACATTTGAACCATATATTTACAAATGAATACATATATACGTATATGAATACACTTTTATTCACCGATGTATGAAGTAGTTTGTTACCTACATTCTAATCATATATTTACCAGTGAATACATATGTATACACAACTACACAAGTGTATAAGATGGTATTCATCAGTGTATATACACAGTTTTTGAAAAAATTTAAATTTATAGTAAATACATAATGAATATAAAAAAAAAGTCGTCAAAATTTTAAGAAGTTTTTATTTTTCCAAAAGAGAAGTTAAATTCCTGTTCGAACATTATATTTTTTATTTCGTAAAAATTTATAATTTAAAAGATATTTACTTATGAAAATGAAATAGGTTTTGTTAAATGAATGATTAAAAAGTGGTTCTTATAGTTTATAAATATTTAAGTGATTATTATTTAAAACCAAATATATATATATATATATATATATATATATAAAAGAATTCATCTATCCTCATCTTATCTAATTATTAATTATTAATTATTAAACAGATGTATATGGAGTCCCATTAATATGCTTAATGAATTATTTTATGTCCAAAAATTCAATTCATTCAATGTATTTATTCAGATAATGGTCTATTTTAAACCGATAAATACTCATTAGTAGAAATACAATAGGCTTTAATCCAACTTTAGAACCCTAATTTTTAGTTAGAGTTTATCAAATATTCAAATTGTTACTAGACCAACTTATTGTAACTAAATAGGATGTTTGAATATTATCAAGAGAAATAACATCGTTTTGATCGTTAAGTTTACAAACATGCATCTCTTACAAGTTAAACTACGCACAAAGGTTTCATCTAGTACAATGCAATTAATATGTACTTGTTTCGTTATATATGATAAGTAATGAAACATTGTACTTTTGTAAAGAAACTTGCTACATATAAATCGTAAACATAACATTTTAACAATAAAAAACTCTCATTTGGAAGAAGGATTTGTTTGAACTCGTAAAACTTCAAGCATTTTTTTTTTTTTAAAAACATCTATAACTACTTTATCTAACGGTTTATACATATATAAACTTGAGTTTCAAGTTGTGAATAAAATCTTAATTTTTCTAGCTAAAATGCTTGAGCTCTAGCTATATCTTTTAACATTTTACTAAACAAATCTTTAGATTAATATGATAATTTATATGATATAAACATGCCCGTTTATGAGAATATGAAAACTCCGTGCAAAATTTATAATTTGGTATTTTTATAAACAATTTTTTTCACATAGAGAATAGATTTTCCAATAAAATAGTCGCCTTAATACATTTTTTGTTAAGTTGTTATACAAATATATATACGTATTCAAAAAAAATTGACCCCCTCCGATCTAAAGACGCTACACAATAGTATATCTTATACATGTTTCAGATCGATAATGAATATAATGTAAAGCTTATTATCTAAACCTGGTTGCCACCCACTCCCAAGTTGACCAATTGAAATCTACCAAACTTCATTCATCGCACATACTTTTATTATTTATTTATTTTTACAAATATTTCCAAGATCTCAAATAATAATAAAATCAATATGATTCATTCTTATTTCTATATGTGAACACTAACCTACTTGGGTTTGTTTTTAACTTCACAAGGAGAAAGAAAATTAGTACTTTTAACATATTTTTTAGTAAAAGAGAGGAGTAATTCCGGTAAATTTATTATTTGCGGAAAATATATAAAAATTTAAACCCCAAGTGTGCAAATTAGATGGTATAAATAATACAAATAAAAAAACTTGAATAGAGGCTCAAATTTTTTATAAATATAACCGATTCTTCATTTATCTTAATATTATGTATATTCACCTTAAACGTTCTTCGGGCTAGTGATGATGATCATCATCATCATCGATGACAAAAGATACTAGCTTAACATCAAAGCTTTTTATCAAAGTAAAAGCGTATAATAATACTTCTGTCAATAAAACAAAATATATATAGTGTCATAAAGAAAATAAAAATATCACTCTTAGGAACTTTTCATTTATCATGTTACAACTATTTGCTTAAAAAGCTACATTGAGCAAACCTAAAAAATCGTTCATATTGTTTGATGATTTTGGTAGAAACTGCTAATGTCGGAAACTATTTGCAGTACACATTTCTAAAGTTAATTTTTATATCAAAACTATCCTTAAAAGACGGAAAATGTTTTAAAAATTGTACTTATAATGGAACGATTTTAATAGAAACCAGTTTGACGATGTTAGAGACAAGGGATTATTCTTCCAAAAAGATTTATTTTTTCAACATTAATTATTAGAAGAATTTCTTCGGGTCTCTGTAAAACATAAGAAAAAACCCGGATGAAAGCACAAACTAAAAAGAGACGTTGAGAGATGATTTCTATCAAATACATCAAATCATAGAATAAATTTTTCAATTTATTTAACTAGATATTATAATACACCAACATGGTGACACTACTACAAAAAGTATCATTTAGACCGGTTGTAAAGGCTTGTTAGACCGGTTATTGAACACGTCTACATGTTAGAGGTCTACTTGCTTAAAAGTAATATAGACCGGTTCTCTAACCGGTCCTGATATTATCAATTAGACATGTTATTAATTTTTTGGCGCAAGTTTGAATATCATTTAGACCGGTTAATATGTCATATTCATATTCTTTTTAGACCTTTAATATTTTCTTTTAGACCTCTTTTAGCAGGTCTTAATATTTTCTTTTAAACCGGTTAATATGTCTTTTAGACCTCATAAATTCCAAAATCTAAAATCACAGATTAATGTAATCTGTAATTTATAACCCAAACAAAAAATTCAATGCTATTATTGAAACGAAAATATATTATGAAGATATTCAAAGTATTAACACACGTTCGGGTACATACAAAACCATAATCCAATCGTATTTACTACATAATATTCAACAAAATTAAACAAAACTAACTACTTGATATGAAATCTCAAGTGCCAAAAACTAATAGATCCAAAAACTTTTAATTTCTTGTCCAGCATGGCTCTTCGAGTTTCCTTATTTTCCTGTGAAATAAACCAATTTCCTGGTTAGAGAGAAACAAATATATTTTTATATGAACACAAAAATTAATTTAAAACATATAATTATCTCAAAACAAATATAAAAAATGGTATTTAATAGTATTACCTTAGAAAAAATGGTAAGTTGAATTCAAAATAAAGAATCACTTTTCACACAGCATTAATGGAGTTTTTTTTTTTTTTTGAATAAATGTAATCAATGAAAGATATAGGGAATATAAGTTAGAAAATAACTAGTTTTTAGGAGAATTTTACTGGCCACGTTTAAAAACCTCCACAAAATCTTATCTAGACCGGGTGATTTAGAATTAGTCGTTTGCATTTTCTTTCTAGACCTCTTGATACATTTAGACCGGTTCATATATTACTATCTAGACCCCTCATTTAAATTTAGTCGCTCTCATTTCTTTTTTAGACCTCTTAACACATTTAGACCGGTTCCCATGACATATTAAGACCTGTTATCACTTTTAGTTTTGGCGGAACTTATTATATAGACCTATTACATTTTTACCGGTCTAAATGTATGGGTCTAGATAACCATAAATGTGCTCTCATTTCTTTTTTAGTCCTCTTAACACATTTAGACCGGTTCCCATGACATATTAAGACCTGTTATCACTTTTAGTTTGGCGGAACTTATTATATAGACCTATTACAATTTTACCGGTCTAAATATATAGGTCTAGATAACCATAAATGTAGTAGTGTGACAAGTTTGTCTCTTATCTCATGAACAAATAACTTAATTAAATTTAATTAAAAAAATTCCATAATAAACAACTAAACACGCTTTTAAACCATGCACACGTTGACTTAGTAATTTACTACACAACCCTTTTTTATCTATAAAACCCTAATCTTACTACATACTTCACCATCATCTCAACCTTTATCATTCCATCATGGCTTCCACCCCCATTTTCTTCTCCTTTCTCATTCTACTAATCTCCGTCACCGCGGCTCAACCACCAGCACCATCTGGCGGAGGCGCCGCGGTGTGTCAATCTACACCTTACCCTTCAGTATGCCAGACCTCTCTTCCAAACAACAACTCATCAGCCAATGTATATGACTATGGTCGTTTCTCTATCCGTAAATCCATCTCTACCGCCACTAAATTCGCTAACTTAATCGATACATACCTTAAAACATCCGGAACCTTAACTACCGGGGCACTCCATGCACTTCAAGATTGTAAGTACTTAGCCGCGGTAAACATGGAGTTTCTTTTAGCAGCTTTTCAAACTATGAACTCCACACAATCCGTTCTTTCGGATACTAAATCTGAAGACACACAAACAATGCTTAGCGCGATTTTAACCAACACCGAAACATGCATAGATGGTTTAAAAGCGAATGCGGCTTCTTGGAGTACACAAAATGGTATTGTGGCACCTATTGAGAATGATAACAAACTA
This sequence comes from Senecio squalidus, assembly GCA_910822075.1. Lineage (NCBI taxonomy): Eukaryota > Viridiplantae > Streptophyta > Magnoliopsida > Asterales > Asteraceae > Senecio > Senecio squalidus. The sequence continues at coordinate 9,384,525 of CAJVGC010000001.1, read as the reverse complement.
TATAGTGTTTCATTAGCTCTCTTTAACAAAGGTTGGGGTAGCAAAAAGGCTAAAAAAATCGGGTTTTTTCATAAACATAAGGGCTTTAGAAACGGTAAGCTACCACCTTTTAATATGTCTGAAAAATCCAAATCGAAATTGGAAGGGTTCGGGGGAAGGAAGCTTCTTCAAGCGAATGGTGGCGCGGGGAATGAAGTTGTGATTAGTAATATTGTTGTGGTTAATCAAAATGGGTCGGGAGATTTTACTACGATTAGTGATGCGATTAATTTTGCTCCTAATAATTCTGCTGCGTCCGCGGGTTATTTTGTGGTTTATGTGACCGCGGGTGTTTATGAAGAGTATGTTAATATTCCGAAGAATAAGAAGTATTTGATGATGATTGGAGATGGTATTAATCAAACCGTGATCACTGGAAATCGTAGCGTCGTTGATGGATGGACAACATTTAATTCCGCAACATTTAGTAAGTATTTTACTTTGTTAACGGTTTTACTACTCGTTATAGTACGTATTATGAAAATTATCAGGATAGGATTAGTAACTTATAATAGGATTAAAAAGTACGCTTTAATTGGGTTGGGTTAACTCGAAAACACTGTTTTGACCGCTTTATATATCTTTTAAATAACTATTTACAAAAATAACTAACAAAACCAAACTATATAATTACAATATAATAAATCATAACTTTTGTTTTTAATAACGACTATAAAACGACTTAATACACTTTGGACGACTTTTGACCCGTTTAATATTTGCAGTCGTGGTATCACCTTACTTTGTAGCCGTCAACATAACAATCCGCAACACGGCCGGATCAATAAAACACCAAGCCGTGGCACTACGAAGCGGGGCCGATTTATCAACATTTTACAGTTGCAGTTTTGATGGATACCAAGACACATTATACACACATTCACTCCGACAATTCTACCGCGAATGCGACATTTACGGGACCGTAGACTTCATATTCGGTAACGCTGCAGCCGTTTTCCAAAACTGTAACTTATACCCCCGATTACCGATGTCTGGTCAATTCAATGCTATCACCGCACAAGGCAGAACTGACCCCGGGCAGAACACGGGTACGTCTATTCAGAAATGTAATATTCGGGCAGCTCCCGATTTGGCTGCGAGCAATGGTAACACAGTAACATACTTGGGTCGACCGTGGAAGGAATATTCTCGAACCGTTTATATGCAATCTTTTATGGATAGTTTGATTACTCCTTCTGGTTGGTCTGTTTGGTCTGGTGATTTTGCGTTGAATACTTCGTATTATGCAGAGTTTAACAACTCTGGGCCAGGGTCAGATACTAGTCGAAGAGTTACTTGGCCCGGATATCACATTATTAACGCGACGGATGCTGTTAATTTTACGGTGTCTGCCTTCATCTCTGGTGATGACTTTTTGCCTCAAACTGGTGTACCTTACGATGGGGGCTTATGAGCGAATTCATGATACTGAAGTTATTTATAAGCATATATTATCAAATTGTATTCGATTGTTTGAAACATATATATTGTCGATTCCTTGGTAAATTTATTTTCATTTTAATGATCATACAAGATTTTTGAAAGGAATTTTCTTCTAATTGAGATCGATTCTCATCACTCTCGGTATATATCCTAATACATGTTACAAACATAACGGGCAAACAGTCGAGTAGCTACACATGTAGATATTATACATGTCAATTGAATAGTACGACGATCTATTATCGTGGCATTCTAAGTATGATGAAAAATCAATAGTACATTACAAAACACACGTCCTAAACATCATTATTGGGTAAATTAACTTTCAATTGGAGGTGAACGATAAGATAAGCAGCGAGATTTATAACTTCTTGATGAAATCGTAGATGTGCTCACTAACTTCTTGCGGCTTTTCTTGGTTAATAAAATGAGCAACTCCTTCCATTATAACAACTTCTTGCAAGAATGGAACATGTTTTTTGAATCCGCCCTTGTGTATAAAGTCCTTAACACCGGGGAAACCGGCACTTTTATTTGCACACCCGTCCATGGCTGTTAGTTCCAAGTTTCTACAACTACTGCACACTTATTTAGTTGCAAAGGATGTGCTTGTCATTGCATTTCAAAGTCGATGCCTGATGTGAAATTATCATAATTAGATAACGAGTTAAAAGAAAACGTTGTGCAAGAGATAGTGTCCCGGTATGACCATGTTCTTTAAAGATGTGATAATCAAATAATCAGTTATTTTTGGTGCTTTTAGTTGCGGAAAATTTATTCTATTTTTCTATCTTCATTTATCTAAAAAATGTAATATGCGGGTAACTTACAAGTCTAATGCGCGATAGTAGTTCAATCCACCAGTAAACCCCGTGTGTTTAAACTTGTTTGCAAAATAATCTATATTGTCTTCTAACAACCAAGAGGGAAGTGTGATCTTAGAATTCGGGTTTCCGCCTGATAGTGTTAGTAGGGAATAGGCTCGATACATATAGCCTATAAGCCCTAAAAAGCTAACACAACACAGTATAAAGGCTAAGTCCCTTCTACATCAAGGAAAGGCTCTTAGTCCCTTCCACCCCGGCTCCCGGTTCCGGCTCCCGGCCTTCTGGCTCCCTGCCTCTCGGCTCCCGGCCTTCTGGCTCCCTGCCTCTCGGCTCGCGGCCTCCGGCTCCCGGCTCTCGGCTCCCGGCCTTCCGGTTCTCAGCCTTCTGGCTCCCGGATCCTGGCCTTCCGGCTCTCAACCTTCTGGCTCCCGGCTCCTGGCCTTCCGGCTCTCGGCCTTCTGGCTCCCGGCCTCTAGGTTTCCGGCTCCCGGCTCCCGGCCTCTCGGCTCCCGATCTCCTGGCTCCCGGGTTCCTGGTCCTTGACTTCATTGTTGTTCCCTCTAAGCAATGTGCCAGACGGTCTTAAGCTCCTGCCTTAGGATTCAGACCGTTGGCATCATTATGATGACAATAAAGTCACGAACGTTGGAACCCCATGAATAGCATTCAAGAGCCATGATAAGCCTTTATGGCCAACCGTTTCCCATGTTTGGGATTGTTGGGTATAAATACCCTACCCTGATGCAGTTCAAAAGAACGCTAACATTCCATCATCTCCACACACACATTATTATCTCACCAGGATACCTACTTGCCGTAGTAATCATATTCCGATCACCTTCTTCAACCAACCACTTGACCACCTTAGGCTCGCCAAGAGCTTGATAGGTTTGCACTGCTTAGCAGGAGGTCAAGAGGTTGAACCCCAAACACCCAAGTTACTGAGCCTGCTACTATTTGCTCAAACATTGGCGCCATCCGTGGGACCCGTTTTAGCAACGGTGTTTCATTTCATTTCCATCTTATTTCATTTCTTAATTTAACAAATTCGTCTTCTCCATGGAAGACAGTTGCCCATCTCAAATAGGTTTACATAAACCAAAAACAACCACCAACACCCCATTCACCACCCTAGCTAATTACATATAAATGACGAATGAAGAGGTACATCTGCCAATTCTATGGCTGCTATCCTAGAAGGAAAAACACTCAAAACGATACAACACAATCTCCTTTGGTCAGCTTCTCAGGTGAGACACATTGATCAGTAGGCAAAATAAGCATGTAGTTAATGTTGGGAGAATACCCTTACTACTGGGTCAAAATGATAAAATTAGCAAGAATTAGTTCATCATCGGCCTACAATGTCCTACTGGGCAGACCCTCAACAGTTTGGACCAATTCCATCTACCATCCATGACATGGTCGAATTCCCTATCCTAGTTGGCATAGCCACACTTAGGGACAGGATGCCATGTCCAAAATACTAATCCGTCTAAAAAATGTCATAGGCAACCATTGATGTTGGCCAGACACGAAAAAGGTTTAACTTAGTCAGATCTTTGTATCCCACAAAGATATTGAATGCCATGAAGACTTTCAGCCTACAATGTCCAATTGGGCAGGCATGCATTATAAAAGTTTAGAACAATTTCATCCACCATCCATGAAATGGTCAAATTCCCTACCCCAGTGGACAGAACCATAATTAGAGACAAGATGTCATGATATGGATCTAAAAGTGTCATGGACACGATACAGATCAAAAAGTGCCATAGACACAAGATAGATCTTAAAGTGTCATTAGCAGAATACAGATCTAAGAGTCTCACGGGGCACAATTCAAAATTTTCATGGATAAAGAATAATACGTGTCATTTACACCTAACGAGATCCTGACAGCCTTGGATATGACTTCTGATCGACAGCCGCCGACTGGATCGTAATAGGCACCTGGGCATAGTAGCCATCCAAGAATAATAGGCATCCAGACATAATATCCATCATGACATACTAGCAATCCATGCATAATACCTATCCTGACAAACTTGATATTCTTGTCCGGACTTGATATTTTTTGTCCGGACCTGATATTTTTGTCCGACACACTTGATATTTAGTGTCGGACCTTGATATTCGGCCAGCTTGGACAGCCGGCCAATTTGGCAAAAATTTGATATTTTTGTCCGGACTTGATATTTTTTGTCCGGACTTGATATTTTCGTCCGACACACTTGATATTTAGTGTCGACCTTGATATTTGGCCAGCTTGGACAGCCGGCCAATTTGGTAAAAAATTGATATTTTTGTGCGAACTTGATATTTTTCGTCCGGACTTGATATTTCGTCCGGCACACTTGATATTTAGTGTCGGACCTTAATATTCGGCGCTTGGACAGCCGGCCAATTTAAAAAAAAAAAAAAAAAAAAAAAAAAAAAAAAAAAAAAATCACCTCCCACGGAGGAAATGGTTTTACCTCCAAGAGGGAAACAGTGTTACCTCCCAGGAGAGGAAGGGGTTCCACCTCTCTCTCATCCCTTCAAATGGGAAGGGTTTCATAACCTCACATCCCTTCCAAGAGGGGAAAAAGTTTCACCCCTCCCATCCCTCTCCCTCCAAGGAGGAAGGGTTCCACCGCTCTCAATAGGGGAAAGGTTTAACCACTCTCGTCTCTCCCAAGAAGGAAAGGGTTCCACTCCTCCTAAGAGAGGAAAAGTTTCATCATCTCTCATCCCTAAAAGGGAGAAGGGTTTCAACCATCCTATCCCTTCCAAGAGGATAGGATTTCAGCACCATCCAGAGGAAAGCCTTCAATGCCTTTAAGATATAAAGAAATTTTTAAAAAAAAAAAAAAAAAAAAAAAAAAAATAGAAAAAAAAAAAAAAAGGAAAGGATTTCATTTCTCCCAAGAGAGAATAATTTCATCTCCCTAAGAGGGAAGAATCCCCCTCCCAATATGAAACGATTTCACATTATCCCAAGTGGGAAGGATTTCACTTCCCATAAGAGAGAAGGGTTTCACTTCTTCGAGGGAATGATTTCACCCTCTCCCAGCAGAGAAGGGTTTCACCTCCTTCCAAGACATAAAGATTTCAAGGAAAAATCTTACCCTTCCCAAAAGAAGAAGGATTTCATCACCTCTCACCCCTCCAAAGGGAGGCGACCAAGGCCTAGGCAATGTGCCGGCCAAGGCATAAGTGCCAGCCAGGTAAGGCGTCGGCCAAGGCACGAGTGCCGGCCACGGTGGGGTATCACCTCTCATCCCTCCCAAGGGCAAAAGGGTTTCCATCACCTCCCACCTCTCCCAAGGGGGAAGGGTTTCATCACATCCCACCCTCCCAAGAGGGGGAAGGGTTCCAAGTGGGGGAAGAATTTCAGCTCCTCACAAAAATGAAAGGTTTTACCAACTCTCACCCCTCCCAAGGGGGAAGGGTTTCACCGACACGGGATAAGAGTGCCGGACCAAGGCACAAGTGCTGGACCAAGGCAAGGCAAGAGTGCCGGACCAATACACTACTGCCGGACCAAGGCACAAGTGTTGGACCAAGGCACGAGTGCCGTCTTGCCAAGGCACGAGTGCCATACCACGTATGTCTGCCCACAAGTGCTCAGGAAGGATTTCAACTTCCCTAAGATGAAAGGATTTCACATCCACCAGGAAGGCTTTCACCTCCTCCCAACAGGAAGAATTTCACCTCCTCTCCCAAGAGAGAGGGATTTCACATCCTCCAGGGAATGATTCCATCTCCCCCAAGAGGGAAGGATCTCACCCCCTCCCAGCAGGGAATGCTTTCACCTCCTCCCAAGAGAAAAAGCTTTCATCTCCTACCAGCAGGGAAAGTATTCACCTTATTCACCTCCTCCCAATGAGGGATTTTACCTCATCCTCAAAGGGAAATATCTTACAGAGAAGGATATCCTTTCTCTCAACATAGAAGGATCTTATATCCTCCCAAGAGGGAATGATATAACTCCTTCTGACAGAAAAGGACCGTACCTACTCACAGCAAGGAAGGATCTTACCCCCTCCCAAAAGTGAAGGGATTTTGCCTCCTCCCTACCAGCCTACTCATCTTCCGCTCGGCCGCACACCGCCTGTCACCCGACCAGTTTGTCAAGATTTGACAGCCAGTCTCAGCACATCTCGCCTATCAACATAAAACAGTGCAGGTGCCATCATCCTTGGCAACAAGTTTTCAAGATAAAAGTAGCAAGGATATCATAGCGGTCAATGAAGGAAGGAAAGATCGAACACCTTATCCCAGGAGCTAGACCATAGGTGAACAAATCCCCAACTAAGAAGGATTGTGGTAGGAAGAAGAAGGAGGACAACATAGATTACCTTAGACGGCCACATATTCACCACACATGATGGACTTGGTATCAACATGGGAAAACATTCTTCAAGGTGATTACTCTCATATTTTATTTCAATTAATAAATACGTTTTGTCAAAATCATGGAATGTCATGTTCAAGAATAACACGTGGTCCGATCTATGTATCCCGCAAAGTCTTGGAAGGCCATAAGGCTGAATAAAATAATATTGGTCTGATCATGTATCCCAATAATACCAAATGAAGCAATACCTTTTATTACAAGGTTAGGACATTGCACACACGTGCATACACAATTACATAATTCTGAACAACGTTCAGACCAAGTGCATTGGGGCAAGATGGATATTTAAATCCAAGCCACACATGCACATCATCATATACATAACTCTGAACAACGTTCAGACCAAGTGCCTAGGCTAAGATGGACATTTTTGTCTAGGCCAAACATGCACATAATCATTTTCGTCTTTTCACCTACTTGGGGAAAGGCAAACACTTCTCATTGGGAAGCGACAATCCTCGCGAGTAACAAATAAATAAAGGTTAACCAACAAAAAGTGTCATAGGCACAGTGCCACGAGCAAAATATAAACTTTAAAAGATGCTACTTGCATCTAAAAAATGTCACAGGCATATAAGAACTTGTCACTGCCATCCAGTTGTCATAGTCACTGTATGTAATAAGCCATGGGCATAACACATGCAACGGGCACACAAGAAAGAGTCATAAGCACAATGATATTGTAATATTCAAAAGGTGTCATAGACACCAACATAAAATTCAAGAATGTCTTGGACATCTATATGTAACATAGACATCTGACAAAGCTATGAAGCCACATAAATGTTATTGGTCTGATCATCCAATAATACATTGTTTTTTCATTTCAAGGTTATATAATGTAAAACCAACACATACAAAGTTTATAGCAACATACACGAATAGAAAAAACTACAAATGGTAGTCCAAACATATCATATGATAGAAAAGGGCTAAGTCGTACAAATGAAATTGTGTTACAAACACAAAGAGAAAATACTAAGGCTTTCGTGAAATGAGAGTAAGGATGTCTGGCGCAGACATATCAAAACTTTCCACGAGTCAGCTCCTGATTGGAAAAGCTCGAGTCATCAACATACCATTGTCACGCAACATATCCCCGTGACCCAATGGATCGGAATAAGGCAGCACTGCAATCCCAACATCAGGGGAAAGAGTCTGCAAGATGTCTCTTATGCAGAAGAAATGCCTATTGGCATCCCAAGGCACATATATCACGTTAGGGTGATTAAGTACGTGATTAAGCACAATCGCGAAGACATCTAATAAATCCCTTTTAGAAGGAATGGCAGAATCCATACATCCCAACCACGTTTTTTTTTTTTTTTTTTTTTTTTTTTTTTTTTTTTTCTTCCTTACATCGAGTGAGATGGGCATTCTTCTTAGTCAATCTACCTTTGACCATCCAAGTGTGATGCACACAATACAAATCTAAATGTGTCATGGGCACAATAGATAGTCAAAAGTGTCATAGACACATTACTTATCCAAATGTCGTAGTACAATGGAAAGAACACTTGTGATGGACACACTCTGAAGGTTCAAATCCCCATCAGTTTAAAGTCCATATGTATGCACTTAGCAATCTGGCACCATCCTCCTTCATCCACTTCATGAAAGACCTACTTGTGCAGATACTAAAAAATATCATAGACATTAACAAGGCAAAGACATGCCAAGCGTGGAAAAGGCAAGGTCAAACCCAAAGCAAAGCCATTAAATGCATGAAGTTAGGCTTCAAAACTTTATTTTTTAAAACCTAACTGGGGGGCATGATAGTGTTAGTAGGGAATAGGCTCGATACATATAGCCTATAAGCCCTAAAAAGCTAACACAACACAGTATAAAGGCTAAGTCCCTTCTACATCAAGGAAAGGCTCTTAGTCCCTTCCACCCCGGCTCCCGGTTCCGGCTCCCGGCCTTCTGGCTCCCTGCCTCTCGGCTCCCGGCCTTCTGGCTCCCTGCCTCTCGGCTCGCGGCCTCCGGCTCCCGGCTCTCGGCTCCCGGCCTTCCGGCTCTCAGCCTTCTGGCTCCCGGCTCCTGGCCTTCCGGCTCTCAACCTTCTGGCTCCCGGCTCCTGGCCTTCCGGCTCTCGGCCTTCTGGCTCCCGGCCTCTAGGTTTCCGGCTCCCGGCTCCCGGCCTCTCGGCTCCCGATCTCCTGGCTCCCGGGTTCCTGGTCCTTGACTTCATTGTTGTTCCCTCTAAGCACTGTGCCAGACGGTCTTAAGCTCCTGCCTTAGGATTCAGACCGTTGGCATCATTATGATGACAATAAAGTCACGAACGTTGGAACCCCATGAATAGCATTCAAGAGCCATGATAAGCCTTTATGGCCAACCGTTTCCCATGTTTGGGATTGTTGGGTATAAATACCCTACCCTGATGCAGTTCAAAAGAACGCTAACATTCCATCATCTCCACACACACATTATTATCTCACCAGGATACCTACTTGCCGTAGTAATCATATTCCGATCACCTTCTTCAACCAACCACTTGACCACCTTAGGCTCGCCAAGAGCTTGATAGGTTTGCACTGCTTAGCAGGAGGTCAAGAGGTTGAACCCCAAACACCCAAGTTACTGAGCCTGCTACTATTTGCTCAAACATTGGCGCCATCCGTGGGACCCGTTTTAGCAACGGTGTTTCATTTCATTTCCATCTTATTTCATTTCTTAATTTAACAAATTCGTCTTCTCCATGGAAGACAGTTGCCCATCTCAAATAGGTTTACATAAACCAAAAACAACCACCAACACCCCATTCACCACCCTAGCTAATTACATATAAATGACGAATGAAGAGGTACATCTGCCAATTCTATGGCTGCTATCCTAGAAGGAAAAACACTCAAAACGATGCAACACAATCTCCTTTGGTCAGCTTCTCAGGTGAGACACATTGATCAGTAGGCAAAATAAGCATGTAGTTAATGTTGGGAGAATACCCTTACTACTGGGTCAAAATGATAAAATTAGCAAGAATTAGTTCATCATCGGCCTACAATGTCCTACTGGGCAGGCCCTCAACAGTTTGGACCAATTCCATCTACCATCCATGACATGGTCGAATTCCCTATCCTAGTTGGCATAGCCACACTTAGGGACAGGATGCCATGTCCAAAATACTAATCCGTCTAAAAAATGTCATAGGCAACCATTGATGTTGGCCAGACACGAAAAAGGTTTAACTTAGTCAGATCTTTGTATCCCACAAAGATATTGAATGCCATGAAGACTTTCAGCCTACAATATCCAATTGGGCAGGCATGCATTATAAAAGTTTAGAACAATTTCATCCACCATCCATGAAATGGTCAAATTCCCTACCCCAGTGGACAGAACCATAATTAGAGACAAGATGTCATGATATGGATCTAAAAGTGTCATGGACACGATACAGATCAAAAAGTGCCATAGACACAAGATAGATCTTAAAGTGTCATTAGCAGAATACAGATCTAAGAGTCTCACGGGGCACAATTCAAAATTTTCATGGATAAAGAATAATACGTGTCATTTACACCTAACGAGATCCTGACAGCCTTGGATATGACTTCTGATCGACAGCCGCCGACTGGATCGTAATAGGCACCTGGGCATAGTAGCCATCCAAGAATAATAGGCATCCAGACATAATATCCATCATGACATACTAGCAATCCATGCATAATACCTATCCTGACAAACTTGATATTCTTGTCCGGACTTGATATTTTTTGTCCGGACCTGATATTTTTGTCCGACACACTTGATATTTAGTGTCGGACCTTGATATTCGGCCAGCTTGGACAGCCGGCCAATTTGGCAAAAATTTGATATTTTTGTCCGGACTTGATATTTTTTGTCCGGACTTGATATTTTCGTCCGACACACTTGATATTTAGTGTCGACCTTGATATTTGGCCAGCTTGGACAGCCGGCCAATTTGGTAAAAAATTGATATTTTTGTGCGAACTTGATATTTTTCGTCCGGACTTGATATTTTCGTCCGGCACACTTGATATTTAGTGTCGGACCTTAATATTCGGCGCTTGGACAGTCGGCCAATTTAAAAAAAAAAAAAAAAAAAAAAAAAAAAAAAAATCACCTCCCACGGAGGAAATGGTTTTACCTCCAAGAGGGAAACAGTGTTACCTCCCAGGAGAGGAAGGGGTTCCACCCCTCTCTCATCCCTTCAAATGGGAAGGGTTTCATAACCTCACATCCCTTCCAAGAGGGGAAAAAGTTTCACCCCTCCCATCCCTCTCCCTCCAAGGAGGAAGGGTTCCACCGCTCTCAATAGGGGAAAGGTTTAACCACTCTCGTCTCTCCCAAGAAGGAAAGGGTTCCACTCCTCCTAAGAGAGGAAAAGTTTCATCATCTCTCATCCCTAAAAGGGAGAAGGGTTTCAACCATCCTATCCCTTCCAAGAGGATAGGATTTCAGCACCATCCAGAGGAAAGCCTTCAATGCCTTTCAGATATAAAGAAATTTAAAAAAAAAAAAAAAAAAAAAAAAAAATCAAAAAAAAAAAAAATAAAAAAAAAAAAAAAATCAAAAAAGCGAAAGTATAAACACAAAAAAAAAATAAAAAATAGAAAGGGAGGAAAGGATTTCATTTCTCCCAAGAGAGAATAATTTCATCTCCCTAAGAGGGAAGAATCCCCCTCCCAATATGAAACGATTTCACATTATCCCAAGTGGGAAGGATTTCACTTCCCATAAGAGAGAAGGGTTTCACTTCTTCGAGGGAATGATTTCACCCTCTCCCAGCAGAGAAGGGTTTCACCTCCTTCCAAGACATAAAGATTTCAAGGAAAAATCTTACCCTTCCCAAAAGAAGAAGGATTTCATCACCTCTCACCCCTCCAAAGGGAGGCGACCAAGGCCTAGGCAATGTGCCGGCCAAGGCATAAGTGCCAGCCAGGTAAGGCGTCGGCCAAGGCACGAGTGCCGGCCACGGTGGGGTATCACCTCTCATCCCTCCCAAGGGCAAAAGGGTTTCCATCATGTGACAACCGTCAAAATTCAGGTACTTATTCTGTTGTTATATCGGTTCGAAACGTTAGTTACTTTTTGCCTCGTTCGCTTTATTCTGGTTCGTAACTTTTTGAGTCTCTACTTTGTCGAAACTAGTGTCGGAATAACTTCCGGAATCAAATTATAAGTCCTAATACCAAGGGAAACACCTATTGAACTTTCCTAAGTTCATAACTTATCATAATTAAGAACTCTCAATTAACAAAAAGGTCCAACGAAGCAATAACGCGAAAACGAAAAATCAAGATTTCGGAAAAGTGCCCGGTGCGCAGCACCCCTTGCTGGGTGCGCAGCACCGGCCCCAGAATTTTCAAAAAAATTACATTTTCAGTCCTTTTCTCGTTTTACACCACCACCACCCATTTTGGCCAATAGAAATCAAGCCTTTACTGTCCATTTGCTGTCCCTAGGTCAGTACTTCACTCTTGTCATTTTTCTTTTCATTTTACTTTTCATTTTTCACCAAAACAAAAACACACACACATACACTTTCTCTCTAATTTCTCTCAAAAACACACCATCACCAGTGATATTTCACCATTAAAATCCAGTTTTTAGACCATACAAATCGTTCCAAACATCAAACAAAGCAAAGGGTATCATTTTTATCAAAAAGGACCACGGTTGTAAAAACTTTTGGAGGAAGAATCCGACCAAAACTCTTCATCCAAGCTTCTCCTTCGGTAGATCTCTACACTTTTACTATTTTTACACTAATATTCATTTGCATGTAAGATCTAACGGTTAAAAATACGATTTTTCATAAATCTATGACTTTTTACGGTCAAAAACGTTTTTAACCGAAATACTCTTTAGATCCACGAATCTGTGGGTAAAAACAATTGTGAAACTGTTAAAATATTGTTTTTAATGATATTTACTGATTGCATGTTCAATCTAAACAACAAGGAAGGTTTTATGAAGCTTTTAAGTCACTTTTCTTACAAAAACGATTTTTAACTAAAAAGTGATTAGATCTACATTTTTGTGGTTTAAAGTTGTTTAGAAACTGAGAAAAACATCATATTATAAGTATCTACTGGTTGCATGTCGAAATCTTTAAGTCACAAAACGTTTTTAGCAAGAAAAACACAAAACAAGAATCGGGACAGCAGCTGGTGCGCAGCACCAGTGACCTGGTGCGCAGCACCGGGCTGCTGTTCCCCCGAAATTTGTCGTTTTCACTCGTTTTAAGATCATGGTTATATTCTGGACTTTTACCGCTATCATTTTCAGACTGAGATAAATAAAACTAATAACATTGGTGACTAGTATTGGACTCTTTGGACTATTATGAACTATATTATGTATATTATTGTGTTTTAGGTGATTTGTGAGCGGAAGTGACGATATAATTTTTGGGCATGAAATTTGGGCGCGGAAGCGCTGCCCAAATTTCCCTAGAAATTATAAAATCACTTCAGTAAGCAAAAGCACTTAAGACGTAATAATCAAAAACAATAAACTTTCGGACTAAATGCAACGTTAATCGCTTCGGACCAAATTTTCGGAACAATATTGGACTTAACACTTAATTACAACCAAAAGTTACATAATCTCCTATATTATTACATAAGAACATAATAATGTAACAACTCATTAAACTACCTTGGTATTATTAGGCAATCTGTGATTCCCGGCTTTCATACTCCGACCGAGTTTCCGAGTTCTTATCTTCGCAACCCGTGAGTTACACCCCTCTCTAATCTTACATTTTAAGTACTCTTTTTGGGGGAAACATGAGATCCAACCTTTGTAAACATATATGACTATTTTGACTTTTAAACTTGTGGAACAACTTTGACTTTTGACTTATCAAACTTTGACTTTATCAAACTTTGACTTTGACTTTATCAAAACTTGACACTGAAACGTCTACTTAATTTCTTATGCGTAAAACATCTCTTTCTCTATGTATAATTGTTGTTTATCTCTTTAACTCAACTATTTATTGATACTTGTATGCGTAACCAACCCTTGATGGAACTATAACACGTTTCTAAGTGATGTGATTCTCTCTCTTTTTAAAATGATAAGCTTTCATAGTGCCCACTCATGTTTTAGTCTCCCTCTTACACACTATTAACTACTTAAGCCGTATAGTAATTATGGGTATCGATACTTAGGAAATAATCGTTCCTTGCTTAGATGGCAGTCTAAGTACATATTACTGAATTTCTCTCTTTTAACTTTCCGTTTGAGAGGCGGGAAGTTGGGGCCGCTCGGTTGATAATCGGATTAGTGTGAACACTTAGTTATAGATGCCAAGTGGTTGATACAAGAAATCTATTTAGTTACTTACGCATAAACTTAAACTTTTAAGCGACTGTTATCCGCTTCTCATACTTGACTAAATTAAATTCTATTTAGTCTTCATAAACTTATACATTTTAAGCGACTGTTATCCGCTTCTCATACTTGACTAAATTAAATTCTATTTAGTCTTCATAAACTTATACATTTTAAGCGACTGTTATCCGCTTCTCATACTTGACTAAATTAAATTCTATTTAGTCTTCATAAACTTATACATTTTAAGCGACTGTTATCCGCTTCTCATACTTGACTAAATTAAATTCTATTTAGTCTTCATAAACTTATACATTTTAAGCGACTGTTATCCGCTTCTCATACTTGACTAAATTAAATTCTATTTAGTCTTCATAAACTTATACATTTTTAGCGATTGTTATCCGCTTCTACTTTTTTGACTAAAGTTGGTTCTATTTAGTCTTTACAAGTTAGGGCATAATTCGCCCGTTACTTAAATTTTTAAAGTATACAAAATCTTTAAGCGACTTTTCTCCGCTAATCTCCTTTATGGTAAATTCTACTTTATATACTTTACTTACACTTTGATCGTACTTAAACATTATTTGAAATTAATTTATTCTTGAATTTTAAGTACTTGATCTTATCTTGAAACTCTTTGATCCCGAACGACTCTCAAACTTTTATAAAACCTTGAATTCGTTTCGGACTTTTATAAACTTTTAGATGGAACTTTTCTTCAATCCATAAACTGTAACTCACTCACTACGTTTTCGTAGTTGACACTTTATCTCATGTTTCAGGAACTAAGCATAAGTTATGAAGCGCATTGCTCAGGCGGGTCAAGCTAGTTATGTGAAGAGTAATACGGGAAAAGACCTGGGATACTTGGGAATTTTATTACAAATACTTTATTATGTATTTGTCTTTCTATACTTACGGATCTTGGTTGTATTTTTCGAACATGATTACCTTTTAATCTCAATATATATGACTTGAACCGTTGACTTTTGGTATAACTCGTGAAATGATTCTTTGCTCTTCACACTTCCGTGTTTCCGCTTTAGCGGGGTGTGACAGACTTGGTATCAGAGCACGGGTTATAGTGAAAACGGTTTTAAAAATTTTCCAAAAAGTTTTCGAAACCAAAACTATAACCAAGGCTTTTCAGAAAAATCATTTTCGGGTTCAAACTTTAGTATATTATTTTCCGCAATTGCATGATTATCTTTTTCAACTATGCGTGACTTGATCAACCACCCGTAGTTCAAAATGAATTATGCAAGAACGGAAAAGGAATTACTATCGTTAACGGTTTTTGGGTCAAAAATTCCCGGTCTTATCAATTCCCGATTCTCACATAACTGACCCGTGCATGCAAATTTACTTATGTGTTTCCTATTTCTAGTTTCCCCCGTACTTGTGTAACTCGATGTTCGCAGATTCGTCACGTCTCAGTACTCCCGTTCGCGATCACTTTTTCGATCTCAGTCACGATTCCCTCCCGAGCCGTTTCCTCATTGCGCGAACCTTCAAAGGGCCACACGGCCTCCAAGAGTCAACGTCACTAGACGACCGACCCGACAGAGGATACGTCGATGGCGAGCAGCAGCAGTAGGGGATCCAGTCCGAGGACTGCACTACCACCCCCTCCACCAGCGCCGCTACAACATCGCCACCGTCCTAAGGGCCTCACCCTAGGTTGACCGCGCATATACGGTTCATCTACCCTGGCCGTCTGCCTGATCGGATTACCGGATAACAGTCCTATCCATCTCAACCCACTCCTCTCCATATACCGATCGTGGATTGGTACCATCGGGAACGCCAGTTCCTAGAGGAAAGGCGACGTGCCCATGAGGTCAGACTCTCCCGACCTATGATTTCACCTTTCCTTCGGCCTCCCTCGCCGGCCGCATTTTTCCACTCCCACCGAGAGGTTCGGGGACTTGCAAGGAGACTCAGTAACAAGGGCTCCTCAACGGCGAAGTCACCGATGTTGCGCATCAGTGTCCGAGCAGTCATTGCGAATCATCGCCTCGACCCGAGCCACGACACGAACTGTGCAGCGTCTCGTTGGGACGTGTTTAATCATGGGGACTCTATTGGCGGTCATTGCCGCTAAGATGTTCCCAGGAAGGCATCGTCAATCGGATTTGCTTGGTATTTGTACCAAAGGCTTGAGTTGTAACTTTCCCCTGAACACAACCCAAGGCCGTTCTTATCATTGTTTCCTTGTATCATACTCGTACTCTCTCTTTCTTATCCCGAACTATGTTATCGACTCCTTAGTATTATTATTAATGTGAATTTTCTACCCTTATCGCCTATACTCGCCGTTCTCGTGCGAACCCTGACATCGTCGTTGAACCATTCTATCGTATCGCTTAAATCATCATCGTGCATGTACTAATTATCCGTTCATATTACTCCTGTGTATTGGTTACTATTAACCCCTGAGTTAAATTCCTAGCACAAATTCCTATTCGTGCGCCCTTAACTAATTCCTTCTTTCCATTGTGGAACCATGCCGCCCAAGAGAAGCCGCGTTGACCTTATGGCTGAGCAGATAACTGCGCAGTTCAAAGCGGCACTCCCAAGCACGGTTGCCCAGACCATCGATGGGATCAACAACGGAATCTTCGGGGACGACAACCCCAACGTCGACTACCCGAAGTACAACCCTGACCATAACCTCTCCTTCTTCCCAGCCACCATCGAGCAAGAAGAAGGCGAACCCCCTTAGAAACAGTAAAACCCTTCTCCCTCCTGTATCAACCCAACAGGATGAGGACGAAAACCTTGGAAACGACAACCTCCCTTTCCCTCCAACCCGCATCCAGCGAAGGGGGAAAATGAGAAAAGGAATATTCATCATTAGCCCACAAGGAGAAACAATAACAAGCAACCAACACATCCGTGGGACTTGCCCCATAGCGAATACCACAAAAGCTTTCTATACTCTCGAAATCACAGCCAACGAAGCACGTCCGGACCCCAGTACCGTTACGTGTACGTTTCCCTATCAACTTCCATCCTTCTTCCGTGCTATTCGATACAGGAGCTGAAAGAAGCCTTGTCTCCTTAGAATTTAGACCCTCCTTTACCTAGGATCTAAAGTTCTTAAGGGTAGCTCACCATCGAATATGCCAACGATCAAGAGCTCGAAGCCATGAATACAATCTTAGGATGTTCACCATGCTTACCCGACAAAATTTTCCCCATCAAGCTAATTTCTATCGAACTGGAAAGTTTTGACGTTGTCGTCAGAAGGGACTGGTTATCTCATTTTCGAACCGAGACCGTTTGTCTCGGCAAACTCATCTGTATCCCTCTTTTTTTTTTCGGGGAGCCAAACTCTCGTCGTCCAAAGGGATAAACCTGGACGACTTCGCATCATGTCTTCCTTGAAAGTGTGCAAGTACCTCGAGGAGGACTACGACGCACCCCTCACCCATGTCGCCAGAGGTAAACCTAAGGAAAGCCGAGTCCAAGACATTCTCGTAGTCAAGGACCACCCAGAGTCTTTCCTGAGGATTTTCCTGGGCTACCGCCGCAACGACAAGTCGAAATCCCGTATAGACCTCGTTCCTGGCATAACCCCGGTAGCCATGACACCATGTCGTCTGGCACCACTCAAAATGCAAAAAGCTGCCAAGCAACTGCAAGAACCCCATAAACCATGACTCCGTTCGCTCAAGTTCGCCCCCTGGCGAGCCTCGAGTTTCCACTCTAAAAAAGAAAGGCGAATTCCTCCGCCTGTACACCCATTATAGTAAACCTAACGAACTGACCGACAAGAACCGATAATCACCCCCGAGGATCGACGACCTATTCGAATAAGTTGCTGGAAGCAACTTGCATCTCAAAGGTAGACCTCCGCCCAGATTATCACCAGGTTCGTGTCAGTAAAACCGGCATTTCTAAGGCCGCAGTTGAACTCGATACGGACATTACGAATTTCCGTCATGCCATTTGGCCTAGTCAACACACTAACAGTATTCATGAATCTAATGAACAGGGTGTGTAGGCCATACATGGACAGATTCGTAATCGTATTCATAGACGACTTTCTCATATACTCCCGAAACAAGGAAAATCACGTGAGACACCTTAAGCTCATTCTAAGAACTCCCAGAAGTCGGAAATAGTACGCCAAATTCTCAAAGCGTAAAGTTGGGCTCCGAGAAGTACATTTCCCTGATTATGTTATCAACCATGAAGGAATTCGGACTCAGACTAGACGTAACCCACTGCGTCAATGACTGAGCATGAAATCCAGAATCTGAGAATCTTCGTAAACTCCTTTTGACGCGGGCCACCGATCTCGATGTTCCATCCATCCGGAATCCGAAGTGTTTCACGAGGATCCCCGTGAATATTGAAGGTGGCCAGGCACGAAAAAGGATATCACCTGGCATATAACCAAGTGCCTCACTCACCCCGAAGTTAAGGCGAAATATCAAAACCCTTCTCCTCATCACCGCAGATAAGGATAGTCGATTTGCGCCCCGTCCTCTTTGGAATACCCTCCAGAGAATCGCTAGGGACACGACTAGACCTCATCCCCGCATACCACCCTCCGACCGATGGTCAGAAGGATGATCCATACGCTTGATGAAGTGCTGAGAGCGCGTGTAGTTACCTTCATAGGGAGCCGAATACTCACCACTCCTGAGTTCACCTATGACTACAACCTCCGTGCCAGCACCAAGAGCGAACCCCTCAATACCTATTGGGACGCAAGTGTCGGTCACAGCTCTGTTGGCTAGAAGCTAACAATTGACGACTTGCAAAGTCCGACGCCTCCCTTCATCCGTGAAAGACTGAAAGTATCCCGTACCCGTCAGAAAAGCTACGTAACCAACCAGAAGAAAACCCCCGAGTCCCAAGATGGCAATAGAGTACCTCCCAAGGTATCGCCATGGGAAGGGATAGCCTGCTTCTGGAGACGCGGCTGACTGAGCCCTAGGTACGCCAGTCCAAACTAAGTCTTAGGACGTGTTAGTCCGATCGCTCATCGCCTTCAGATCCACCTGATTCCTTCAAACGTTAATACATACATGTTTCCATGTCTCATCCTCGAGAGGCACCTATCTGATGAGACCATCGTCAACCCCCTCGACAAGGTCAAAATCAATGCCGAACTCAAACTCTTTGATGAACCGCCTAAGTTTGTTGACCGTAAGGTCAAACAACCCAGGCAAGTCTTTCATCTATCATCAAGTCTCAGTGGAGATTCTCGACGTGGTCCCGATCTCACATGGAGACGTGAGGACCAAATCCGTCAGAAGTATCCCCATCTGTTCGAGAACTCTTCTACCTAATAAGACGCACTAAATTTCGGGACGAAATTTCTTTCAACCCGGGGAGAATGTGACAACCGTCAAAATTCAGGTACTTATTCTGTTGTTATATCGGTTCGAAACGTTAGTTACTTTTTGCCTCGTTCGCTTTATTCTGGTTCGTAACTTTTTGAGTCTCTACTTTGTCGAAACTAGTGTCGGAATAACTTCCGGAATCAAATTATAAGTCCTAATACCAAGGGAAACACCTATTGAACTTTCCTAAGTTCATAACTTATCATAATTAAGAACTCTCAATTAACAAAAAGGTCCAACGAAGCAATAACGCGAAAACGAAAAATCAAGATTTCGGAAAAGTGCCCGGTGCGCAGCACCCCTTGCTGGGTGCGCAGCACCGGCCCCAGAATTTTCAAAAAAAATACATTTTCAGTCCTTTTCTCGTTTTACACCACCACCACCCATTTTGGCCAATAGAAATCAAGCCTTTACTGTCCATTTGCTGTCCCTAGGTCAGTACTTCACTCTTGTCATTTTTCTTTTCATTTTACTTTTCATTTTTCACCAAAACAAAAACACACACACATACACTTTCTCTCTAATTTCTCTCAAAAACACACCATCACCAGTGATATTTCACCATTAAAATCCAGTTTTTAGACCATACAAATCGTTCCAAACATCAAACAAAGCAAAGGGTATCATTTTTATCAAAAAGGACCACGGTTGTAAAAACTTTTGGAGGAAGAATCCGACCAAAACTCTTCATCCAAGCTTCTCCTTCGGTAGATCTCTACACTTTTACTATTTTTACACTAATATTCATTTGCATGTAAGATCTAACGGTTAAAAATACGATTTTTCATAAATCTATGACTTTTTACGGTCAAAAACGTTTTTAACCGAAATACTCTTTAGATCCACGAATCTGTGGGTAAAAACAATTGTGAAACTGTTAAAATATTGTTTTTAATGATATTTACTGATTGCATGTTCAATCTAAACAACAAGGAAGGTTTTATGAAGCTTTTAAGTCACTTTTCTTACAAAAACGATTTTTAACTAAAAAGTGATTAGATCTACATTTTTGTGGTTTAAAGTTGTTTAGAAACTGAGAAAAACATCATATTATAAGTATCTACTGGTTGCATGTCGAAATCTTTAAGTCACAAAACGTTTTTAGCAAGAAAAACACAAAACAAGAATCGGGACAGCAGCTGGTGCGCAGCACCAGTGCCCTGGTGCGCAGCACCGGGCTGCTGTTCCCCCGAAATTTGTCGTTTTCACTCGTTTTAAGATCATGGTTATATTCTGGACTTTTACCGCTATCATTTTCAGACTGAGATAAATAAAACTAATAACATTGGTGACTAGTATTGGACTCTTTGGACTATTATGAACTATATTATGTATATTATTGTGTTTTAGGTGATTTGTGAGCGGAAGTGACGATATAATTTTTGGGCATGAAATTTGGGCGCGGAAGCGCTGCCCAAATTTCCCTAGAAATTATAAAATCACTTCAGTAAGCAAAAGCACTTAAGACGTAATAATCAAAAACAATAAACTTTCGGACTAAATGCAACGTTAATCGCTTCGGACCAAATTTTCGGAACAATATTGGACTTAACACTTAATTACAACCAAAAGTTACATAATCTCCTATATTATTACATAAGAACATAATAATGTAACAACTCATTAAACTACCTTGGTATTATTAGGCAATCTGTGATTCCCGGCTTTCATACTCCGACCGAGTTTCCGAGTTCTTATCTTCGCAACCCGTGAGTTACACCCCTCTCTAATCTTACATTTTAAGTACTCTTTTTGGGGAAACATGAGATCCAACCTTTGTAAACATATATGACTATTTTGACTTTTAAACTTGTGGAACAACTTTGACTTTTGACTTATCAAACTTTGACTTTATCAAACTTTGACTTTGACTTTATCAAAACTTGACACTGAAACGTCTACTTAATTTCTTATGCGTAAAACATCTCTTTCTCTATGTATAATTGTTGTTTATCTCTTTAACTCAACTATTTATTGATACTTGTATGCGTAACCAACCCTTGATGGAACTATAACACGTTTCTAAGTGATGTGATTCTCTCTCTTTTTAAAATGATAAGCTTTCATAGTGCCCACTCATGTTTTAGTCTCCCTCTTACACACTATTAACTACTTAAGCCGTATAGTAATTATGGGTATCGATACTTAGGAAATAACCGTTCCTTGCTTAGATGGCAGTCTAAGTACATATTACTGAATTTCTCTCTTTTAACTTTCCGTTTGAGAGGCGGGAAGTTGGGGCCGCTCGGTTGATAATCGGATTAGTGTGAACACTTAGTTATAGATGCCAAGTGGTTGATACAAGAAATCTATTTAGTTACTTACGCATAAACTTAAACTTTTAAGCGACTGTTATCCGCTTCTCATACTTGACTAAATTAAATTCTATTTAGTCTTCATAAACTTATACATTTTAAGCGACTGTTATCCGCTTCTCATACTTGACTAAATTAAATTCTATTTAGTCTTCATAAACTTATACATTTTAAGCGACTGTTATCCGCTTCTCATACTTGACTAAATTAAATTCTATTTAGTCTTCATAAACTTATACATTTTAAGCGACTGTTATCCGCTTCTCATACTTGACTAAATTAAATTCTATTTAGTCTTCATAAACTTATACATTTTAAGCGACTGTTATCCGCTTCTCATACTTGACTAAATTAAATTCTATTTAGTCTTCATAAACTTATACATTTTTAGCGATTGTTATCCGCTTCTACTTTTTTGACTAAAGTTGGTTCTATTTAGTCTTTACAAGTTAGGGCATAATTCGCCCGTTACTTAAATTTTTAAAGTATACAAAATCTTTAAGCGACTTTTCTCCGCTAATCTCCTTTATGGTAAATTCTACTTTTATATACTTTACTTACACTTTGATCGTACTTAAACATTATTTGAAATTAATTTATTCTTGAATTTTAAGTACTTGATCTTATCTTGAAACTCTTTGATCCCGAACGACTCTCAAACTTTTATAAAACCTTGAATTCGTTTCGGACTTTTATAAACTTTTAGATGGAACTTTTCTTCAATCCATAAACTGTAACTCACTCACTACGTTTTCGTAGTTGACACTTTATCTCATGTTTCAGGAACTAAGCATAAGTTATGAAGCGCATTGCTCAGGCGGGTCAAGCTAGTTATGTGAAGAGTAATACGGGAAAAGACCTGGGATACTTGGGAATTTTAT
Organism: Senecio squalidus; assembly: GCA_910822075.1. Classification (NCBI taxonomy): domain Eukaryota; kingdom Viridiplantae; phylum Streptophyta; class Magnoliopsida; order Asterales; family Asteraceae; genus Senecio; species Senecio squalidus. The sequence continues at coordinate 9,361,944 of CAJVGC010000001.1, read as the reverse complement.
TACAAATACTTTATTATGTATTTGTCTTTCTATACTTACGGATCTTGGTTGTATTTTTCGAACATGATTACCTTTTAATCTCAATATATATGACTTGAACCGTTGACTTTTGGTATAACTCGTGAAATGATTCTTTGCTCTTCACACTTCCGTGTTTCCGCTTTAGCGGGGTGTGACACATCACCTCCCACCTCTCCCAAGGGGGAAGGGTTTCATCACATCCCACCCTCCCAAGAGGGGGAAGGGTTCCAAGTGGGGGAAGAATTTCAGCTCCTCACAAAAATGAAAGGTTTTACCAACTCTCACCCCTCCCAAGGGGGAAGGGTTTCACCGACACGGGATAAGAGTGCCGGACCAAGGCACAAGTGCTGGACCAAGGCAAGGCAAGAGTGCCGGACCAATACACTACTGCCGGACCAAGGCACAAGTGTTGGACCAAGGCACGAGTGCCGTCTTGCCAAGGCACGAGTGCCATACCACGTATGTCTGCCCACAAGTGCTCAGGAAGGATTTCAACTTCCCTAAGATGAAAGGATTTCACATCCACCAGGAAGGCTTTCACCTCCTCCCAACAGGAAGAATTTCACCTCCTCTCCCAAGAGAGAGGGATTTCACATCCTCCAGGGAATGATTCCATCTCCCCCAAGAGGGAAGGATCTCACCCCCTCCCAGCAGGGAATGCTTTCACCTCCTCCCAAGAGAAAAAGCTTTCATCTCCTACCAGCAGGGAAAGGTTTCACCTTATTCACCTCCTCCCAATGAGGGATTTTACCTCATCCTCAAAGGGAAATATCTTACAGAGAAGGATATCCTTTCTCTCAACATAGAAGGATCTTATATCCTCCCAAGAGGGAATGATATAACTCCTTCTGACAGAAAAGGACCGTACCTACTCACAGCAAGGAAGGATCTTACCCCCTCCCAAAAGTGAAGGGATTTTGCCTCCTCCCTACCAGCCTACTCATCTTCCGCTCGGCCGCACACCGCCTGTCACCCGACCAGTTTGTCAAGATTTGACAGCCAGTCTCAGCACATCTAGCCTATCAACATAAAACAGTGCAGGTGCCATCATCCTTGGCAACAAGTTTTCAAGATAAAAGTAGCAAGGATATCATAGCGGTCAATGAAGGAAGGAAAGATCGAACACCTTATCCCAGGAGCTAGACCATAGGTGAACAAATCCCCAACTAAGAAGGATTGTGGTAGGAAGAAGAAGGAGGACAACATAGATTACCTTAGACGGCCACATATTCACCACACATGATGGACTTGGTATCAACATGGGAAAACATTCTTCAAGGTGATTACTCTCATATTTTATTTCAATTAATAAATACGTTTTGTCAAAATCATGGAATGTCATGTTCAAGAATAACACGTGGTCCGATCTATGTATCCCGCAAAGTCTTGGAAGGCCATGAGGCTGAATAAAATAATATTGGTCTGATCATGTATCCCAATAATACCAAATGAAGCAATACCTTTTATTACAAGGTTAGGACATTGCACACACGTGCATACACAATTACATAATTCTGAACAACGTTCAGACCAAGTGCATTGGGGCAAGATGGATATTTAAATCCAAGCCACACATGCACATCATCATATACATAACTCTGAACAACGTTCAGACCAAGTGCCTAGGCTAAGATGGACATTTTTGTCTAGGCCAAACATGCACATAATCATTTTCGTCTTTTCACCTACTTGGGGAAAGGCAAACACTTCTCATTGGGAAGCGACAATCCTCGCGAGTAACAAATAAATAAAGGTTAACCAACAAAAAGTGTCATAGGCACAGTGCCACGAGCAAAATATAAACTTTAAAAGATGCTACTTGCATCTAAAAAATGTCACAGGCATATAAGAACTTGTCACTGCCATCCAGTTGTCATAGTCACTGTATGTAATAAGCCATGGGCATAACACATGCAACGGGCACACAAGAAAGAGTCATAAGCACAATGATATTGTAATATTCAAAAGGTGTCATAGACACCAACATAAAATTCAAGAATGTCTTGGACATCTATATGTAACATAGACATCTGACAAAGCTATGAAGCCACATAAATGTTATTGGTCTGATCATCCAATAATACATTGTTTTTTCATTTCAAGGTTATATAATGTAAAACCAACACATACAAAGTTTATAGCAACATACACGAATAGAAAAAACTACAAATGGTAGTCCAAACATATCATATGATAGAAAAGGGCTAAGTCGTACAAATGAAATTGTGTTACAAACACAAAGAGAAAATACTAAGGCTTTCGTGAAATGAGAGTAAGGATGTCTGGCGCAGACATATCAAAACTTTCCACGAGTCAGCTCCTGATTGGAAAAGCTCGAGTCATCAACATACCATTGTCACGCAACATATCCCCGTGACCCAATGGATCGGAATAAGGCAGCACTGCAATCCCAACATCAGGGGAAAGAGTCTGCAAGATGTCTCTTATGCAGAAGAAATGCCTATTGGCATCCCAAGGCACATATATCACGTTAGGGTGATTAAGTACGTGATTAAGCACAATCGCGAAGACATCTAATAAATCCCTTTTAGAAGGAATGGCAGAATCCATACATCCCAACCACGTTTTTTTTTTTTTTTTTTTTTTTTTTTTTTTTTTTTTTCTTCCTTACATCGAGTGAGATGGGCATTCTTCTTAGTCAATCTACCTTTGACCATCCAAGTGTGATGCACACAATACAAATCTAAATGTGTCATGGGCACAATAGATAGTCAAAAGTGTCATAGACACATTACTTATCCAAATGTCGTAGTACAATGGAAAGAACACTTGTGATGGACACACTCTGAAGGTTCAAATCCCCATCAGTTTAAAGTCCATATGTATGCACTTAGCAATCTGGCACCATCCTCCTTCATCCACTTCATGAAAGACCTACTTGTGCAGATACTAAAAAATATCATAGACATTAACAAGGCAAAGACATGCCAAGCGTGGAAAAGGCAAGGTCAAACCCAAAGCAAAGCCATTAAATGCATGAAGTTAGGCTTCAAAACTTTATTTTTTAAAACCTAACTGGGGGGCATGATAGTGTTAGTAGGGAATAGGCTCGATACATATAATAAGCCCTAAAAAGCTAACACAACACAGTATAAAGGCTAAGTCCCTTCTACATCAAGGAAAGGCTCTTAGTCCCTTCCACCCCGGCTCCCGGTTCCGGCTCCCGGCCTTCTGGCTCCCTGCCTCTCGGCTCCCGGCCTTCTGGCTCCCTGCCTCTCGGCTCGCGGCCTCCGGCTCCCGGCTCTCGGCTCCCGGCCTTCCGGCTCTCAGCCTTCTGGCTCCCGGCTCCTGGCCTTCCGGCTCTCAACCTTCTGGCTCCCGGCTCCTGGCCTTCCGGCTCTCGGCCTTCTGGCTCCCGGCCTCTAGGTTTCCGGCTCCCGGCTCCCGGCCTCTCGGCTCCCGATCTCCTGGCTCCCGGGTTCCTGGTCCTTGACTTCATTGTTGTTCCCTCTAAGCACTGTGCCAGACGGTCTTAAGCTCCTGCCTTAGGATTCAGACCGTTGGCATCATTATGATGACAATAAAGTCACGAACGTTGGAACCCCATGAATAGCATTCAAGAGCCATGATAAGCCTTTATGGCCAACCGTTTCCCATGTTTGGGATTGTTGGGTATAAATACCCTACCCTGATGCAGTTCAAAAGAACGCTAACATTCCATCATCTCCACACACACATTATTATCTCACCAGGATACCTACTTGCCGTAGTAATCATATTCCGATCACCTTCTTCAACCAACCACTTGACCACCTTAGGCTCGCCAAGAGCTTGATAGGTTTGCACTGCTTAGCAGGAGGTCAAGAGGTTGAACCCCAAACACCCAAGTTACTGAGCCTGCTACTATTTGCTCAAACACCGCCTAATCCAACTTCTTTTGAGGCACAAAACGGGCCTGGATTACGATATGTGAGAAACCTTTTTATGACTAGTGCTGTATATACACGAGCAAGCTCTTCTTCTGCTTCTCCGGGTTACTGAACAAGCACTTAACAAGTCAGATAATATATCTAGTAAGATGCTTTAAAATTGAAACATAATATGTTACGGGGTCGTTTAGTTGTAGAGAAAAATGTGTGTTTTCTACTAGAATTTTCTAGGGAAAACTTGAAAAACGGAAGACAAGTTATAATCAAACTTCTTTAGTGAAAAAAATTCTCCGATTTAGAGATGAAAAACTAAAGAAATTTGTCTATAACTAAACGCAGCCTAAAACTTTTCGTGTTTTTTGGACATGAACAATATCATTGTATTACCTGAAATCTACAAATGTAATAGTCATTTCCAAACATTTCCCGCATCGATTCAATTGGTTTTCTATCTGGATTTCTAGGATTAAACACAACACTCATATTCACCAACGCCTTAACTCGATCAGGCCTAAACATACAAAAGCACCAAGCCATAACTGCCCCCCAATCATGACCCACAAGAAATACCTGCTTTAAACTTAAGGCATCAAGAAGACACACCAAATCGCCGACTATATGAAAAACAGTGTATTTAGTTACAGATAGGGGCATCGGTGTCTCCAAAGCCACGCAGATCAGGAGCGATTGTTCTGTAACCGAAGGAAGATAGATAGAGCATTTGGTGGCGCCACGAGTACCAAAGTTCAGGGAAACCGTATAGGAAGAGGATTGGTGGACTGTTGCCGGAGATTTGTGCTACGTGCATGTTTATACTGTTCACTGGTATGTTCCTATGCTGTATTGTTTCCATATTGGTATCTTTTACGAAAGTGTGTGTGTTTGTGTGTTATGATAAGTCCATATATAACATAAACGGGTTTTTCATGTTCGGGTTACATGGGGAAGGCGAGTCTTTGACTCGCTTGCTTATATCTAAGTGCTATCAACATCAATGATACAAAGCAAGTATGTAACAAATCCAAAAAAAAATTGCGACTAGCTACACAAGCGTCTATTTTATACATTTCACTTACATAGTACACTATTGAACTAGTATAATCCTGGCATTATAAGTAATTAATATCGTTTTTAACGTACATTTTTCCATTCATTAAGATGGAAAATCTATAATACATTACAAGACATGCCTTAAACATCAACTATTGGACAAGTTAATTTTTAGTTGGACCAGTAAACGTTTACATAAGCAGCGGAATTTAAAACTTCTTGATGAAATCGTAGATGTGCTCACTAACTTCTAGCGGCTTTTCTTGGTTAATAAAATGAGCAACTCCTTCCATTATAACAACTTCTTGTAAGAAAGGAACATGTTTTTTGAACCCGCCTTTGTGTATAAAATCCTTAACACCAGGGGTATTATAAGTTATGTCAAGATCTCCGACAATAAACTTAACTGGCACCTTTATTTGCACACCCGTCCATGGAGCCATTAGTTCCCAGTTTCTGCAACATTTGCACACACTAAATCATGAGTCACGATAAACATATGGTGCGATAAGAACTCTTGTAAAACGTCGAGTTGTACTAGAGATGACAAGATGGGCAGGCAAGGTAAATGGTTCAAAACAGGTTTGAGTTGAAATGGGTCATTTTTGTACAGGTAAAAGTTGTTCGGGTGGGGTTGACCCATAACAGTTTTCTGTCAATTTTTTGATAAATAATTGATTATGATTAAAAACAATACTAATTAAAATTTACAATAATAATCTAACCAACAAGCCTTTGGTCTAGCGGTGTTTGGGTGGCCCGTCATAAGCAGGTTGTGGGTTCAAGTCTCAATCACAAACATAGACCTATTAAAATGCGTGACATGAGTGTGCATGTGTGTCTTTGACTCGTTTGAAATAAGTAAACGGTTCAAAGTTGCCACTACTAAGTTCTAATGTCAACGGCAAGAACATGAAAAGGATGCGAAAAGGAACTTACAAGTCCAAAGAGCGATAGTAGTTCAATCCACCAGTAAAACCTGAGCGTTTAAACTTGTCGGCATAATAATTCACATCTTCTTCAGACAACCAAGACGGAAGTGTGATCTTAGAATTCGGATTACCCCCAAATCCAACTTCTTTAGGCACACAAAGAAGGTTTGGATTACGTGATGTTAGAAACTTTTTTATAACTAGTGCTGTATCTACACGAGCAAACTCTTCTTCCACTTCCCCAGGTTGCTGCATAAACAGTTGACAGCCAATTAAGCTCTTTTTTTTAGATATGAATTATAACGGAAAGAAAAAAAGGTAAAAGGAGCACATAAGAAGTAATAAGATAGTGAACTGAACTATTGAAAGTTATTACTACCATTCATAAAAAACAAGACGTTATGGATATAAATAGATTTTGTATCAAAATGTAAAGATATAAAGGTGGTTGTGTGATCCAACTCTCAACATTTACTACTTAAGGCCTGATTTCCGTATACTCAAGTTAGATATAACCAAAAAAAAAAAAAAGGATAAGCATTCTATTTAAAAAGTTGGATTTTGGATTCTATTTCGGCCTAATTGTGTTAAAAACGGGTGAAAATTTATGACAACCTACAATATTACCATCAAAACTAATCATTTTTTTCCTATATAACTAATCATTGTTTTCCTATATAACGATTTTAAAATAATTGCTATTGTATATCCGATAAGTTCATTACTAAATAAAGAAAACAATTCACTCTAGCAACTATTTCAACCATATATAACTAATGCTATTTATAACCATCATATTAAACATCCAAATGGGCAAATGGGCAAATGGCGGAAATGTTTACATAGTTTTCGTAACACAACTTTCTCCAATAATCATATAATCTCTCTTAAACACAAATCTTATCTACCGTCATAGTAGTGTAATAGTGTATATGAGAAAAGCGTTTCAAAATATATGTCTAAACGAATGGCGGAATTTTTTCTCATATAGTTTATCAAAGATTCTCCGCGTTCTGCAAACAGTCCAAATACATAATATGATAATCTACTGCTAACAATAGATACTTTTTCAAACACTATTTTCTGATTATGTTCATTTACAAACGCGATAATTTTATAATCTCGCGTAAAGCACGATCCTAAACACACTTCTCTAGTATCACATTCATCATAATCAAACAAAACAAACAAAACAAACAAATCACAAATCAACTTTTCGAGCATAAACACGAAAAACTTCAACCAAAGTAACGATTTACCTGAAACCTGCAAATATAATAATCATTTCCAAACATCTTCCTCATCGATTCCACCGGTCTCCTCACCGGATTCCTCAGACTAAACACGACACTCAAATTCACCAACGCCTTAACCAAATCCGGCCTAATCAAACACAAATTCCAAGCAATAGCAGCTCCCCAATCATGTGCCACCACAAACACTTTCTCAAACCCTAGCGTTTCAATCAAGCAAACTAAATCTCCTACGATATGAAATATGGTGTATTCAGTGACGGATTTCGGCGCGTCGGTGTCTCCGTAGCCGCGGAGATCCGGCGCGATTGTGTGGTAGTTGAGAGAGGATAAGTGGAGCATCTGGTGGCGCCACGTGTACCAGAGCTCCGGGAAGCCGTGGAGGAAGAGGATTGGGGGACCGGTGGTGGGGATTTGAGCTATGTGCATGTTTATTCCGTTCACCGGAATCGTACTGTGGTGGATTTTCTCCATTTTTTGTTTTCCGGCTAGTATGACGGCGGACGGCGACGGTGGTTCTGTGAGTGTGTGTATATAACTGTATATCTATTGGTGAATTGACTTGACGAGGAACCGGTTGGTATCGATTTTTCCACCGGGATTCTGAATTAATTATAGAGTAAATTACATAGATATAGATGGTCCTAAGGTTTATATGAAATTACGGTTATTCCCTAAGTTTAAAAAGTTGCAGATTATCCCAAAGTTTAGAGTAATTACGGATTTCGTCCCTAATTTGGATGTCCGTTAATTTCCACCGTTAGCCTTCCCTCACGTGTTAAACACGTGAGGGGTATTTTCGTCATTTCGCAGTCTTCTTCCCCAAAATAAAATAAACCCTAAGAAAATAAGCTTACACACACACACACACACTAGTAACGTGTGTATCTTTATAATCCATCAACTTAGCCAAACCAAAATCACCAACAACTGCCTCAAATTCCTCGTCCAATAGAATATTTGCAGCTTTAACATCACGATGAATGATTTTTGGGTCACAATGGTCGTGTAAATAGGAAAGCCCTCGAGCTGATCCTAACGCGATTCGCTTTCGAGTTGGCCAGTCTAATGGTGGATCGTTCAGTGGACGCTCTACAAACACATATGCATCCTCAACAACCTCCGAAATCCGCGATCTGTTACACCACCACCACCGACGTCGCCGGAAAAACAACCTCCGAAATCCGCCGCTACTGCCGCCATAACCGTCGCCGAAATTTGCAGTCACGACGGTTCTTTAATGTTTGTGACGGTTCCTTTTCCGGTGGGTGGATCTTGAGGATTGAAGAATAAGGGATTAATGATTCAATTTTGATTCAATTGAATCTGATTTTGATTTAGAGTGAATCTGATTTTGATTAAACCGGTTTAATTGATTTAGAGTGAATCTGATTTTGATTTAGAGTGAATCTGATTTTGATTTAGAGTGAATCAATTAAACCGGTGGGTGAATCTGATTTTGATTTGGAAATATGATATGATTCAATTTTGATTGTATAAGGGATTATGAATCTGATTTTGATTTATTTTGATTTTGATTTTTGGATTTTTGAGGAAGAAGGAGAAAGGTAGGTGAAAAGTGCAAAAAGACGAAAATACCCCTCACGTGTTTAACACGTGAGGGAACACTAACGGTGGAAATTAACGGACATCCAAATTAGGGACGAAATCCGTAATTACTCTAAACTTTGGGACAATCCATGCAACTTTTTAAACTTAGGGACAATAACTGTAATTTCATATAAACCTTAGGGACGATCTATGTAACTCTTAATTATATGATAATTTCAGTCTTTTTTTTTTTTTTCTTAAAATATTTAAATATAAAATAAATAAATAATTAAAATAATACAAATTATTAAAACTAATAATTAAAACATGTAAATAAGATAAATAAAAAACAATACAAATAATTAAAAGAGTTAATTACATAAACCGTCCCTAAGGTTTATCTTAAATTACGAATTTTGTCCCTAAGTTTAAAAAGTTGCATAAATTATCCACTTTTGAAAACTAATTATCTTTTTCGTCCCTAAGATTTGCTCCAATTACAGATTTCGTCCCTAATGTTTGTCCTCAATTACGGATTTGGTCTCTAAGGTTTGCCCCAATTACGGGTGCAAATTAGAAATTAGGGACGAAAAAGGTAATTAATTTCTAAACTTGGACGATTTATACAACTTTTTAAACTTAGAGACGAAATTCATAATTTTGAATAAACAATAGGGACGATTTATGTAATTAACTCTAATTAAAACAATACAAATAATTAAAACAATATAAATTATTAAAACTAAAATAAATACTAAGCTAAATCATCCCATATTTTTGTTGGATTTTTATTTTTTCCGCTTCGATCCACTCCTCTTGTGCTTGCGGCAACCCCTCCGTGCTTTGTTGAAGAAACAACATATCGTCTCTTCTTGCAGTTGTGTAAGCCGCTTGTTCTTGTGTTAGGAGTGTTTGTGCCATTTTTTGCGCGATTTCTTTTTTTGTCTTTGTAAGTTTTTTTAAGTGTGACGCGACGAGCCCACAAAACGCCGACGACGAAGATGTTTGTGCCTTATCGGATCCGTCGAATGATTCTTTTCTTTTACTACCTCTTTTTTTTTTCCTGGAGGTCGTTCTTATTGATCATCCGCAAATATATCATCCGATATGTCAACGTCGTCTACGTTGACGGTGGCGACTGGAGTATCTAATTTGGTAAATGTACGCCATCTGTTATGCTCTCTCCAGACTTCCTACGCCCCCATATGCCTAAAAGGCACACCCTCCGTCTCATAGAACATTTGACGAGCCCCCTCTATAACCTTCGAGTCGTCGGTCTCACTACCCCGAAGTCGTAAAGCCTTCGAATGGTGGCCGATAAAAGTCTTAACCGAGGCACTCATCGTCGTGAACTTGCTGTTGAAGGACTCTTTGTTTCTCTCCATCAACTATTGCCCCTTCGCTTGCTCGTTGTAACCCGAAACGATTTGTTTCCAAAATGTTGTGTCGGTTTGGGCGTTGCCTTTGTCGGAATCCTCGGAAACGTACACCACATCTTTGCCAAAAGGACCTCCTCTTTTTCGGACCATGCCACCTTTTTGCACGTCTTTTTCTTTTTGGGATTAGACGTGGATGGTCGTCGCGTTTCTTCAACCACGTCGCCGGTTTCTTGGATGATTCCTTGAGTTTCTTGAACTCGGTTTTGTGATTGGTTGGTTGGAATTTGTGTTTGTTGGGGATAAAATTGGGATTGTTGGGTAAAAAACTGTGATTGTTGTTGGGGGGAAAAAGAAGATTGTTGATGCATCAAAAGTTGTTGATGCATTGCAAATTGTTCGAGATTGAACATTGGTTGAGGTGGTTGCGCTAAATATGTGCTTAGAATTTGTTGTTGGTTAAAGTTTGGTATTTGGAGTGAAAATATGGCGTTTGTTGTATTGTGGTAGTTTGCGAAACCGGAGGGTGTGTGTGATTGTGGCGTCGAAGGTGTGTTTGTGTTTGTTTTGGGAGCGTTTGAAGAAGATGGAGACATTTTGGTTAAGATTGAGATTATTGGTACGAGATTAAGATTATGGTATGAGATTGAGAATAAGATAGAATAAGACTGAAAGGATGTGTGATTTTTTTGGTTAAAATGTGATTGTATTTATAGGTGAAATTTGGGAGAAAAAAAAAACAAATCTTTATTACCAACGGTTATATTACCGTTGGTATTTGTTTGAATTTTTTATTAATTCGAACGAGCCGTTGGGATAAAAAAAAATGAAAAAATTACAATGAGCCGTTGTGGTGACAACGCTCGCCCACAACGAGGCTCACAACGAGCTAGCCCGGAGTCATAACTAGCGGGGGCTCGTTCTCACTCCCACAACGAGCGAGAATCCCCCACTCCGGGTGCTCTTATTATTGATACTGAATAACATAGTGAAATGTATCGGTAACTAACTATTGATACCGGTATCAATTCGGTATTAATACTTAGTTTTTTTTGTTCCCCATTACCTTCGTAATTACACGAAGGTTTAACATCTGATAAATATTTGGGGATAATCCGGAAAAAGTAAATACCAGTAGAGTACAAAAAGAAACTCTCTTCTCAGATAATTAGAATACGAATCCTTCTAATTTGTACAAGTCACAAGTCTTAGCAATTCATTTCGCTATAGTGAAAAATCTGATAAATTGGTAAAGTACGGAAACTTAATGTGTTTTGGATGATGAGAGGGGGTGTACGTTGAATAAAAGATGATAGTGATGTAAGAATGTGGTATAGTTGATGATGAACCAATTGCCGAATGAGTTTGTTTCATGGTTTGTGCAAATTTGTTGCCAAATAACGTCTGTTGCAACATTGACAAAGTTATTACCGAAACATTTTGTAGCACACCTTGTCAAGACATTTGATCTAACATTTGACAAAAACCAAAAGAATTTTATATCCGTAGTGCCCAACTTCCCTGACACTAACGGCATTACTTGCGATACAATTAACGTCTTTAATAAGAAGTGATTACTGTAGACGTAAAATAACTCACAAGATGAATACGATAAATAAATACTGTGAAACAAAAGCAATCTCCATTAAACAATAATTCTTAAGAGTAGTTTGGAACTCAAAACTCTCTTCACTACATATGACCACATTCGAATAGCAAAATTTCATCAAACAGCTTTTCATAAAACAGGATATTAAAAAGAACTTAATCGTCAAGGCAAAGAAACGTAACACTGATAAATGCTTAGTTTCTGAATCCTCGGCTGTTTCTTCTTCCTCTAGCCTTTTCGAATTTCCTTCCCTTTGATCGCACATATGGTTTAGTATGACTGTGTGGCACACCAGGAGCCTTTCCAAAGTGTCGCACTGCTTCACGTGAATTCTTAGGACCTCTTAGAAGAACCTGTTTATAAACGATCAAGAAAAAAGGTTTGAGTAAAATCAAAAGAACAAACATGAAAGTTCAAAATAAGCCGACTTAAAATAAAAACTAACGGGTTAACAATACATAATCAGAACATGACATGTTTATTAAACAAGATGGTGAGTTGGATCCATTTAAACCCCCAACGCATAGTTAAAATGAAATAAAATATAAAAAGTTCATACCGTGTTTTGGCCAAGAGGAGCTCTGAGGGCAAGTTGATCAAAAGTCAAACATTCTCCACCAGCTTTCTCAATTCGAGCACGTGCAGTCTCAGTAAACCTTAAAGCTGTAACCTTCATACACGGGAGTTCTTCAACCCGGACATCATCTGTGACTGTCCCAACAATGACAGCTATTTTGTCATCCTAAACACATAACACTAACATTCGGTCAGATAAGATGGCAATATATGAAAAATAATCAAGTTCATCAAAAAAAAAGCAAGAATAACGTAGAAGAACGATTAACCAAATTATGGCATAGAAACAAAATTAGCAAAACCAAAAGATAAAAGGAAGAGACAACCAAGGGCAGTGATCAGTAATAAACCAATACGAGCCATACAAGACTCGCAAAGAAATTTTGGAAATGATGTTATATCTTCATTCCATCCCCAATCCAGATCACCAATAGTCCGCCCAATAGAAATAAAACAATATATTGTTATTTCCACAAAGATCACAACCTAATATTAATTAATGTTTAACTAACTAATATTGTGGACTGCGACCCTCACGGGTTTATCAAAATATAGCTTTACATATTTTTTGCAAAGATATCTTTCGGAGTCTATTAGAAAACGGAGAAAGAGGTCCAAACTGAAATACTTTTGATCACTAACTATTCGGGTACCATACGCCTTAGTTGATGTAAGTTATTAGGAGTGTTCTTCCTATTATTTTTTAGGCGTAGCTTACTAACATCGTTTAAGACTTACAAAATTTAACAATTTATTATACATCTACAATATAATTCATTCACGCAAACAAACGTAACGAGTCAATATCACGCAAACAAACGTAACGAGTGAATCGACACATTACCTTGCCAGACATGTAACGAGCTAAGCGAGATAGCGAAATCGGAGGTTTGTTCACTTTGCTCATAAAAAGCCGCTTCAATATCACCGCATTAAACTTACTTCCAGTCCTCCTCACCAAAAACCGATATAACTATCCAAATTTTCAAACAAAAATTACAAAAACAAAAAAAAACAAAAAAATCAGTTAACCTAAAATAAAAACACACAGTAAAATGTAAACTGTGTGAAAACTACAAATCAATAAATCTAACCAAAAAATTTATAAAAAATAACAAAAATTTAGAAAAAAATATTTTAAAAAAACACATAGTGAGTGTGAAGTGTGTGAAAACCTTGACAATAAGCTTGAGATAAATATCATCGGAACGAGGAGCGTTTCTTTTAGTCCTCTTGCTTTTTCCACCTGCAATTAGATCTATACCCTGCAAATCATCAAATTCAATGTTAAATATATATATTATTATCTACAATTTGAGGTAGTTAGGATTCCGGCGAGGTTAGTTACCATGACGGCGGCGACGGTGACGGAGAGAAAATGTGGCGACAGAAAAAATGAGTTAGGGTTTGGGAGGTTATAGTGGTTTGGGTTGGGTTGGGCTTGAACAAGGTTAGTAGAAGCCCCAATATTGGCCTATAAGTTTTAGGAAAACAATAATAAGAAACCGAGTCGAGTCGAATATTGTGAAAGTTGAATTCGATTTAAATGAAAATTTTGGACTTGAAAATTGACTTGAGCTCGATCGAGTTTTATATTTCAGACTCGAACTCGACTCGATTCCTAAAACTAAAGCTCGAAATTTGAGTCGAGCTTAATAGATCCTAGATAACAAACTCGTACTCGATAGAAGAAATCGTCAGATAACGCTTGACTCGACTCGTTTCATATGCATATTAGTTTATATAGTATGATATGTAAGTTATTATATGTATATGACCTAAGCTCGTTAGCCTCACAAGCCAAGTGCTTTGGAGTTCGAACTTGACTTAAAAGTGTACTCGAGTAGCTCAAGCTCGACTCGTTTAAGTCGAGACGATTTTGAATACTTTATGAGAAGATCTCGAATAATTTGTGAAGTGACGGTTTGATTTTTGATTTATTATTTGTTCAAAGAAAATGTCATATATGGCTAAAGAAAATGTCAATAATAGGCTATGATCGAACTTTTGTCAAAAGCTGAACTGATATAGAATCAAATCTATTAGCTTATAAGGACATTAGTTTTTTAGGGTTTGTGTAAAGCTCGAGTCAAATCAAACCGAATTTGTCTTTAACTTTATGATACACAAATATGCAAATCTTATTTTTTACACTAACTCATTAAAGTTATTCCAAATCTTTCTATCATTTTCAATCAACTTTTAGATTAAAGTTTGACTTATTTATGTAACATGTTGAATAGTTGTACATTAATTTAAAATAGGATTAAAATGATGTGAAATGAGAGATTATTACATTCTAAAATTAGACATTCTTAACCAACATTAAATGTTGATACACTTTTAAGGACCTATTTATATTATCTTAATCCTAAGCTCAAGTAAGAATGTCATTTACCAAAACAAATTTTGAGACATTAGCTACAATTTATCTTCGTTTTTCCCTTTGTTTTGGATTTTCTCTCGCAAATGGAAATGGTCCACGGTCGGGCTATGCAGTTCTACAAAGCTACAACCTTCCGGTTGGTGTTCTTCCTATGGGTGCTCTTGGATATAGTTTGGACCCCAATAGTGGTCAATTTTCGGTTAATGTCACCGGTGTTTGTGACCTTTATGCAGACAATTATAAGATCAAATATAACCCTACAATCACGGGGTGATTTCAGAAAACAATCTTGGTAAACTAAAAGGTGTGAGGGTGAAAATATCATTGTTTTGGATCAAAATTGTGAATGTTAAAAGAAACCAAGCGAAAATGGAGTTTAAGATCAGCAATTTTGTTACGAAATCCTTCCCCGTTAGTGATTTTCAATCGTCTCCCGAGTGTGAGAGGTTGTCATAAATGTTGTAATAGTCGTTTGATTAGACGAGAATTTAAATCGAACCACATTGAGGTAATTCATTGATGAACAAAGAAATGTAAATATAATACTTGTTAGATCGGCCAAAGCCTAAAAAAACTTGTTATAAACTGATCCAGGTCAAACCTGTGCTAGAAATGAAGTAATGCAAAACCAAACTTATCACTTTGTAACTCATAATAACCGATTTTTCCGGTTTTATGCAAAAAAGTGAGTCAAATAGCTCACTTGTAACCTTATGATACGCAAATACTCGAATCTTACCTTTTAGACCAACCCTTTTGAGTTAGTGCACATCATTTATTTCTTTCAGTTTACTAAGGTGCTGTTCTTTTGAACCAAAGGTTTTTCCTCTGAATCTGAATACCAGCTCTGAATAATCAGAGGTGGTCCAAAACTCTGAATCTGAATCAATATACTATGTTATTTTTTCCTTCGTAACATTTGTTTTACTATATTAGTACTAAACTGTTTCATTTATAAAACGTCTTAAATAAAAACATTAATAAAATGTTCAAACATAGTGACAACATTTTTCAAATAAAGATAATATTCAAACAACATTTTCAACATTTTTGCATTAATTGTGCCGCAAGTTGATCTCGACAATTGATCATATATTGTTGATCTGTTGTATTTCCATGTGGTTGAACCTCGTCCTCATCATACTCGTCTCCATCTTGTACATTCTCGTTAGCATGTACTTCACCTCGATCATATTCGGAGAAAAAATCATCACTTAATCCTTTTTTTCGTATAAAAATATGAATAGCAAAGCATCCAATAGTAATATCTCTTTGTTTCACCAAAGAATACGGAGTCATTCTCTTGAAGATGGGAAAACGTGCTTTCAAAACACCAAAAGCACGCTCAATCACGTTTCTAAGTTTAGCGTGAGCGTGATTGAACAAATTAATAAACTAATTTTCTAACATCAATTTCAAGATATAAAAATAATTAACAAAAGAAAAGTTCACATAAAAGTCAATGTAATAGTAGGAGTTTATAGGCAATCGAAAACAAATACATATTAAAAAAAAATTATATCACCTAAATCTAACAAACAATCATCAATATCAATTTATATAACGAAATCAAGTGACAAACCATTGAAAAAAAATCAAAAATTATTTGAATTTAAGGATGGAAAACTTACCGGTGAAGAGAAAGAGGTAATCAGAGGTAAAAAGAGGTTTTTCATGTAGGGTTGGATCAGAGGTAAAAAGAGGTTTTTTGTTTCTGGTTGAAAAAAAAAAAAGAACAGCAAAATTTTTAAAACCTCTGACCGGGTCAGAGTTCAGAGGCTATTAAGACCTTTTTTTGAAAAAAGAACAGCACCTAACTCTTATAGATTCAAAAGGTTTGACTATAATTAGGATTCAAAACATGATAAATATAGTGATTATTACATTATAAATTATAAATAGACATTTTTAACCTACATCAAATGCTAATACACTTTTAAGGAACTATTTATATGTCATTTTAGTCTTTAAACCCAAGTAAGAATGGTATTCACGAAAACCAGACGGAGACATTAGTAACGACTTGTCTTTGTTTTTCTCTTTGTTTTGTTTTTTCACTCGCAAATGGAAATGGTCCACGGTCGGCTTATGAAGTTCTACAAAGCTAGAACCTTTCAATTGGTGTTCTTCCTATGGGTGCTCTTAGATATAGTTTGGACCCCAATAGTGGTAAAATTTCGATTAATCGCACTAGTGTGTGTGAGCTTTATGCAGGCGGTTATAAGATCAAATACAACCCTAAAATCACGGGTGTAATTTCAGAAAACAATATTGACACACTACATAGTACCAGGGTGAAAATATCACTATCTTAGATCAAAATTTTAAATGTTAAAACGAACAAGAACAAATTCAAGTTAAAAATTGGCGATTTTGTTACCAAACCCTCCCTATTTAGTGATTTTAAGGGGTCTCCTGAATGTAATAGTCTTTTAATTGAACGAATTAATTTATAACTCAATTAACAAAATAAGGTTCTAGTAAATAGTAAAATTAAGGGGTGTAATAGTTTTTTCTTGATTAGTGATGGGTGCCATCATTTTTTATTATTATTATTATTATTATTATTATTATTATTATCATTTTTTAAAGTTTTATTATTATTTTTATTATTATTATTATTATTATTGTTATTGTTATTGTTATTGTTATTATTATAATATTATTTTTTATTTTATTATTATTATTATTATTATTATTATTATTATTTTAAAAACTAACAAATAAAAATCTAATATTATCATCTTTGGAATAAAAAAAATTATGATCTAAAAGAGAAAACTAAAAAATACGATACTATTAAAAGCTTTAAATTGATAGTTAAAAGTATATAATTTTAAACAGCTTCACAACGCACGGGTAGATAAGTCCTTTGTTTAGATCAAACCACATTGATATAATCTATGGACGAACATTTTTTTATATAATCAAAGGAAATTACAAATTACATTTATTTGTTGTTATTCATATTATCTTTCCAAATAGGTAAATTAATTAATTCATACACACCTAATACTAAGTTTATAATATAAGTTAATATGGTTTTTAGACCTATATATATCAACTTAGTTTTAATCCCAACACATAGATATCCATCCCTCGTAGTAAAAATGTCATTCACCAAAACAAACATGGAGACATTAGTAATGATTTTCCTTTGGTTTTCTCTTTGTCTTCTATGTTCACCGGCCAACGGAGATGAAAAACCATCGGCTTATCAAGTTCTACAACGATACAACCTCCCAATCGGCGTTCTTCCAAAGGGTGCTATTGAATACACGTTGGATCCCGACAGTGGTGAGTTTTCGGTTAACCTAAGTAGCAATTGTAAGTTTCATGCAGGAAGTTATAAAATAAAATATAGTTCCCCGATCAAAGGTGTGATTTCTAACAACACCCTTGGTGGAATAAGTGGTGTGAAGGTGAAAGTATCGTTGTTTTGGATAAGCGTCGAGACTGTCAAAAGGAACAAAGATCAACTTGCGTTTAAGATTGGCGACATTGCAACAAAACACTTTAAAGTTGGTGCTTTTAAATCGTGCCCTGATTGTAACTAGTCGTTAGAAATGGTGTAATAATCGTTCGATTGGAAATGATATTGAATCGAATAACATAGATGTTGTAATACATGGATGAACTCACTTTATTAAATCAAGAGAAGATTATTAATTAAAATTTGGTGTTATATGTCATGTTAGTCGTTAAATTGGTGCACTTAATAACACTCGCATAAAATATGCATTCGCTGATCAAATCTGAGCTAGTAAGAGATTAAAATGTTGTTCTTCGCAAAAAGTTGTCTCTAGAATATCATTTGCTACGACTTTACATTTTACCTTACACATGTCGGTCTTTTCTGGACACCTTTTGCCTTCTAGTAATTTTGATCTTAACTTTTTACTTTTTGATTTGGAATTGACGTGTAACCTCTTAGAAAATCTTTCGTAACTGGTTAAAACATTTTGTTATTGATCGCCATCACATATTTTCTAGGTTTGTAAACAGTTTAATTTGGAACAGGTTGATACCTATACGAATATTAGTTACTATCACTGTGAAATATTCTGTTAACACTTTAGTAAATGAAAATAGCATAAACTATTATAATTTAATTAGGATTGATTTTCATTGCCTTTCATAATGATAATACAGGAATATATAGACATTACAAAGCGGGCTTAGCCCATAAAATAATCTAGTCTAATATGCCCCGCAGTTTGAGCAGGTGTAGAACGAACACTCAAACTGGAACGAAAATCAAAAAACAATGGTGAAGGAAGCCCCTTGGTAAAGATGTCGGCGTACTGATAGCGCGATGGAACATGAAGGACACGAACTTGACCAGCAGACACCTTGTCACGAACAAAATGGATATCAATCTCAATATGTTTAGTGCGTTGATGATGAACTGGATTTGATGACATATATACGGCACTAACATTATCACAAAATACCACGGTAGCTGTAGAAAGAGGATTATGTAGCTCACGAAGAAGGTTACGTAACCAAGATGATTCAGCAACAGCATTAGCAACCCCACGATATTCGGCCTCAGCACTCGAGCGAGAGACTGTATGCTGGCGTTTGGAAGACCACAATATAAGATTTTCCCCAAGGAAAACACAATAACCTGAGGTTGACCTACGAGAATGTGGACAACCACCCCAATCGGCATCAGAATAAGCGGTTAACTGAGTAGTAGATGAAGCATATAGGTGTAAGCCAAGTGAAAGAGATCCGCGAATATAGCGTAATATGCGTTTTAAGGCATGTAGATCAGTAGATGCGGCTCACGTGGATCATGCATATAAAGACAAATCTGCTGAACAACATATGTGATATCTGGACGAGTGAAGGTGAGATATTGTAATGCCCCCGCAAAACTACGGTAGGAGCTCGGATCAGAAACAGGAGGACCACTCGGACCAAGCTTGGCATCAGTATCGACAGGAGTTTTGCAAGGATTACAATTCATCATATTGGCACGTTCCAGTATATCAGTGGCATACTTTTGCTGAGATAAAAACATACTCTTTTCAGTGCGAGTAACCGAAATACCCAAAAAATAACTGAGGGACCCCAAATTTGTCATGGAAAATTCACTGCTGAGTAATCCAATAATACGCTGTAAAAGTGCAGTAGACGAAGCTGTGAGAATAATATCATCGACATAGAGTAATAAATATGTTGTATCCGCTCCTCGCTTAAAAATAAATAGAGATGGATCTGTCTTGCTATGTGAGAACCCAAGACGAATAACATAAGAGGCAAACCGCTGAAACCAGGCACGAGGTGCCTGTTTGAGACCATAAAGAGAGCGCTGCAAAAGACAAACATAATCAGGGTGAGTTTTGTCAATAAATCCAGGAGGTTGTTGCATATACACCGTTTCTTCAAGATTGCAGTGTAAAAATGCGTTCTTAACATCCAACTGATGAATCGGCCAAGATCGAGAGAGGGCCAGACTAAGAACTGTGCGGATAGTGCCTGGCTTGACAACCGGGCTAAATGTTTCCTCGCAATCAATCCCATGTTGCTGACTGCGGCCGTTGGCGACAAGTCTAGCTTTATATCGACTCAAAGTTCCATCTGCATTAAATTTATGTCTAAAAAGCCACATGGAAGAAACAACATTAGCATTCACCGGACGGGGAACAAGATACCAAGTATTATTTTTAATAAGTGCAGTATATTCATCTATCATGGATTTGGTCCAAAAGGGGTCTTTTAGGGCAGTGAGGTAAGAGCGGGGTAAAGGTGAAATGTGAGTGGTGTGAAGATTAAGGCGATGAACTGGTTTGGAGATGCCATGACGGGAGCGAGTTGTCATGGGTTGAGGCGGCGTGGGGTGGTGAGCGGCTGGGGGGGGTGGCGGGATCAGAAGGTGGCGGTGCAAAAAAAATCAGCGGGAGGTGGCGGTGCAAGAGGAGCAGCGAGCGGGTTACGTAAGTTTGGTAGTTTGTTGGAGGAATTTTAGGAGAGCCAATATGGCTCTGATACCATATTATAATTTAATTAGGATTGATTTTCATTGCCTTTTATAATGATAATACAGGAATATATAGACATTACAAAGCGGGCTTAGCCCATAAACTAATCTAGCTAATGGTTCGGGCAGTTTTGAAAGATGGGAGGGGCTGTTGGTGGCGAATAATGGTGATTACTCCAACATATTTTTCCGGTAAACCATTTATCATGTGCATCACGAGGTGTTTTTCATCGATTGGTTGACCTATATTTTCAAGCAAATCGAAAATAGTGTTAAGTTTATTGCAATAATCATTAATGGAAAGATCACCTAATTTGATGGTACGAAGGTCATCATGTAGTTGAAGGGCCCGTGAGTCTTTCCATAAAAAATGCGAAAAATGATCCCAAAATAAAACATAGTATTTAATGCCACTTACACTTGGGATAGGAGAAGTCCAAAAATCCGAGTGTATAATATCAAATGCAGACTCAACGTTCGACAAAGAGCTAAAAAAAGGAAGTTTTACTTGTTTACCAAGCTGACAAGCATCACATAACGTATTAGTTTTATGACAATTATTGACAGAAATTAAACCATTTGAACTAAGAAGACGAAGAACATCTGAACGTGGGTGACCTAGCTTGCGGTGCCACGTATCTTGATTTAAAGACAAAAATGCAAAGTTGGGGGAGGTAAGGTTGGTGAGCGGGTATAAATCTCCATCACTATCACATCGGAGCAGTTGGGTTTGGGTTTGAGGATCCTTCACAGAAAATCAAAGTTTGTCAAATTCAACAGATAAATCATTATCTCTAGTAAATTTACGAACAGAAATAAGGTTCTTTATAATTTGAGGTGTAACAAGGACATTTTGAAGATATAATGGGCGAGAAAGGGTAGGTAAAATGGTTTTTGCCCGAGTTGGTGACGGGTATGGAATTTCCGTCACCAACAATAATAGATGGTATATTACAGTTATTAGAAATTTTACTTAGGTTACCTGAATCCGCGGTGAGATGCGATGTTGCCCCGGTGTCCATGTACCAAGCCTGATCAGAGGGGTCTTTAAACGTCATATTGCTAAAAGCTTGCGGGAGAGTCGTCGCCTGATCAGATGGACCTGCCTGAGTATGAAGTGCTGACCCCGAAGAAGCATGTTGTGGTGGAGCAGTGGGGGCGCTGTAGCTCGGAGATGGAGCGCTGTAGCCCGGAGACGGGGCGCTGAAACCCGGAGGTGGGGCGCTGTAGCCCGTAGACTGTGCACTGTAATTCGGAGGTGGGGCGTTGTACCTCGGTGCTGGAGCAGGTAAGTGACCGGGATAGTGACCCGGGGCAGCGGCTGACATCGGGAAAAATTGCGGAGGGTAGTAGTAGGGTGAGGGAGGCCACGGTACTGCGGGGATATGACCAGCTGCTGATGTTGGGCCAAGTGGGAAGGGTGGCGGGGCTGTGTAGCGGGGGTCGCGGTTGTGGGAGGGGTTTGGGTGATATGGGCGTTGTTGAGTGGGAGGGCGTCTCATGGTGTTGTTTTCGTGTAGGAACTTGCAGTTGGCGCCGTATTGACAGTGTCCCCTTGTAAAATTGCGACAAATATTGGGGCTAAAATTTCTAGGACCGGCATTAGGAGTGTTACCTCGAGCGTAAAGGATGGTGGGAGAGGACGAGGTGTCAGCGACTTGGGTATAGTTTTTGGTGAGGCTGCTCTCTTCCAAAAGCAGCATGGTTCGGGCAGTTTTGAAAGATGGGAGGGGCTGTTGGTGGCGAATAATGGTGATTACTCCAGCATATTTTTCCGGTAAACCATTTATCATGTGCATCACGTGGTGTTTTTCATCGATTGGTTGACCTATATTTTCAAGCAAATCGAAAATAGTGTTAAGTTTATTGCAATAATCATTAATGGAAAGATCACCTAATTTGATGGTACGAAGGTCATCATGTAGTTGAAGGGCCCGTGAGTCTTTGTTGCTATGAAATAGTTCATCAAGTGCCTGCCAAAGTTGCCTAGCTGTTTCTCCTTTCTTCATAACCATCTGAAGAATGGATTTATTGATAGTGTTGTATATCCACATCTTGATGAGGTTGTCACGTTTCCGCCATCCTTTGTCTGTTGGTCCTTTAGAACGGACAGTGCCGTCAAGATATCCGTCTACATCCCACGTGCTGCAGTGCATCTCGAACATAATTTTCCATTGGCTATAATTATGTTCTTCCATATCCAAGGTGATTGAATAAAGCGCGAATATTGGTGATACCAAAGGATTTGATCATCTTCGTCACCAGGCATGCTGAATTAAAATGCTTGATTGAATTAGCTAATGCAATAACGAAAAAAAAAAAAAAAAAAGCAGGAACGAAAATTGGATTGCAGTGCCGTAAGGGGTTTTAGGGTTTCGAAATTTTGGGATAGGGTTACGTAAGTTTGGTAGTTTGTTGGAGGAATTTTAGGAGAGCCAATATGGCTCTGATACCATATTATAATTTAATTAGGATTGATTTTCATTGCCTTTCATAATGATAACACAGGAATATATAGACATTACAAAGCGGGCTTAGCCCATAAACTAATCTAGTCTAATATAAACTTGTAAAGCTTAAATAATCGAGTAAGTTACATAAATGGTCATATTAGTGTTCCGAGTTTTACATCGAGGATGGCCTGAAGTTGGCATATTCAGTTCCAACGAACAAAAACTTCGACTATCTGTTCTTCCATAGGTTGTTAATAGTTACCATTCGGACCACAATAGTTGCAAGTTATCAACTCATGTAATCAACATTTTTGTGACTTTCAGATATATAAAATACAAAGGTTACAATATAGACCATGATAAAAGGTATCGTTTACCAAACCATACCAAGATGCTAGATGTCGTATAGGTGGAAAGCAGCATTCAAAGTGATTTTGAAGAGTGTTTGCGATGCAACTAGTTGCGAGAAATTTGCAGCAATGGTTCACTAGGTAACCAGATTGGAAATTTTATTTGTTTTTGGACATAAGCGACACAAGTATTTCTTCACTGCCTCCCGAGTCATTTTGGAGATCATTACCCAACCTAAAGTCTTTAGATATGTCACGAATCAAATCCAAGGAACAATATTAACGTTGTCTAGTATCCCGCCAACACTTGAGTCACTCGATTTAAGTTATAACAAGCTTACCGGGGAATTGACTTGTATCTCAATGTTTCACTTATGTCTATTTTAGATCTTTCTAATAGTTTCTTTGTTGGATGGTTACATGATTTGTTGTGTTCCAATGGTGTGAAAAAATATTTGCTCTTTATTTGGGAAATAATCATTTGTCTGGTGTCATTCCGTGTTGGGACAAGCGGGCCGTTTTTTGAATTTCTTAGAAATGGAGAACAACAATTTGTCTGGTGGGATTCCATCATCTTTGGGTATTTCGTCTCAGTTAGGATCATTGAACATGCGTGGAAACAAGCTCTCGGGAAGATTACCTGCTTCTCTAATGAACTTGACTTACTTACGGATTCTTCAACTTAATAGAAATCACTTTCCGGAAGCATTCCATCATGGTTTGGAACAAAACTCCCTATTTTGAGAATTCTCAATCTTAGATCCAACAATTTTGCCGGAATTATTCCTCACGAACTATGTCATCTTAAGTATATTCAAATCTTGATCTTCCTCATAACAACTTGTCCGGAAATATTCCAAGTTGCTTCAACAACTTCAGTGTCCTTACCGGTAAAGAAACAATCCAAGATAAAGAATTTTATTTTAATGGAGTGAGTAGTAAAGCGGTTGGGGTAGTGACTCATTAGTGATGAAAGGGCGAGAGGACACATATAGCTCTTTTCTTGTACTAGTGACATTGTTGGACCTTTCGAGTAAACAATCTAGTTGGCAACATTCCTAGAGAGTTAACATACCTTCGGGAGTTAAAAACATTAAATATCTCCGAAATCAATTGACATGAGGATCTCTGAGAACACCGGAGACATGAAATCACTTGAAACTTTTGATGTCTCACTAAACAAGCTTTTTGGGGAACTTCCGCTAAGTTTGTCACAATTGAACTTCTTGAGTTGCTTCAACGTGTCCTACAACAATTTGACAGGAACAGTTTCATCAAGTACCCTAACTTCAGAGCTTCAATGTGGACCTCCTCTCACGAAGTGTTGTGTACGCGTTGAGATACTAAGAGAATGATTCATACCAACAAGAAGACGATGGTATAGATTTGGTGTTGATTATTAGCATTGTGTTTGGATTCATTTCCGGTATTTTAATCGTTGTGGCTCCTTCGATGGACATCAAATCATGAAGGATTGAATATTTTGTTTCATGAGTAAACTTAGGTATATGGTTTATGATTTTATGCATAAGTATTGTTTCAACATGTTTT
The DNA here is from genome assembly GCA_910822075.1 of Senecio squalidus. Classification (NCBI taxonomy): domain Eukaryota; kingdom Viridiplantae; phylum Streptophyta; class Magnoliopsida; order Asterales; family Asteraceae; genus Senecio; species Senecio squalidus. Next base: position 9,336,957 of record CAJVGC010000001.1, on the reverse strand, counting down.
TTAAGTGATGTAAAAGTATCGTCGTGATGTCATATGTTTTAACCTTTACTTTAAAGTTTAAAATTTACGTTGTTAATAAAGTATCAAGTTTGTGTTCGAGACACAAAACAACTCCTTCTTTGCTTTAACCCTTTCGGACCAACCTTCATTTACTTGTATCAATCACACAATCATCACAAGACAAATCAAACAGAAAACACGGATATTAGTTCAAAACTGTAAAAAGTATATTACTAATCCATGTAGGAGCTAGGTTATCACGCTAATCCTCTACTAATCCAGTAATCGAATTATGTATGAAGTCATATTATGAATTTATCAAGGCAATGTGACAAAACTGTCATTAGATGATGTTAAATATGTCGTTATAAGAGTAAATATGTCGCTACAATAATCACGCTTGTGATTTGAAAATACATCTTGGTAGACGAGATGATTTGAGGGCGAAAATATCATTGTTTTGGATCATAATCCATGAATATTAAAAGAAACCAAGAGAATGGAGTTTAAGATTGGCAACTTTGTTACCAAAACCTTTTCCATTAGTGATTTTCAATCGTCTCACGAGTGTGAGAGGTTGTTAGAAATTTTGTGATAGTCGTTTGAATGGACGGGAATTTGGATTGAACCGCATTTATGCGATTCATGGATGAACCTATGTTAATAAAATGAAAAAACAGGTTACCATTTACGTACAATTGTTTGTCGAAAAGTTGTCATATTTTTAATAAAATAAATGTTAATATGATTTTTGGACCTATATATATACCAACTTAGTTTCAAGCCTAAACCCCTCATAGTAAAAATGGCATTCACCAAAACGAGCATGGAGACATTATTCATGGTTTTTCTTTGTTTTTCGATGTCTCTTTTATTTGCACCGGCCAATGGAGATGATCAACCAACTGTGTATCAAGTTCTACAAAGCTACAACCTCCCAATCGGTATTCTTCCCAAGGGTGCTCTAGGATACACGTTAGATCCCAATAGTGGAAAGTTCTCGGTTAACCTAAGTAGTATTTGTGGCTTCGTGTGGGCGATTATAAGATCAAATATAGTTCCCCAATCACGGGTGAGATATCAAAAAATAACCTTGGAGCATTAGGTGGTGTGAAGGTGAAAGTATCAATGTTTTGGATCAGTATCGAGAATGTTAGAAGGAACCAAGACCAACTTGCGTTCAGATTGGCCGTTTTGGAACCAAACACTTTAAAGTTAGCCATTTTAACTCGTGTCCAGATTGTTAAAAATGGTTTAACGATCATTTTATTGGAATGGATATGATACCGAATCACGTAGATGTTGAAATTCATCAATGAAATCATTATATTAAATTAAAAGAAGATTATTAATTACTTTTATTTGTCAAAAAGATAACCATTTTCCCTGTGTTATAACCCATTTGCTCTAGTTTTACATTATATACCATCTTATGGCTTAAAATATGCATTCATTAATCAATACTAAGCGAGTAAGCGACTAAAATGTTGTTCTTCGCAAAAACAATGTCTCTAGAATAGTAGAATATCATTTCTACTGACTTTACATTTTACGTACACATGTTGGTCTTCTTTTTTTAACACTTTTTGGATTTGAAATTGACGTGGAACCTCTTATAAAATCTTCTGTAACCGATTGAAACTGTTGGTTACGGGTTGTCATCAGGTTTTTAGCTTTATAGACAGTTGGAACGGTTTACTACCCGCAAATGTTAGATACCTAGAAACTATTACTCATAAAAGTAAACGCAATGCATAAACTTGTAAACCTAAATTGACCAAAGTGGGCAAAGAATGTTAAGCGTTATGTTTTGTTGATTTATATCGTGATTTCACCGTTTAGTAACTATAATCATAGTATGATAACATCACTCATTATATAATTCATCAAAACTATAAAGCGTAATTATATAATGATCCATACAATATACCAAGTTTATATTAAGATGCTCTGAAGTTCTAAAGAACAACCTTTGTTTTCTTCCAAGGGCTGTTATTGGATAAAATTCAGACTGATAACTGCAAGTAACCAATTCAACTAAGCGGCATCTGTGACTTTCATATAAGTATAATACAAGTTTACATATAGCCCGCGATCAATAGGGTATGTTTTACAAAACCATTTGTAAAGCCTATATCGCGTAGAGGAGAAAGCAACATTGAAAGTGATTCCGACGGGTGTCAGCAATGGAACTAAGCTGCTAGAAACGTTTTAAAAAGACAGAAGACGGTGGCTCACAAGCTAACCGAAACAAGTGCCACGCTGAAAGTTATATAACCGAACATGTGGCTGGGCATAATATAACATAGGACGTTTTATAGCTTTAACCTCAGTTCCCAACCAATTATATAAAAATGAAAATCTCCACCAGTAACATAATAGAGGCAATCAAGTGACAAAACAACCAACTAGTCAACTACTCTCGGCATAAAGAGATATCTGGAAACGATAATCTAACCTTTGATAACTAGAAAGTAACAACCTTTTGATCCAATAATTACCCACGGAAATATGACTAAAATAGCAGCAGAATATCGAAAACGGCAACCTAAAGATCGTTTAACCTCACTAAAGCATACTCCTCAGAATAATGCAAGAGAAGAGACTAAATTGAGCTATTAAAAGTACCAATAAAGGCTTCCAAAGATCAACCCTGAACCACCCACCATATATCAGCAGCTGCTGCAGCAAATCTCTATAGCTAAAAACGTTCACAAAAGACTAAGCGTATTAATGATATTAGAAATAAGGTTTTATTGACTTCCGCACATGGAAGTTAAATGTTGTAAGCACTAAGCGTATTACAGATGCTTTAAAGGGTGACGTACAAGTGATTCACTGAGAAAAGCTAATTAGCATATGAACACTAGGATACGTAGACTGATATGATACATTCCGACTTCTGAGGCAGTGAGGCTTACAAACAGGCATATCTTCCAAGTTCCTAGTGCTTTCTAGCAAAATCTATTACTATATTCAACTTGCAAAGGCTAAACTATCAACTTAGAGTCTCCTATTCTACAAACGCAAAGTTTTAGACTTATAGGTCAATCAAGAGCATGTCAAACATATTTCACAACACAAAAATCAAGAAGGAAAGTATATATATACGAAAAAAAAACACGATGAACAAAACTACTTCAAGTTACATACGGAAAATTTTCTTTGCTATAGACTTCGCTTGCATCAACAAGCATATAGCATACACTTATTTAATCAGAAAAAGTAACAAAAATTACAAAACCGTCTCTATACTTATTACTTTGCAGAAAATCAACGAAACACTACAATTCATCCACTATTACATCATCAAATCCCTCGAGTACACCAAACTTAGTGCTTCACGGCATGGAGAATATGAAGAAGGATGAGCGGAACAGACGAATAACAAATCACCCTGTAAACCCAGCTAATCCGCAAACAACTGATAGAAACACACTAAACGTAAAGCAAACCAAACCTGCTTTCATAAACATCATATAAAACAGAATAGCAGCACAGACAGAAATGAACCAGCAATACGATTCGAAATCGAAACATCGAAGACGACTGTGGCTTATAGATCTAAGATGAGGCGACAGCGGACGAGCATGACTAACTACCGGATTCGTAACCTGACTCGCAATTGTCGAAAATCTATTCGAAAACGATAACATAGAAGGGTATATGAGCAGAGAACGAGTTAACCTGATTCGATTTAAATTCCGGAACCGTAGATCTACGGTTTCGATGATTCTACACCTCCTGTAAATTCCGGTGTTCATCAATGGACCTCCGTGTGTTCCAGCAGCAATTCCTCTCCTGAAAAACAAATTCAAACACATTTATCAAACAATTAAGCTTCAATATATATAGATATATATATTAGAGTTTAAATGAGATTTTGATGAAAATGAGGTAAGATCTGATTTTATGATTGGGTTAAATACCGATAATAGTGAAATTGAAGTGAGATTAGGTGAAATTAGTGAATGAATTGGATCTAATTGATTGATTTTGTTGATTGGAGTGAAATTACCTGGAAATGTTGACGGAAAGGTGATCGGAGAAGAATGATGAGAGGCGTTTAGCGTTGGAGAATGATCGAGACATGGCTGTGATACAGTGAATTGATCCCCGGAGATGAGAACGTTTGTCGGAGAGGATTTGATCGGCGTTTATGGATTATGTGAGATAAAATTGGGGAAGAGAGGGTTTGGTGAATGGGCCGGGTTGATAGTTTAGACTTTAACGGGTCGGGTTAAAAGTTAAATGAGCACTCAAGGGCCCCGTTTTGTTCGCAGAATCTGATGGAATTGAAGAGAATTGGAATTCAGAATTCCTGTTGCCTCATGTTTGGTCGGACAACTGAAGGAATTGGAATCTGTCAAAATTCCATCAAATTCATTTCGTTGTGGAATTTAAAAATCCTTCCAGTTTCAGAAGTATTTCAAGATTCCTGATTTCATGGAATTCAAATCAGTTTACTAAAACTTCTTTCAAACGAAACTTTACACCAATATAACCGCCAACTTTTTTGGTAGATATGTTCGACAATGTATTTTAAGTTTAGCTTAAAATATAAAATGATAGTACATAATAACTAAGAAATATAAATTTAATTGTATTATAATCTCAATATATATACTTTTATGAGCTACTTGAAAAACTTGTTTTCTTAGAAGTCTATATTTATTTTAGATCAGTTTCACAAAAATGTCGACCAACCAAAGATATTAATTACGCCCTCATAAGTTTGTTATAAGTTTTTACCAGACATATTTATATATTTACAAATCGACTGAATCAAAATTGAAAACTGGATTCCGTTGAATTCTGTCAACCAAACTGGATAATTTTTTATCAATCAGATTTCAATTCCTCAAATTCCAATTCTTTTAAAAACTATTCTGCAAACAAAAACGGACCCTAACTATTTTATATGGAGAGAGAAATGTTGTGTGAATAGTTAGTTGTGTTTGCACCCAAACTCTTTTGAATCGGTAGAGCTTAAAGTTTGTAAACGGTTATTCCCGCTAAGAATCTCACTATCAACAATATCTTTACATTTTGTTTTTCTATCATCAAATCCTCAATTCAATTACTATTTTAGATTCAATCAAAACATGAGATTTCATATCATGATTTGAACAAACAATTTGACTGTTAAATAGATTGAATCCTGTTTAAAATCCTGTCATGGTAATTAAAGACTATATTAAAGTTAAACGTTCCGTTGTATAATATAAAAATGAATTTAAAAAATCATTTAATGCATATTAATTTTGACTTTCATTTTGAAAAGAAAACTTTTTGTTTAATAAATGCATTAGTTTTTGTTCCGAGCCGAGGGTAAAAAGTTGAAAAAAACCCTTGAATAATTTTACGTATAAGTCTTTATACTAGTCGGGTTGAGCTTTTAGCCACGAACAGAACCGAAACCCCAAACTCATTTATCAATTAAACATCTCAGTGACTTGACAGAGTGGTGCATTTCATAATCTAAGTATAAATTCGTAATCAACACTATGTGAGTAAGGCGACCTAATGGTTGATATAACCATTTCAGTTAATCTTTCAACTAAAGTTTCGCCACACTAACCATGAACATCTCAGTAATGAAATAATTTATGTTTTGATCGACATTATGTTTCATTACAACGGTTCTACAAATGTTAGTTTTTTGCAAGAATTTGCCTCTAAAATATCATCTCGTCGGCCTTTACATTTGACCTTAGACAAGTCTGTCTTTTTCGACACTTTTTGATGGCTTTTGGTCCTGAACTTTTCACTTGATTTTTTAAATTTGATGGTCTGAAGTCGGCATAGGAAAGTTCTAAAGAACAAAACCTCGAGACATACTTTTCTTCCGAAGGCTGTTACCACATACAATGCGGACCACAAAACTTGCGACTTCATATACGTGATTACAAGGGTATAATCGTTCCCTTTTAGCTTTTGTAGCTACAAAAACTGAATAAAACTTTGTATTATAAAACATAAATTTAAGAACTGTTTTTTCACCTGTGTAACGTGTGCAATCTGTCAACGATAATGCATAAAGAGATATCTGCAAATGATAGAATCTAAAGTTTAGTGACTCGAAGGTTAAAGACCCTTTTGATCAAATACTTACCCACAGAAAAAGAGAGATGTAGACGGTATAAACAAACGACAAAGATCGTTTAAACCTCACTAAAACCACTCACCGATTAGAAGATATAATACTTAAAGAGTCTTCAAAACAAAAATTAACCTTATGTACCTGCTGACTATAACTAAAAAGCGTTCACGACATGACCCACTAAACCAAGTATTAATCGACTGTTGCAATTTAAGTGACTCAAACGTAAAACTAAGTAGCATAAGAGCAGTACGAATACATAGATCAATGTGATATCTTACGACTTCTTCTTAGGCTTGCAACACCTCCCGTAGTCCTATATCTTTGAGTTCTCGAGATAAATCCCTTGTAAGCATTATAGATACTCTAAGTACTTGCTTTAAACACATGGAGATAATGAACAGCAAAGAGCGGAGTAAACGAAAAACAAATCAGCAATGAAAACCGGTTCAAACCGAAGAGCTAACTGGTAGAAACTGTTGAAGGTCAAGCAAATCAAACCTGTTTTCATACACATCATATAAACACAACAAAAAGAAACCAGACAGAGCCGAAGCAGCAATTCGACTAGAAATTGAAAAACATTGAAGACGAATTTGGCTTATAAAATTGCAAGATTGGCGATAACGGTCGGGCATGACTAACTAACCTGACTCGCAGTTGTTGAGAATTTACTTGAAAACGACAACATCGAGGAAAATTGTGAACTTGTAAACGTTAGTATGAGCCGAAAAGAGTTAACATGCTTCGACTCGAATGCAGAACCCTGGATATCGGTTTGATGATTCTTCAACACCCGTCACACTTCCGGTGTTCATCCTAGGAGCTTCATGTGTTTCCAAGAGCGATTCCTCTAATGAAAAAACGAATTCAAACATAATTATCAACAGTTAGCTTCAACTCTCGGTATGGTTTGACAACCGTGTTGTGTTCGAGTTAGCAGGTTCATTTATATCGACCCGAACCAACCCATTAATGTTAAATAATCGTGTCAAATGATTGAACATAAACCAAGAAGCCGCTATATAAACATGTGTGCCGTATCAACCCATTTACAACTATTATTAAAATAAGAGTTAATTACATAATTGGTCCTGTGTTTGTTCCATTTAAACGGGTTCAGTCCTGGTTCGAAAATCGTTCTGGTCCAGTCCCTGGGGCATATGTTTGGCTACAAAAATAGTCCCTTTGTCACTTGAAATGACTAAAATACCCTTAAGAAATAAATATTAATTTATCTATATCATAAACACCCACCTTCTTCCTCAAATCATTATTTCCAAAATCAAACCTAAATAAATCAAATCAAAATTTTTCAATATCATAAATTCATATCAAAGCAAAACCCAATTTCTTTTACATATGTTACATTGATTAAAAAAAAGACAAGATTTAAGAAAAAACAAAAAACGAAAAAGGAGAAAGAAATCCAGCAACAATCAGCAACCGTCACCATCACCGCTCCCACCATTAGCAACCTTCACCATCACCACGACAAAAGTGTTTAGGCCACCACCAGCAACCGTCACCATCACCGTCGCCCACCAAGCAGCCGTCACCATCACCGCCGCCACCATTGTCATCGTTGCATGTGCTCGTCGTGCCTCGCTCCCATCGCCATCGCCATCGCCATTTTTCTTACCGATCGATCACAATTTTCTATGTCAATTCATCGATCGATTAAGGCATCTGAAAAAGTAATTGGGGATCTTGTTAATTTTGGACTTTTTTGGTTTACTTTGTAAATACTAGATCGTTATGATTTTGAAACATTTGATTTGATTTTAGGTTTGATTTTGGGAATAATGGTTTGAGGAAGAAGATGGGGTTTATGATATAGATTAATTATTTATTTTTTAAAGGGTATTTTAGTCATTTCAAGTGACAAAGGGACTATTTTTGTAGCCAAACATATGCCCCAGGGACTGGACCCGAACGATTTTCGACCCAGGGACTGAACCCGTTAAATTGGAACAAACACAGGGACCAATTATGTAATTAACTCTTAAAATAAATGTGTTGGTCAGGTCGACGGATTGTAACTCAAACACGTTTAACTCCAACTCAAACCCATTATTTCCGTGTTGAGGCCGTGTCATGTCACGTGTTGAAACCTAAAGATTGTGGGTTCAATTGTCTGGACAAATATAAATATTCGTGATATTAGTGTTACTGGGTGTGGGAGTATTTGCCTTGTAAAAAAAAAAACTTTTTTTTTAAAGTAAATTACACCGTTGGTTCTTATATTTGTACCCAAATCACTAGTTCGAGGCTTTTTTTGAAATAATTACACCATTAGTCTCCATTGTTGTAAATCGGTTACAACGGTTGTCCATTTTTCAAACATCCGTCTATATTTGACCGAAACCACGTCACATGCCCTCCACACGAGGGCAGTATAGTCTTTAACCACCCTCACTCACCTTTCTCTCTCTAAAAATCCAAATTCACAAACCATGTCCATTTTTCAAACATCATCTCACTCTCACTCTAACTCTTTCTCTCTCTAAAAATCCAAATTCACAAACATCACAATGATGCTTCAATTCTTCACTCTTTAATCTTAAAATCCCAAATCTTGAAATCCCATTTTCCAGATTTACCTTTATATTAACAATTAAAAAATTAAAGATGGTAACGACGTCGTTTAACTGGTAGCGGACCGACAGAACACCCCGAGGAACACCTTTATATTCTTCCTCGATGCCGCTTCAGTTGGGTTTCATTCGGTTTATTCTAGAAAGGGTTGTTTCATCCGCTTCAGTTGGGTTTCATTCGCCGCCGCTTCAATTCTTCACAAATGGGTTTGTTTCATCCGCTTCAGGTTGGGTTTCATTCGCCGCCGCTTCAATTCTTCACAATAGGGCTGCAATTATCTTAAAGGTGTGGTTAGTTTGGTTGTTATTATGATGGCAATGTGATCCATAGTGTCGTGAGTTATGTATGCACACCAAGTGTTTGATGAAATGCGTGAATGTAATGTGGATGAAATTGGCCTGAAAAAAAGATGGAAAATAGTGAATTTGGATGTGGGTGTTGATTGGATTTAGTTAATATGGAGAAATTGAAGAAATAGTGATACGTGAGTGAGTAAGAGATAGCATATCCAAGCAGCCCAGAAAATCAACAATTCTTATGTGTAAAGTACGGTGACTGACATTGGTTTTGAAAGTATTATGTAAATGTGATTGGTAAATGTGACAGTGAGAGAAAGGGAAAAGGTTAAAAGTGTAAATTAAAGGTGAAATGACAAAAATACCCTCGGTGCAAGTCATGTGCTGAAAAAATCGTTAAAAATAAACAGACGTTAGTATTTTGGATCACCCGGCTTAACATATTACAACAATGGGGGACTAATGCGTAATTATTTAAAAAACAGCCTCGAACTAGTGATTTGGGTACAAATATAGGGACCAACGGTGCAATTTACTCTTTTTTTTTTATTAAACTTGCATGGTAATCGTGTCGAACTGCTTGACCCAGTCCCATTTATTTCCGTGTCGTGTTATAAATTGTCACCCCTAATTTTACGTAAACCATCTAGACATAATTGAGAGAATTTGTTAGAAGTGATATTACCTGGAAATGTTGACGGAAAGCTGACCAGAGAAGAAAGATGAGAGACGTTTGGCGTTGAGAACGATCGAGCCATTGTGACCAATTTTGGTCGGTCGGTGATGTAGCTGTTTTTGGAGGACGTGTGTATTAGATGGGTTTCTAAACGGGCTGGGTTGGGCTAGAAGCTTTCCAATCACGGTTTGACGGGTGTAAACGAGATGAGACAGTGATATGGTTTATATAGAAGGTTTAATAAATTAGTGGAATGGTTAAGATTTTTTTTATTATACTAGTAAAATACCCGGCGCCGATGCGTCGACGATGATAAATTGTTTAAATTTTTGGTAAAATAATTTTTTTCGGTGGTGCATATTTTGTTACCAATAAATTTACAAATGATCAAGATTTTCGGTTTATAAAACATTCAATTAGTTAGAAATTTTAATGGTTACTCTACTTATTTAAAATTTTACACACTAAAATTAATTGTTTTAAATTTATAAAAAAAAAGTAAATGCAATTATTTCAATATTTAAGTATATATGGTAAGTGTGTTATAGAATTATTTTTGTAATTATTCAATAATTATTAGTTAAAATGGTAATTTTGTAATTTTACGATGCTTAAATTTCATTTTTTTTTTCAAATTCTTTATAATGTATATAGATAATTTAGTTTGTTATTAGTTAATTGGTTAATTAGTTTTCAAGTGAATTAGGCGTGTTTGTTTGGGATTATATAAGGGGCTTAAGGATTATTGACATTTCACTTATATTTCATAAACTCAAATTTTCTATCTTATTTAACCATTTATGGCTTATTACTGTTTGTTATGACATAATAAACAGTGATAAGCCCATAAACAGTTATATAGCTAGAAAATTCGGGCTTATGAAATATAAGCCAAATTTCAATAAGTCATAAACTCCTTATATAAACCCAAACAAACACCCCTTAGTCAGTTAGTTTATGTTAGTGGTGTCATGTTTTTAGTTACTAAAGTAGTGGGTCGTTTTAGGGTTATTGTCTTTTAAGTTTTATATATATATATATATATATATATATATATATATATATATATATATATATATATGTTTACGTTTCATTGTATATGAAAAAAAAGAGTCATTTCTTTTCTATTACTTTTTTAAGATTGACCATCTCGAATTCGGTCTTCGATCAATAGTGTTTTCATTGCTTTCTCCAGTGCCTCCAACATCTACACCCCACCTCGTCTTGAACAATCTATTGCTAAACTTAGTCGATATTGAGGCCAAAATTGACACCCATAATAGCGTCAACCTTTGGAAAGGTATCACCCCTTCGTTTTGAAAGTTTCGCTACAACATCACACAATCTAACCAATTGGATACCAACACAACAACCGTTATCATGCCACCACCAAACACAACTCCGCACCCCAAACCTGAAAAAAGTCGTTACCATCTTCTCCCCATCTATCACCAAGATCCAAAATGATGTCGCCACACAACCTCGTTTTGTCCTTGCCTTACCCGTCAAGCACATGTTAGCCATCTTTCGTATCGTGAAGACTTTTCATTACGGTCACCAATTCAAACCACTAAAATTTGTTTTCTCTAACCCGGACACGAGCCACCGTGCTCATTTTCAGGCGGGTAGTATTGGATACGGTTTAAAGAAATTTCACAAATTGGTGCATGAGTCAAGACTTTACTTGTTTTATTTTGTTATATAATTTAGTTTCTTATTAGTTAATTAGTTTATTAGTTTTCAAGTTAATTAGTCTAAGTGAGTTTATGTTAGTGGTGTCATGTTTTTCATTTACTATAGTGGGTAGTTTTTAGGGTTAATGTCTTTTATAGTTTTCTATTTATATGCTTATGTTTTATTGTATTTGAAAACAAAAAAGATGGTTAAGTTTATGTGTTTTTAGTCATTTCTTTGCTCTTATTCTTGAAACTAGATTATTGTCCCGCTGTAGGGGACGGGGAAAATAATAAAAATTGCATCGTAAATTTTATATTTATGTAGATTTTAATTATTATGAGAAATTAATGTTATACGTATATAATATATATATTTTTACGTTTATACACATGTTGTTTATAATTATAATAACATATAATACATTACCTTTTATACACATGTTTTGATATTTTGTATTAGGAGATTTGGAATAATAATAAGGTAAATCATAATACAAATTGAACGATTCTATAAATAATTATAATTATGTTATTTATTTTAATAGAGATGGAATGAAAAATAGATGTAATTATGATATTGTAAATGGTGTAAAATGAAAATAATTTTTGATGACATCATCAATCTGATCTAAAGGCTGACATCAAAGAAGTTAACAAATCCAAGGGACCCTTACTTTGTCATGTGTCTTTAAGGACCATCTTTTATTATATACTAAAGATAGAAAAAAATTAAAAATATTGGGTAAAATAAGACAAAAAAGAAAAAAAAAACAGAATATTTTTTTATATATAAATGTTTTCCGTTAATATGCAAAACATCCGTAAAACAATAAAAATAATTTTAGTTTATTTTTCTACTAAATGATGTAGTGTTTGAAGAAAAAATATGTTTTGTATTTTTTTAGAATTAATTTAAAATACAAGTGTTAGATTATTTAAAGTAGAAAGGTTAATTAGTTTTATTTATTAATACTATTAAAATAAGGATTAAATTATTTAAAGTTAAGGGGTTAAAATGAAATTATTAATGATGACATCCTCGAAATGATCTAATGGTTCAAATTAAAGTTGGATTTACATCTAATGGTTAATATTTTGCCAAATGACATTTTAGGCCTCTCTTTTATTATATATTAAGATATTGATCATCTCGAATTAGTTTTCTGTTAGACGGGCTCGTGAGGTACTCTAGATTGATTCGAGAAATACACAAAAATGACTCGTCTAAAGTTGTATTCAGCAAGCTAGAGAACCAGTCTTTCAAGTCGAACTCTCGGCATGCATAGCTCACGACCCTTAACTAGTTTGTGTCATTTTACATATCTATCTATATGCTTAGTATATATATAATATATATATATATTATATATATATATATATATATATATATATATATATATATATATAGTAGATTATTGTCCCGTGATAGCGCGGACAAAGATAAAGTTTGACTTGTAAAGTTTTGTTTATGTAGATTTTAAGTTATTATGAGAAGATAATGTCATACGTATAATAACATAAATACGTTTACATTTATACCTATATTGCTTATACTTAAAATAATATATATAATTTCACGTTTATATACATGTTTTGATATTTTAATGAAGAGATTTTAGAATAACAATATGGTAAATCATAGTCTAAATTGAACGATTAATAAGTAAAATAAACTTATGTTTTTTTTTTTATTTCAGTGGAGATGCAAATGAAAGATAAAATGTAATTATGTATTGTAAGAGGGTATAAAATATAAATAGTCTTTGATGAAATCATCAATCTGAATAAACGGCTGAAATCACAGAAGATAACTCATCCAAAGGACCTTACTTCGACATGTGACATTTAAGGTCCATCTTTTATTATATATTAAAGAAAAGATATATATATATATATATATATATATTATATTCTCGTATAATACATGAATAATTTATCGAAGATAATATACCTATAAAATATATAAACATTTATAACCACTAAGTAATGTCATCTCACGTTGTGTTTAATTGTAAAATTAAAATATAAATTTAATAACGGATTTTTGAATATGTATTTGTTTTGTTTACCCAAAGATTGCATGATTTTATCTAGTGTTGTTTTGTTTTTAAAATTTGTTATTATATTTTCTTGCTTTTGCTTTTGCTTTTTTATTTCTACTTTATATGATATATGTTCATAACTTATCTTTAAAGGGTTGGGACATTGAAGACGATTAAAAATTTTGAGACCAAAATATCGAATTATAACTCTCTATTTTAAAAACCCACTTACAACTTAATTTTGTTTAAAAATTAAATATCTTAAAAACCGTAAATGTATTTTAAAAATAAATTACACCATTGTAATGAGTATTAAATTACCCTTCTATAGAGTACACACTCGATATACTTTTGACGGGAAAAAAAATTTGGGTTTTTTGATGGGTCTTGAAATTTTATATTATAAAATCACGATTTTATCACATTTGACTTTAGTAGTTTGACATTTTTTTTTCGTTTTTCTTTTTGATTCTAGTTGAATGTATATAATATAATAAATATGTGTTTTGAAATTCATATTTAGTGTTCAAATCGTATGTGACTGTACCTTACAAATATCAACATTTGTCCGAAAACGAAAAAATAAATAATCGTCAATTTTTTATTTTATTTTCGGGTCTATATAGATTATACCTAATATAATATTTTTGTGTTTTAAAATTAACAATTAAAGTTGAAATCATGTGTTTTATTGCCTTATAAGTTTCCAAATTTTACGTATATAATAAAATCACATATGCTATACAATACAATCACATGTGATATGCGTACCATCATATGTGATATGCATAATATCACATTTATGTCAAAAAAAATTTTAAGGAAAATAATTTTATCACATATGATATACAATACTATCACATGTGATATGCGTATTATCACATTTATGTAAAAAAAAAAAATGAAGGAAAAAAAAATCGTCAAAATTCGATATTTTTTCTAAATTTTGGTAATTTATACGTTTAATCGTAATTCTCTTTTATAAAGTTTTACGAATTGGTGCTAATATCACATGTGATATTATCGTTACAATTTCAATACCCATAAAAAAAAGTCTTCGAAATATATATAACACCACTGCTTTAATTGAAGATAAAAACGTGACGGTCGGAACGGTGTAATTTGTTTCGTCTAACAATTAACGGTTTGTAAAATAAATTAATTTAAAATAATAAAAAAAAAAGGAATTTGGTTTTAATGTTAACCATTAAATTAAAATAGGATGAATGGTCAAGATTTTATCTTTTGGTCTTTAGAAAATTATGTGTCTTACATTGATATTATATAATTATAATTATACTATATAATATAATATAATATATTATAATATAATAATAACATATAATATTATTATAATATAAATATTATATATAACATATATAATATAATATAAATTAATAATCCCTCATTCACATTGAACTATAAATAAGGATCACATCGACATATACATATATGAAAATTAAGATATAGAAGAAATGGTTCGCTTTCCGCCATGTGAGAGTGGCAATGGTACTTACAGTGAAAAACAATCATGGCCGGAGTTGATTGGAGTACCTGAAAAAGTAGCTTGTGATGTGATCGAGAAGTGGAATTCAAATGTAAGAGCTATACCGATCCGCCTAGATGAAGTTCACACATTAGACTTTTGTGTCAATAGGGTATGGGTGCCGATCGATAAACATGGTGTTGGAAATTCTGGTGAATATGTTAATTTTCACCAACTTTGGACACTAATAAAATAATATATGTGGATGGTATATTAAGAATGATGTGTCCAAAATAAATATGTGTTGAATGAGATATCTAGTCTCAAAGTGAATGTTTGATATATTAAGTCAAAATGAACCAATTGAGTTACATATTAATTCTTCTCATAGTGATTTGGTGTCATTATTTTGGATTAATGAATTGTAACATAATAGTTAATGAGTGTTAATGACATTAACAAGTGTTAATGGTCATTAACGTTATTAATGTGATCATTAAGAAATCGGTTTTGTGTTTTCTTCATGAACTTGCTTCATAAAAGGGAGAGAATTTTCCCCCACAAGGTCACACAAAGAAGAATCCCAAATATAAAACAAACACTTCACCTATGGAGCAAACATAGAATTGTTTGTTCATCATATTGTTAACACACAAGTAAATTCTGACGAAGTTTCGGGCATTCGCGTTCAAGTCCGGCAGTACTACTGCTTTGACCGTTGTACCCTGGGAGACAGACGACGTGTATAGACGACGAATCTGTTTTAAGGGAACCGTGTCCAACACGGGCCTCGGCTTCTTTTCGTGATATATCGTTAGTCGATATTTCTTCATATTATTTTTCTAATTTGTTTCGTTTATAATCAAAAGTTGTTTCGGGCACAATACTTTTTATCTACAATCTTAAAACAGATTATTATTTTTCTTTCTTTTATAAATGTTACCCGAAACATTTTGATTCAACACCTTGTGGATTTTTGAGAAACGAATGGTACAAAATAATTTAAAGATGTGCCCTTTAATTTGAGAAATTATATGTATAAAATAAAGAAATAATATGTTCTCCTCGAGTACATAAAGTTTTACTATAGTTAAAAACGAACTGTATGGGTTTTTACTTATTTACTAATATCATAAAGGGGTGCTCCCATGTTGAAAAAAAAAAGTAACGTTTGCATGATTCATGCTTGAAAATATAAATGGTTACTGTTAGATACAAAAAGTTTTAATCATTATGTTTTATTTTATAAAACAGTTTTGAAAGTGATGTTTATGAAACGTTTTAATAAATTGTTTCATATGGGTAAACGAATTTGTAATGTGTAGTGGGACTTTGTACATTAAATAGAAAGAAATATTTTGTCGTTTCTTTCAAAAGATTTGTTATATTTTATTGTAATAGGTGGAGAGTATCCACTTTCTTGTAACATTTTGAAAAGATGTTTCAAAATATGTCATCGAAATTTTGACAATGTTTCGCTCAAAATATATTTTGTTAAAAATATATGATTAAACAATCTAGAAGAATTGTTTAAAATGATGGAAAAGTTTGAAATTATTTTTGTTTGAAAAGATACTTTAAACAGTTGTTAGTGAAATACAATTTCTTAAAAACTCGAATTTGGTTAACAAGGTGTTAATTATTTCGTTTGATATATATATCTAAAAGTATGAAAAGATTGATAAAGACTTTTACCAAATAGTTTTGTGTTGGTAACATATGTTAAATTAAATTGTGTTTTAAGAGTCCATGTTTGAAAAATTGAAACTCCTTTTGTCATAAAGTTTTGTTGAAAGGGTTACAATTGGTTTTGTCATAAACTTTGTTAAAAGAGTTATAATATGTGTAGAATATATATGTATTACACAGGTACATAGTAACTTGTTATATGTGGAAAAACAAAGTTTTGTTAAAACGAGTTTGATAATTCGTAGTAAACATAATGGAGGTTGTTTACTAAGTTTTGATGGTTTACAAAACGCTTTGAATTCTAAACCTATAAAATTATTTGTAATGATTTTATTTGATGGTTTAAGAAATAAAATTCTAAAGTGTCTCTTTAGAATATAATATTTTTTTTAAAAAAAAAAAACGTAAGTTATCGTTTGAGAAGTAGAATTCTAACGATTTCGTTTTGGAATAGATTTTATTCAAAACGTAAAACGCCGTTTGAGTAATAGAGTTTTAATGATTCCTTTTGAAATATAATTCTATTTAAAACATTAGGTTTTTAACCTTTTTATTATTGGATAATAATTAACACGAGTTGTAGACGACCTACTTCTCCGAAAAGAATGAATTTTCTTTTCAACTATTCTAAGATTTGTGTTTTAAATGAAACATGAATATGACTTTGTGGATAGCGTGAGCACCAATTTGGGAGAACCAAAGCGGAGACCACAAAAGTCGTCATGGGAATCATACTGCGAATTTCCTTATGGTTCGTGATGTTGAGAACAACATTACTATTTGTTGAATGTGCCATATAAATTTTGTGTTTATCCATTTAAAAAGTATTTATTTAAAATAAATGAGATGAAATTTCGAGTTGATGGATTATGTTATTGCAATTTTTGTTATATATTTTGTGAAATAAATAAAGCAATAACTAGTTAATTAAACGGTTGCAAACTAAAAATTTTCTTGTGAAGAATTTGAAACAGAAAAATGGATTAAATTTATTTTAATGGATAATATACGGATACACAAGAGGTTATTTGTATAAACAACGGTTTTGAGAATTGTTGTCAGGACAAAAGATAATGGTTGTTAAGTCGTGATATGACTAATAACCACCTAAATAATGAAATTATAGTATTGGAAATACATTATGCTAGAAGCATTGCGTATGTCTATAATTTGTGAATAAACACATCATGTTTGAATGTGTTTTTGAAAAAAAAATTTCAAACCAATGGTTATGATGAGTATGTCTACGGGAAGGACATTACTCTACGATATAACATTTGATAGAAAAATTCATGTTTATGAACTTTAATGAATTACAATAAGATGGTGATAATCTTATAAGGTTGAACCTATTGAGGTTCATAACATATATATTCTCATGGTAAATGAAGGATTTGTGTACTTGTGTATTACCTTCAATTTTGTTGAAAAATGGAAGGTGTTTTCAATAAAGTTTAATTACTACAATTCAAATTATTTGACAATCTTATGGTGTGACTAAAATAAATTGTATGTAGTATTTGAGATAATAACCATCATAAATAGACGGTATTTGGTGTCAATCTACTTGACTCCAATAGTTTATAATAGTAATCTAATTCTATTTTTGATAATACTATTTGTCACATGGTGACAACTAATAGATTTCACCATATTTGTGAGAGTTAAGCACGTGATTGATCTCTTTATGGAGTTATGGTGAAACTTCTTCAATTATGGTGAAACTTCTTCAATCATAGACGGATATATGATTTGAAAGATTGAAATAACTGAATGATGAGTATTGTATAGATTCAATATACACAATAATAAGTATATGAGACACTCCTATTAATTTATAGTTTAGGATGGTGGTTAAGTCTCATAAATCGATTTTTTCTAAAATAAGAAATGTCGTTGATTAGAGAAATGGTGTAAAGCTCCATGTAAGAAAGATATGAAGAATTAGAATGATGCATCTTCTATTCATATTCTTTGATCGTAGGTCTATGGCATGCTAGACTTGGACTCGTTAATTATAAGTCTTTGTTGAGATTAATTAACATTGGAGATAAAAGTGTTTATGAACACTAGTACGAAACGACAAGACAAAATCAAAAGTTTATTCAGTTAAAAGAAGAATATGTAGAAATGTGGGGGTCCAACGCAATTAGGACATGACCAAGAGGAGTACTCAAAGGTCGAGAAAAAGAAAAAAAAAATTAATATACCTTGTAAGGTGTCTGATACACAAATTTGCAATCACTACAATTGGTTCACGTGTAAGAATCAATCAAAAGAAAAGTAAGAGGTTTAAGGTATATAAATAAAAAGGAGGTCCTTTAGTGTGATAAGGATACTCAAATGTTAGTTAATAATCTTATATATAAGATTTTAATAGCATAAGTGGAGATGTGTTCCTTTAAAGGAAAATGAGGTGTTTTGGTAGAATCCTCAAGATGATTGCTGGCCAGCTTCGAAACTTCTTGGAGGTAATCTATATATTATTATCACAATACCGCTAGAACAACTTGTCTCCTATAATATTATCTGAGTTAACTCTAAAGAGTTAAAAGATAACATTTCGGATCCGACAACCACGGGGTTGAAAGGGGATCAAGTTGTGGAATGGGACTAAAGCCCTTGAATGAATAAGTTTATGCAAAGGAAACCTAACCCAATTGACTGGAGATCCCAAGATCTGGGTTCAATAGGACAACTTAGTTGTATGAATGAAGGGAAGTCACTGTGGGGGTAGTTTACCTACCTCCTAAACCAATTTAAGGGAGTTTACAATACTTCCTAGCCCATTCCTAATAGTTACGATAGTGTGAGGCTAAGCTCGACGCTTTTAATGATTCAAAGAAATAACCGTATGAGTTTAATGATTTCTAATGAATCACCTATGTGAGAGAGAAGTGGGGTCGCTTCGTATGAAATTGTTGGGGCACAATTCCTAGAGCTCTCGCAGAACCAGGCTAATGTTCATGACCTTTAACGAACATGACTATGAGGACTTGACCATGTCAGGGAGATTCTTGTATGAAGTATATTGTCGTTTATACAAATGGCAGACGAGTTCAAAGACATCGAGTTCTACTCAGAGCCAGTAGACTAAGTATATTTCATAAGCGAAGGTTCAAAGGGTAACACCTACCTATCGTATGCAAGATTTAACTGCTGAAATTTTGTCAAAACGTGTGTGTGATTCTTGAGATCGATATCCATTCATGTGGGGGATTGTTGGAAATTCTGGTGAATATGTTAATTTTCACCAACTTTGGACACTAATAAAATAATATATGTGGATGGTATATTAAGAATGATGTGTCCAAAATAAATATGTGTTGAATGAGATATCTAGTCTCAAAGTGAATGTTTGATATATTAAGTCAAAATGAACCAATTGAGTTACATATTAATTCTTCTCATAGTGATTTGGTGTCATTATTTTGGATTAATGAATTGTAACATAATAGTTAATGAGTGTTAATGACATTAACAAGTGTTAATGGTCATTAACGTTATTAATGTGATCATTAAGAAATCGGTTTTGTGTTTTCTTCATGAACTTGCTTCATAAAAGGGAGAGAATTTTCCCCCACAAGGTCACACAAAGAAGAATCCCAAATATAAAACAAACACTTCACCTATGGAGCAAACATAGAATTGTTTGTTCATCATATTGTTAACACACAAGTAAATTCTGACGAAGTTTCGGGCATTCGCGTTCAAGTCCGGCAGTACTACTGCTTTGACCGTTGTACCCTGGGAGACAGACGACGTGTATAGACGACGAATCTGTTTTAAGGGAACCGTGTCCAACACGGGCCTCGGCTTCTTTTCGTGATATATCGTTAGTCGATATTTCTTCATATTATTTTTCTAATTTGTTTCGTTTATAATCAAAAGTTGTTTCGGGCACAATACTTTTTATCTACACATGGTGGTGTTGTGATTGAAACCCCAAGACTTGGATGACTTGTTTGTGGACTATGTAATCTAAAAGTTTAAATAAATGGTTTTTAAAACCGTAATAAATAAAGTTTTAAAAGTTTGGGTCTTGATATTGAGTTCGTTGAGACAATTTACTTTTTTTGTTTTAATCTCTTACACTTCTAACATGTTTTTGGTTTAAAAAGAAATAAGTATAGAAAGGATTAGATATGTTTGGTGGGAATGAATAGATTAACGGAAACCCTAATATGATGGTTTCTTCGTACCTTATTAAAATGGTGGGTTTGCAAAACCATTTCCTTATTCTCTTTAAAATAGTATCCGATTAAAGGATTTTGAAAAACATAACATATCCGGTCATATAAAAATAGTTGTTAA
The DNA here is from genome assembly GCA_910822075.1 of Senecio squalidus. Lineage (NCBI taxonomy): Eukaryota > Viridiplantae > Streptophyta > Magnoliopsida > Asterales > Asteraceae > Senecio > Senecio squalidus. The sequence continues at coordinate 9,316,077 of CAJVGC010000001.1, read as the reverse complement.
TAGATTTTAAATAATATAATTATCTTAAGTATGTCGGAATTTATTAAACATAACCACATAAATTAGGATTAATGATTTACTAAGAAAGAAAACCAACTCCTATTTTGTAATGTTCCATTTGTGCTAAGTTTGTTAAAGAATGGGTTTGAGATTGAGATTATAAGATCGAGTCGAGTTAAGTCAGACTCAAATACTGAATTACTTGACTCGTAAAGTATCGAGTCAATTAATGATTTGTCTTATTAATTACTTTAAATACCATTGAAAGTATCGATTAATTAATTGAATCGAGGTCGATCTTGAAAATAAATGCTTGATCAAGCTCTGAGAGTTTGGTAATAGATTCAAACTGTACTATATTACACATTTACTCCCCTATGTCTACATCATTGCTACACATTGTCGAACATTAATAATAAGCAATAAATTAATTATCATTTTATCGTTCAAAGTTGGTTGCCTTATGCCTTGCTTACCTTCATATACCCGAAGCATCTTATTGTTCAACTTTGTTGGTGAGATATATAAGAGTTTTAATCCGATCATTATTTGGAACGCCATTATTAACCAAGGTTTATTAATACTTTAGGGACGAAAACATTAAAAACCTTATTTTATAGACTAAACCATTTAATGTTCATGACGAAAATGTGAAGAAAAAAAACCTTAGTTGTAACTTATGAAGTCTATAAACAACATCCATAATTTTATTAAAACTAAATGAACGATTTATGTAATTTACTCAATAAAGATATTATAAATAATACTCCGTATAGGTTTTTAAATATACAAGAATGTTTTTTATAAGTAGGTAGTCGAAGTTAAAGCTTAATATAGAAACTAAAGCTAAACTTTATTCACGAGATGAAGTTATTTTAAAAGCGACTTTCATTAACTAAGCTTTATACAAAAAGCACAACTCCGCACCAAATATACTCTACATGTAAAATTGTCTAACTTTACTCGTTTCGGTTAATAATAAAATAATGACATATTTACTTAAAAAATATTCATTTTTTTTTTGTTATTATTACACTGATCTTAAACAGATCCACCAATGCATTAGCTCAAATCTAACCAATCAAAATAAAAAAAATTCCCAAACCATGTCATCAATTTTAATCACCATAATCATCTTCACAATCACAATCTTCCAAATCCCACAATTCTCAATATCAAATAAACTGAACGATCTAACAGTTTACGAGATAATCGAATCCTACGGATTCCCTAAAGGAATCCTCCCCATCGGGGTAACCAACTACTCATTAGATCACTCAACCGGGAAATTCAAAGCTTTTTTCGATGGTACGTGTAGTTTTAATCTAGAACAATCATATGATTTGAAATATAAGTCTACGATAAGCGGAATTATATCGAATGGGAGACTGAAAGATTTGAGTGGTGTTAGTGTGAGAGTTTTTTTGTTTTGGTTGAATATTGTTGAGGTTTATGTGAAAGGTGATGAGCTAGGGTTTTCGGTTGGTGTTTATTCGGCTGGGTTTCCTGTTGGAAATTTTGAAATGTGTCCGCAATGTGGGTGTGGTATGGATTGTAATGGTCGTGTTAGCACGAAAATGGATTCGTTTGTTTCTTCGATATAGAGATTAAATTTGTTTTGTTTTTGTTTTGATATTTAAGTTTGTAATTTGATTATATCGTAATGAATTCGATTATGCTTTGATTCCACTAGGAAGTGTTTGTTTTAGCTTATTTCGTGCTTTTTACAGGAAATTATATTTTATAAAGCTCGTTTTCTTTTATATGTGTTTGCAATGTGGGTAGAACGAAAACAGAAACAAATATGAATTTGTTTGTTTCATTGGCATGATGAATGCCCTGTTTATTTTGAATGTGAAATTTAAATTGTTTTTCGCTCGGGTTTGATAACAACATTTACTAAACAAACACAAAACTAGTTGTGGTTGGAGTCATAAATAAAAAGTGGAAGCCGAAGCTCGTAGATGGAAATATTATGTTATGTTTGACAACAATCTAAACTCGAGGTACATATGAGATGCAAATTATAACGTTGTTTTTGAGATAGACTCACAAATATATATTATATTTGACAAAACTAGCTTATACGATAAAACTTGCTCAAACTCGACGTAGAGTGAGTGAGTGAGATGAGAGTTGTAACATTCAATTTGAGCTAAGAGCTTATTTTAACTTTTGAATTTCCTTAAAATTTGGGGGTGTTTGTTTCGACTTATGTAATGAGTTTATGATGTTATATAACTATTGAAAAACTCATAAGCCATTTTTTCGACTTATAAATTTATCAAGTTGAGCTTATGACTTTAAGTAAGTCATAAACTCAACTCAATAAGCTCATAAGTCACATAAAATAAGTTTATAAGATTATCAAAAATTAAATAAGCTCATAAATCAATTATATAAGCCAAAACAAATACCATCTTAAACTATTTATATGAAAAACCTCATATATTTATACATTTATTTGCTCATTCATGAGATATATCGATGGCATACATCTAAGTCTAAAGACTTTGTTTTATTGAATAATCTAAACATAAAAAACCTCGTATATTTATACATTTATTTGGTCAATCATATTTATATGTAGCTTATAAAATGCATTTTATATATATGAATCAACTTCCTATTTACGATATATGATGGCTCAAATGTGTGACGAAAACAAATTTTATTCAAACAAACCTTCTCGTGTTATATATTACCTTCTTACGCTATGTAAGTATACTCGTAGAGGGAGAGCCTTATGTTTCATACATTAACTTTCATGTAAGCGATTAAGCGTGGACACTAAAAATTAAGAAATGGCGACAACTGTTTTAAGGATATCCGCATTATGTAACATAACTTTCTTTCTCCATTTTTTATGCAATCACCTTAGAGTGAATATGTTATCCTCGTCAATTGTCTTAATGTCTTTCACTTTATTTATTCACGCTCGAGCCTGCATCCTAAAGAATAGTAGGACTATCAAGTTGTGTCCAAGCTTAGGCTAAGGTCATTGAGCAGAATTTGAGCCCCGACTAGATCGAGTTCTACTTGTCTTGATTGCAGCCCTGTTGGGCCAATGAAATTACCACAATATATGTATATTTTTAGTAATTGTATACTCATATTTTATCAATTTTTTGTTTTTGTTTTTCTGAACGGATGTAAGTGATTCGGGGCCACAGTGACATCCAATTGGGCAGTATGCAACTCACGAATCTTACACCAAAGTTAGTTATCTCCTAATATTCACCAAAGGAGGAAACCCCAGAAGGAGACACGAACCTAAGACCTCCCCTAAAACCATCTCTAGGGAGATTAACCACACTTTTATATTATTCTTTATATGATCCTTAAAAGTTACCGTAAATGTTTTTATTTAGTTTTAAAACATTTCCAAGATAGTATGGCAGTAAAGAGTCCACCAAGCTTATTAAAGACCCGAATTCGAACCTCTATAGGTAAACAATTTGTCAAAAATGCTCTCTCTTCCTAGGAAAGAGTTCAAACCTCTTGAGATGAAGAGGACAGATTTTGGAAACAGAGACTAAACTACCCTTTAGGCTGTGTAATTCAAAGTAAAAGATGATCGCTCTTTCAGATAGCATGAACATGGAACTTTCTCCGTTTACCTTATTTTTTATTTAATCTTACTTTTAGTTCCTCTTCCTTATTATTTAGACAAGTCTGTTCAAAAACACATAATACATAAATATAGATAAAATAACTTACGATATCAAATGATTTGTAACCGGTAACCGGTAAGTGGTAACAATGATAATAAAGATAATATAATGATCCAATGGAAAACCAAAGTCTTCTTTGCTACATAAAAGCATCAAATGTATAATAGGCGGCTCTGTTATAAACTTGTGGTGAGCTTTTGGTGTCATTTTAATTCATATAGATCGTTTTCAAATGAACTTAGTTTCGTCGAGTTTTCTCTTTCAAAAATTGTTCACGAAGATCAGTTGCATCAAGTTTGTTCGTTTGGTCTTCTGGCTTATAATAACCTGTAACTGGATCAGGAACCCACGGAGTCGATTTCTTAGATTCCTCACTTACTTTCTTCATCATCACAACTCCACTTCCCCTTACGCTTCCTGATACCCTCTCTTGTGTTGTCGTCGCAAATCCACGTCTATAATTAAACAAATAAAAATTACTTATCTTTAAACAATGACCCCCATAACATATACAAGGATACATGCATAATAATCATTAAACAACTTATATAGAACAAATTTGACCCAATCATGAATTTAACCCTCGAGCAATAGATTAATGGGTCATGACAATTCCGCAAAACCAAAAGCATGCTTGTATTTGAAGTAGCTAGTAAATTACCTTGCAACAATAGAGATTTGACCGATAACAAGCTTAACGTTACATAAAGATCGAGCCATTTCTTCAATTAACAATTTGAAAACGAGAGATTGATTTGAACTTTGGCACTTTGCAACTAAGGGAACTTTAAGAATCGAAAACTTTCCCAAAAAAATGGTTTCAAATTCTCAAAGGATCTTGTAAGTTTATGATATGAAAAGAATTGATGAACCTTTGGTATTTATAGAGGGAAATATTCTACTATTCTATTTTATAATAATTTTATTATATTAAGTTTTAAAATTTTATTTAAAAGTTGATTTTTTCAGATGAGCTGGCATGGGAAGTTAATGGGTCAATCAATAGTTGACACGTGGACCCACTTTTTCACATGAACGTAGAGCCGTTCTTCTTTTCGCTATTGACGATTTACCTAACTTTCTTAATAGTGTCAAATACTTGTTCAACGATGTCGGTACACTTGGCTGCCTACATGGCATATAATAACCGAAACTAACGGTTAATGTTTGCAAAGTGGCGGGGATAATGGAGACTAACGCGTTGTTCTCGAGTTTAATGAGGGGAGAAAAGAATAGAAGGGAAAATAAAACAGTAGAAAGGAAGTATGGAGAAAAGAGGTTTTATTTTATTTTTCGTGTTCCCGAGATGGAAAGAGTTGCAAAGAAAAGAAATGTACTTTTTTTTTCTGTGTGTTCCCGAGTCAGAAAGAAAGGAAAAGAAAATTATTATTTTACAATTATACCATTTATTATATATCACTTAAATAAAACATAAAACACAAGTATCAAGTGGCGGAGACTTTATATTCGAGCTTTATATTCGAGATGAAGATTTTATAATAAAAGAGAGTTCTGATACGGTTCAATTTGTTGGAGATATATTCGAAATATTATAGCCCATAGTATAATTTATATTTATATAATAATAAATAATTTATAAAATAATAATAAAAATAAATAACTTATTTTAAAAACAAGAACTTGACATGTTTATTAAACCATCTGTGGTGTGCAGACGACTATTTTAATAATGTTTATTATTATAAAAACAAGGAAACAGTGAAAGAAAGAAAAGAATGGTGAATACAAAAGTAGAAACAATATCACGATTATGTATTAAGCAAATCATATAAATATTAAAATAATCAAGAAAATTCAACCAAAATATTTTTGGGATAGCTCTTGAAATTCCAAAAGAGTCCAATAACGTGTTTTGTTTCCAATAGTGTTTATCATGTTGAGGGTAATTTGGGGAAATAAATATTTTACCCATGTTTTGGATTTGATTTCTATTTAAATCTTCTCAATTTGGTGAGAAAGTTTAGGAGAGAAAATAGGTAATATATTTCTTTCCATTTCGTTTCTCTTCTCTCCCTCCAAAAACTGTGGAACACGATTTTTATTTTTTAATCTTTCCATTTCTTTAAAAAAAAAACCTCGGGAACACAGCGTAAAGCGTATTTGTGCACGAGTTTAATTTCTTAGAAATTTTTTAGTTTAAATTCTACTCTAAGACAAACAATATATAACGTTCCTCCTCGTCATCTATTATTTCATGTGTTTAAAAAAAAATACATAACGACTTATTCTAATATAAAAAATCACGACCCTATCTCTGTTTACAGAGTTTATAAATCAGTAAAAAATACTCATCGTTGTCTTATTAGAGTTTACCTAACTTTAAGTCTGTCATCGGGACAAGTAAATACTTTCTTTAGTATTGATCGACCTCTCATATATATAATCGACATCTATTATTGGAAAATAAAATATAAAAATTTTAAATAAAAATAAATATAAAAGAATAATAAAAATCTAAAGAATGATTCATGTATATATGGTGGGTGTTTTTTTGGACTTTTAAATGAGCAAATTATTGAGTACTAGCTTAGTGCAAGTGTTATACACGAAAATGTTTAAAAAAGTTATGTAAAATCAAGAAAAGAATAGTAGAATTATAAATTATGAAACGTGAATTTAATTGTTTAACATGGTTTCCAATAATTAGTAAAAGATAGAATACTAACTATATTTAAAATTTAAAAATATGAACTAAGTCTTAGTATAATAAACAAAAAAAAAGAGGTGTTAAGCTAGACGAAAACTAAAAAAAAATTATATAATATCCATAACATTATTCTATTCTATTTACTCTAATGAAAGTACCATACCAAAATTGACATTTCTACCAAAATTCACTTTTAGATTTAAGTTCAAGGAGATTGCTTGAGTTTTTCCATAAATAAAAGATACGTAATTAAAAAACAAATATAGTCATTGTCTTCAAACAGAATATTAACAGTTATTGTGATTGTAATTAATTGTTAGTTTTTCATCTCCACTCCTCTTTATGTGAAACTTTGAGTATATTTTCTCAATCATCGGCTTTCATAATCTATCTCTAGAATCCGTACTCCGTATTTATAAACGAAATCGATATATGTTCATAACCTTTACTCAACACATCTAAAATCATATAACCACGATATAAAACAGAAAAAGAAACACAAAATTTGTTAAAAATATACATGACTGTTTTTACCGTTGTCAATTGTTTCTCCATCCATAGGATACCTGCAACCAAACATAAAAACCGATTATCAGCAACTCGAAAACACAACACCAGACAGCCCTTTAAAAACAATAAAAGTTCCAAAAGGACTCGATAGTATACATCAAAAACTACTCTTGTATTCAACATACAAACACCCCAAAAACTAATCAATATACGTAAATAAATAAAACACAAAGCCTCTATCAGCATCAATAAGCATAATCAGATCTCACTAAATCTCAAATCAGATCTCACTAAATCTCAAAACCGCTTTCGTTGCAAACACAACTCACTTTGGTAGTCCCTTCAATGTTAACTTATCAAATTATGTAACACTTCATAATCAACTTCATGAATAATCTTAGGTGGACAACCTAAGGAAGTGCCATATCAAAACATGCATTACCTTATGGCCATCTGAACACGGTGATTCCTCAAGAATCCCGAAAAAAGGGTAGTGACTTCTTCAAGATCCACTGCCCGGAGAACAAATGCCTCCACATTCGTTAAGCATTTCACAGTCCTGTTGCTGAGCAATCCACATACTGTTTTTTTCCGGTTTATTGTATCTGTACGTCAACAATGATTCATTAGTTTCTCGTACGACCAGCAAGCTATTCATGTAGTTTTGTTGCAATTGATACGACAAAAGAATCTGTTTACTGAAATGATAAAACTGATAACTGCGACTTAGTTAGTATACAACAAGTATAATATGGTTAAATTATACCTCCGTTAACAGAGAAATTCTCAAGACACCATATAAGAAGTTCTTCACCGCATGCATCACCTTCTCACTATGGAACTTTATTCCCGTCTTCTCCGATGCTTTCCATCTTCCCTCTTATAATAAATACCATTTTAGTCACAAGACCTCCTTGAAATAAAGTTGTTCCGCCTTTAATGTGTCTTTTGCCTTAACCTTTCACACATCGCAGTTAAAATGGCGTCGTCCATCACTGAAAATATCAGGACCTACAAAAACCAACACTGAGTCAGTTTTCTAAAAACATTGCAGTAATCATGTTTGACACACTAACTTTTCATTCAAAATATTTTTGGTCAACCAGACCTAGCATGGCTCATTTTGACCACACATCCGTCCGTCTGACCCGCTAATTCGCCAATTGGTCATGAGTAGAGCAAAACAAAATCAAAAGAGTTATTCACATATGTGTGTTTTCCTAGCATAACGCCATGCGCAGTGGAGCCCTAAAGGCTTAAATGCGCGTACCCTTGAGTTTGACCATAAAAATAAGTCATTGGGACGGTAAGTGTGCAATACCATGCTTTCAAAACTACGTTAAACATGTAGACCATTTATATAGCAGTCATTTGCATTTAGGACCTTGTTACCTTACGCTGGATCCCTAGTCTTAATTTCTTAATAACTGATTAAGTGATTAACTGAATCTTACTTTCTAGATAAATTTAAAGAGGTGACGGCGTATATCTCTTTGCAGGTCTTCAGGCAAATTCTCCATTAGCAGTTCTTCATTAACTCCTTGGGTAGCGGCCCAGTTATAACGCTCCGACTCTATAACTTTTCAGCACATCAAATTATTATATGTTCAAAATTTCCAGCCAATAGACATACATGCAAGTGAAGAATCACTAATTTGTTTATCAAATAGCCAACAAAGGATCATATTATACGAAAAATTTAAAGTTAAGGCTAAGTTGAAGCTTTGCATGAACATGATTGACACATAAAATTAAAGGGGCAATTTCGACCCAATAACTAACGAATGGGTCGACTTGAATTGTGTTTTATTTTTTCGAGCGTAACATATACAACTTCCTAAATCACTTTATTAGCATTTCAAAAACCCAACACCAATCACCCTTATGAAAGCAAAAAAAGTAACAAATCTCATTACCTAATACTTGTCACTGGACATCAATCTTACACTTCTTGTATTCAACATAAAACACCGCCAAAACTGATAAATATAGCTACAAAACAACAACCATCCCCAATCAACATCAACAAACATAATAAAATCTCATTAAATTAGAAAAGTAAGTAGAAAAAACTTCTCGTCGCAACATAAAAAACATAAAGAGGATCAGATGGTATAACAAACCGGAACCAACAATATAAATTGACTCTAGCAATTCTGTGAGTATTTATGTTGTTGTTATGTCTTTCTTTGAAGAACCTAAAAGGTGATCATATAGATTAGACCAGCGATTTTTATGAGCTTCTAATGTGGCCTTGATAACCAAAAGTTTTCTTTAGCATAACATCAAACACATTATGGGCGCTCACAGAAAGTACCCAAATTAGCAACATCTTCATCGAATAAATGTAAATAACATAAATTTTTAATGTGAGGTACATCTCTTTCAACCATCAAAATTCATTTAAATACATCATCAAAATCCAAAATAGAAACCCTAGATAATAAATCAAACTCAGGTTTACCTTTGAAATTTAAGCCAAATCAAACCTTCGATATCACAATCTTCAAAAATCGAATTTCTATAAGGTGGATTGCAGATGAAATATAAAAGGGAACCATAGAAATACCAAACTTGTTGAAAGATGTAGTAGCAGATTTAAATTTCTTCATTGGGAGGAAAAAAAAAAGGCAGCGGGGAAGATTGCGTAGCTTCCCCTATACGCATCAAACATTTTTATATTTTTTATTTTATAACAAAAATTACATAAAATTGAATTATGACATCACTGGTTGGATAAATAATCTTAGGTGGACAACTTAAGGAGGTGCCACATCAGCTCTATGATGTCAGCCTTAACCCCCATTTATTAGATAAAAGAAATGTGGAGGTCCACGTGGATATTATATTACTTATTGTGACAGTCAATTGTTATATAACTGTAGTTGTCCACTTGTGTGTAGGTGTCGTGTTTCTTCGTCTCTTATTTCTTAGTAGTTGCGGCGTTTCTTCTTCATATTTTAAGGTTTAATAGTATATTCTTCAAGGTACAGATAACGTAATACGTGATGTGACGACATAAGTAAATTAAACCAAATCATTTGTGCTTTTTTGGTTTGGCCATTTTCTAGGATCAAAATTTTGCCAAGTGTCTGTGTAAACAAGAAATAACCAAATAATGGTGGTTGGTGTATGTCATTTAACCACTAATTATACTATTTTTAATTACCAAAATGTATAGCTTTAACCAAACCATGTATTAAGAAATGTGTCACTTTCACATGCTAATGTTTGGTTATGCTTGTTTTTAGTTATATTTTATCAAACTTTAGGTTATACAATTTTGCCATTACATCTTTTAAAGTGTAATAACACAAGTTAAAGGAGATAACAATTAAGTTTCATTATTTTGATAGATGTGGTTCGAAACGCTCTATATATCTTAGTCAAAATACTTTATTTCGTTAAAATAATCTAAACATGAAAAACCTCATATATTTATACATTTATTTGCTCAATCGTACTTATATATAGCTTATAAAGTGCATTTTATATGTATGAAAGAACTTTCTATGTTACGATATATGATAGCTCAAAACTTGTGACGAAAACAAATTTCACTCAAAGAGGGAGAGCCTTATATTTCATACAGTAGTTTCATGTAAGCGATTAAACGTGGATACAAAAAGTTAAGAAACGATGACAATTGATTTAAGGATATCCATATTATGTAACATAATATTATACAATCGGCTTAAACTAAATATATTATTTACATCAATTATCTTTCACTTTTTTATTTACGTTGAGCTCGAGCCTGCATTCTAAAGACTCGTGTGACGTGACTAACAAGTCGTGTCCAAGTTGAGGCTAAAGTCATTGAGCCGGACTCAACCCATGGTTAGATCGAGTTCGGCTTGTCTCATTTCCAGCACTACTAGGCCCTCAAAATTACATTTATACATGTATATTTAACATAATTTTTCATCAATTAACCACACATTTGTTTAGCCTTTATATGGATCCTTAAAAGTTACTGTAAATGTTTTTATTTAGTCTTTTAACATGGTCTAGGTAAAGAGTTCGCCAAACTTTTAAAAGACCCGAGTTTGAACCCATAAAAGCAAACAATTTGTCAATAATGCTCGCTCTTCCTGAGAAAGAGTTTGAACCTCTATAAGATACCCGAGAAGAAAAATCTTATGATGGCAAGGAAAAAGTTCGTAAACGGCCACTAAAATACTTGTTGGGCCGTGTACATCATTGTAAAAAATGTCCGCTCTTTCAAGAGCATGAACATGAAATTATCTCCGTTTACCTGTTTCTTTATTGAATCTTACTTTTAGTACCTCACCCTTATTAATCAGTCAATCTTAGCAAGTGCTTGAAAAATCACATTACGCTTTTTATGAATAAAGATAAAATAGGTTATGATATTGAATAATTTGTAACCAGTGACATCATTGTATTATACAGTTCTGTTAAAGACTTGTAGTGTGCTTTTGGTGCCATTTTAATTCATCTTCTTCTTTTAATTACTAGATACATTTTAAATGAACTTAGTTTCGTCGAGTTTTCTCTTTTAAAAGTTGTTCACGAAGAGCCGTTGCATCAAGTTTGTTCGTTTGGTCTTCTGGCTTATAGTAACCTGTAACTGGATCAGGAACCCATGGAGTCGATTTCTTAGATTCCTCACTTACTTTCTTCATCATCACAACTCCAGTTCCCCTCACACTTCCTGATACCCTCTCTTGTGTTGTCGTCGCAAATCCACGCCTATAATTAAACAAATAAAATAAAACCCGTCAAACAAGAATATATACATAATATAATGATTAAATTATTAATTCACCCAACAAACTTATATAGTGCGGATTTGATCCAATCAGGACGTGAATCCACGGCCACTAGGTTAACATGTCATGACAATACCGCAAAACTAAAAAAATGCTTCCATTTAGAGTAGTAAATTACCTTGCAACAGCATAAATTTGATCGATAGCAAGCTTAGCGTTACATAAAGATCGAGCCATTTCTTCAGTTAACAATTTGAAAACGAGAGATTGATTTGAACTTTGGCACTTTGCAACTAAGGGAACTTTAAGAATCGAGAACTTTTCAAAAAAAAATGGTTTCAAATTCTCAAAGGATCTTGTAAGTTTATGATATGAAAAGAATTGATGAACCTTTGGTATTTATAGAGGGAAATATTCTACTATTCTATTTTTTATACTAATTTTTTGTTATATTAAATTTTAAAATTTTATTTAAAAGTTGATTTTTTCAGATGAGCTGGCATGGGAAGTGAATGGGTCAATCAATAATTGACACGTGGACCCAGTTTTTCACATGAACGTAGAGCCGTTCTTCTTTTCGCTATTGACGATTTACCAAACTTTCTTAATAGTGTCAAATACTTGTTCAACGATGTCGGTACACTTGGCTGCCTACATGGCATATAATAACCGAAACTAACGGTTAATGTTTGCAAATAGGAGAGAGACTAAAGGGTATTTGTGCACGGGTTTAATTTCTTAGAAAACTTTTAGTTCAAATCCTACTCTAAGACGAACAATATATAACGTTCCTCCTTATCATCAAGTATTTCATGTGTTTTAAAAAAATACATAACGACTTATTCTAATATAAAAAATCATGACTCTATCTCTGTTTACAAAGTTTATAATTCAGTAAAGATATTCTCATCCTTGTTTTATTAAAGTTTATCTAACTTAAGTCTGCCATCGGAACATTTAAATAATTTATTTAGTATTGATTGACCTCTCATATATATAATCGACATCTATTATTGGAAAATAAAATATAAAAATAATTATAAAAATAAATATAAGAGAATAATAAAAATCTAAAGAATGATTCATGTATATATGGTGGCTGTTTTTTTGGACATTTAAATGAGCAAATTATTGAGTATGTGGAGGTCCACGTGGATATTATATTACTTATTGTGACAGTCAATTGTTATATAACTGTAGTTGTCCACTTGTGTGTAGGTGTCGTGTTTCTTCGTCTCTTATTTCTTAGTAGATGCGGCGTTTCTTCTTGATATTTTAAGATTTAATAGTATATTCTCAAAGGTTACAGATAACGTAAGTCGTGGTATAGTGGCATGAGTAAGCCTTGAGCTTTGCAAGAAATGATGATACATGACGTTTTTAAGACTATGCGGAGTGGTTAAGGGTAGGTGATGATGATGTGGAGTGATAGAGGTGATTTGTAGAAAAGAGAGTGTGATTTTAGGAAAGAGGGTGTGATGATGTGGAGTGATAGAAAATGGGTGGAGTGGTGAGTGATGATGTGGAGTAATAGAGATTATTTTGTAAAAGTTGTATTTTTATTATTTTTTTTATATAAATGAAATTTAAAAAGTTGTATTTTTATTAAGAATAAAAACAAAACATACTACAATTTATTAAAAAAAAAAAAACATACTACAATTTATTAAAATAAAAAAACATACTACAATAAAAAAAAAATACTACATATCCGAAAAATATTTTTCGATAAGCCTTTTCTTTTCGGTCTCCGCTATTCTTCGATAAGGCTCCTCCAGATGACTAATGTCCTTCATGATCGTCTTTAATACTTTTGCTCGCATTTTTTCTTGTGCAGTTTCATTAAATTCCCCGAACTTTTGTGTCATCAACTGGAGTTGTTCTTCGGCCCCCGAAGAAGACCCGACTTTGCCCTTTCCTTTGCGCGCCCTTTCTTTTCCTTTTGCTTGATCTCTACCAACCGGTCTTGGAAGATCTTGCTCCAACACTCGAAGCTCATCATCATCATCATCATCGTTGAGATCGAATGAAGCAAAAGGCGATATCGGAGTGGCGGGGCTACTAGACTCCGATGTTTTGGACCTTTTTGAGGACCCTCCAACAATTGGTATCGTTTGACAAACCGGGCTACGTTTCAATATTTCCCAACACGCGTAATGTGGGAAACCCGTACCCATTTTGGTGCGGTATGTCAACATAGCTTGTTCGACCAATTGTTGATCATTTTGACCGCTTGGTCTAGATTGTTTTGCTTGTCGCATAATCCCGTTGAATTTTTTTACTTTTCGGGATAAATCGGTCCACTTGCTCGATATCATGTTGTTGGTACGATGATAATCGAGATCTTCTTGATGCATCTTGTAGAAGAATTGTTCCCGAACCTTTCCCCAGAAAAGGGGTGAAGCTCGATCTCTCCCATAAATGGGGTCTTCGGATGTCGACGACCATGATGCGGAAAGTGCCACCTTTTCCCGTTCGGTCCACTTCTTTTTTTCGCCTTTGCCTCTTTGCGATTCGGCTTCCTTCTTCTTATGTCGCCTCTTCCCACGGGTCGACATATTTTCCGGTTGAGTTTCCGGAACAACGTCATCGTCTTCGGAATCTTGCAATTGGCGGTTACGGTCAACGACAAATGGAGGCACATTTGGAAAATCGCCAAAATTAAGCAATTGTTGGAACGACCCTCTCCTTGGTATACCGGGTCTTGGTGAGGTCTTTGTGATGGTGGAGTTTGTTGGTAAAATTGTGGATATTGGTTAGGGTTTGGAAATTGGTTAAGGTTTTGAAATTGGTTGGGGTTTGGAAATTGGTTAGGGTTGAACCATGGGTTGGGGTTTTGATTGTTGAACCAAGGGTTGGGGTTTTGATTGTTGTTGGGATCCATTTGATGTAGAATTGTATAAAATTGTGATAGAAAGTTGTATGTTTTGATGTAGAAAGTTGTATGTTTTGATGTTGAATTTTATAAAAATTGGTAGATTTTTATAGATGGGTGGTGGGGTGTTTTTTTTTTTTTTTGCCCGTTGCTTGATCTCAAACGGTCTTCATGACCGTTGCCTCTCTCTCTCTCTCTCTCTCGCTCAACACGCCGTGAGCAGAAACACGCCGTGACCCTATAACGCTCGATAGCGCCCCCACCGGAGCGGGGGGGGGGGGGGGGGGGGGGGGGGGGGGGGGGGTTATTGCTTATGTGGAGGCGTGATAACGCCCCACTCCGCATAGTCTAAAGCATGACAAAGCGGCAAAAAATTTTAATATATTTTATAATTTTATATATACTTATATATATATTTTTACTATTATTAAGTTATATAAATATCAATAAAAAGTCTGTTTTAACATTTAAGTATATATATATATATGTAAGTTACAAATTTATAATCATATGATTTATATAGCCATTTTAAACTATTTTTAAACTTTTTTTTTTTTAATTTTTTTTTTTCCATAACGCGTTACAAAAAACTCGCGTTAAGGCGCGCCATGACCACCTTTTTTTGTCGCCACGCCTAACAAAAACATCTTGCATGTTTTCGTAATTTTTTGCCGCGCCATGGCGCGTTATTTGACACCTTGATATTCTCTCATAACATAGCAGCCAATGAACATGATAGAACCTTAAACCGTATCTTTCTGCTACATGTCTCTAATCATTAGGCGGCGATCATCATATGGACTTACAACTTTCCACACGATCATGCAAAACCTAAATAATAATTCTTGCGAGAGTCGTGTAAGGTTTTCATAAGAACAATTTTATTAGGTCAAAACTATGTGATAATCCAGACTTAGACCATGTAGATTATTGGTAAAATAGAGAATGTAATAAGCTTATATGGTATGTTTATGGCAGTTAAATGAATAGGTTATAGGCATTTAAACTAATAATTCAAACATTTAGTTAACTTTAAGGTTTAAATTTTTAGCCACAATCTATTTCTTTTCCGGGTTATTGAACTACCTATTCATATTTAACTTTTGATTTTTCCTAAACTTTGGCACTTTGCAACTAAGGGAACTTGGAGAATCGAAAACTTTCGAAAAAAATGGTTTCAAATTCTCAAAGGATCTTGTAAGTATTATATGAAAAGAATTGATGAACCTTTGGTATTTATAGAGGGAAATATTCTACTATTCTACGTTTAATAATATTTTTTATTAAATTAAATTTCATTAAAGCTAGATTTTTTTTCAGATGAGCTGGCATGGGAAGTGAATGGATCAATTAATAAGTGACACGTGGACCCAGTTATTAACATGTAGAGTCGTTCTTCTCTTTGCTATTGACCATTCAACTAACTTTCTCGAATAGTGTCAAATACTTGTTCAACGATGTCGGTATTTTTGGCTGCCTATGTGGCATATAATAACTGAATTTAACGGTTTATGTTTTTTTTTTTCCATTTTAGACAAAAAGTTATTATACATTACACACGTTTAATCATACTTTTATTTTCGTGAGACTCAAATTCATGACTACAGGTTAATAGATCATTTATATATCGTTAAACTATACATTTTTTGGTAATTAACGGTTTATGTTTTCAAAGGATTAATTCATAATCAAGTCGACAATTTAACTTTCATGACATGTACAAAACTTTAATCTTATCTAATAAATGGGAGTCTTTGATTACATTATTCTGCTGACTTGGCGATTTATTAGGTTGTCCAACTAGGAAAGAGAATTAGATTGATGATGCCATACTCCACTTTCTAAATCAGTTTTTTTTTTATCTTTTATTTTTATTGATTTACTTAATTAAATATACCTTATCTAATAAATGAAAGTCTTTGATTACATCATGCGGCTGACTTGGCGATTTATTATGTTTACAACACATGTGTCGAGTTTTAGATAGTACATAGGACAAAACTTTAAATAGTGATATCATTATTCTATGTGTTATTGTTTTAGACTTTTTATATTATTTTATAAAATAAATGTAAATGTAAATCTTTATATTAATAAATAAATCTTTATATTAATAAATAAGTCTTTATATTAAAGATACTCATTCATATATCAAATTATTATTTGCTTATAGGTTTAGTTACAAACCCGCGTGTTACGCGGGTAATAATCTAGTTCATATATACATGTGTAAACAAACGAGGCAGTGACATAACGTCAGTTGATGTAAAAACTTATATGTCTAGAAAACATTTGTTATCTGACAAAGAAAGTTGTGTTTTATGATTTTTTTTTTCTTTACCAAGAACCTCAAAGACAGATTGTAATTTTCTTTTACTTACTTTACTTACATAACTAAATACAAATGTATAAAAATTGCAATTTGGTAAAGAAACTTAGGTAAGCTATCAACACTCTTTTTTTGTTTGTGAACATACTATTTCAGGGAAAATCAAACTTCAGATTTTTCATTATTTTATCAGACTTTATCGAACTTTAAATCCGGGACAAATAAATAAGTTCTTTAATATGAATCGACCTCTCATACATATAATCGACATCAATTATTAGAAAATAAAATATAAAAGTAAAAATAAAAACAAAATGAAAGAATAATAAAAATCTAAAGAATGATTACTTATATTGGACATCAATTGTTATATACTTGAAAATTGTCCACTTGTGTAGGTGTCATATTTCTTCGTTGGCGTTTCTTCTTTAATTAATAGTTTATAAAAAGAAATAATAAACATTTAAAAGCTTAATAGTATATCCTCCGAGTTTCACCAATCGGTGTCACGGTATAATATAAAGAGTCATCGGTTATTATATCAGCCACTAGATACTACATAACATTGACATTTAGTATTATATTTCATGTCCCCTGATCACTAAATTATCATCGTATAAACTTACAACTTTACACACGACCATGCAAACCTTTAATAATAATAATTCTTGTGAGAGTTGTGTAAGTTTTTCTTAAAAACAAATTTATCAGGCCAAACTATTTGACAATAGACTTAAACCATTTAAATTAATGGTACAACGATAGTGAACTACATATGATCATTATGATACTCGAAAAATAGTAATAAGATTAAATGGTATGTTCATGATAGATTAAATGAATATGTATCGACGACATTTATCCTACAAATAATTTATCCTCCGTATTAGAGTTACTAAAAGTTTAACTTATTCGAAACTTTATTCGATTTTCCATTCATTTTGAACTTTTGTTTTTTTATTAATAATTTTAGTAATATATTTTTATTTTCATTTTTAATTTTTTTTTAAATGGAATTGGGTAATTAAAAGTGTTCCCAACATACTTAAAAAGTATGAAGTGGTTAATTTCTAGGAGTTGGTCTTGCAATAATTTTGAATTGAATAAAATCAATATCAAAAGTTAGAAAGTATCAAATTCGAGTTTCCCCGTCTATATTTTCAGAAAATAAGTATTTAATTCAACTAAAAAGTATAACAAACGTCAATGAGGGTTTATCCCATTGGTAGAAGGTTGTCCTCCACTAGGGGAAGTTTTGGGTTCGAGTTTTTCTCTGGGATTTTCTCTTTAGATGAATATTATAAGATAACTAACTTTGGTGTAAGGTTCATGGGTCGTATACTGCCCAAACGGATGTTATTATAGCCCCGAATCACTAACATAATCGTTCTAAAAATAAAAAAAAGTATGACAAACGTCAAAATTACTTTATTTTTGAGGTTGTAACATTTTTTATTCTATGGTTTGTAGTTAGAGAGATTCCACCCACACATGTATAATATCTAATGATCTACACATTTATATATTTTATGTTATGTTGTATATAAACTTAAATTTAGTTGTGTCTTTTTAAATAATTATAATCACTTTAATTAACACAAAAAACAATTTAATATGTGTATTTAAATGTCAACCATTACTTATATATGACTTGTATTAACTACCTAGAACATATAATATGTTGCGGATAAGTAGTAAAAAATTCAAGTAATTATATAATTAACTAACAAATAGATTCCCAAAATTAATAATTAATTTAAATACTAAGTCTTGTTTAGTAACAATGTAATATAGAAGAATCTATGAGAATACAAGTCCCTCATTGTGAGTTTTGCAACAATGTGTATGTTTCGGATAAACGAAGTTAATCAATTTCGTTCATCTTCATATTTTAACTTTTGGATCCATTTTACATAATTAGTTTTGACGGTTTTTCTGTTTGAATAGGAGTTCACGAAGCTCAGCTGCGTCAACTTGGTTTGTTTGACCTTCTGGCTTATAATAACCTGTAACGGGATCAGGAACCCATGGAGTCGATTTCTTGGATTCCTCACTTACTTTCTTCATCATCGCAATTCCACTTCCCCTTACACCTCCCGACACATTCTCTTGGGTAGCAGTCGCAAATCCACGTCTATATAAACATTAAAAAACAAATTATTACTATAAAACTTTTTACTTAACCTTAATTAGATTTTAATAATAGAACGTAAACTTACCTTGCAACCACAACGAATGACGAGATTAACTTAGTGCTAGCCATTTTGAAGAGTGAGCGAAAATTGATTCGAGTAGCAAAGCTAGAGAAGGTTTGAGAATGGAAACTTGTGTAGTATGAAGTTTAGTTGAAATGTTTTTGATGAATTGAGACTAGAATGAAATGCTATTTATAATGACACTTGGCGACTATAACAAACGGCGAAGAGGCGTTTTCTTTTTTAACGGCTGATGACCACTTCTTTAAATTTTTAATTAAACTTCGTTAAATACTTTGTCAACTTGTCCAGAGTCAAAAGCTTATTTATATTTATATATTTATATAGTATTGGTATTGATTAATAGAGATAATTTAAATTATTGTTGTTTATATCGTATTTCAAAACTTGTTTTGTCAATGAAAGAGGAAAACATAACGACCGTAGGAGTATAATTTGTTTTATATATCGCTTAACGATTTATGAGATAATTTAAAATGTAATTCGATCATTAGATAAAAAAAGATGAAAGATTAAAATAATATGTTTTGCTTTAGGAAATTTAACGTTAAAGTATTCAATAATCATTTACCTTTGTAATAAAGAGTTTCTTTATAACAACAACAACAACAACAATTTCTATCCTATTATTAAAGGAGCAGATTGCCTATGGTTGTGTGTCAAAAATTGTTTTTTTATTCGATTGGGCTGGGCTGGAGTTTGCGCTGTGTATTTGTGTTCTGTCCACTAGCAGAAGCTGTTGGTGTGCTGCGTCATTTTCCACGTGTCGTCTTCTTCACTTCCCCAAACTCCACTTCCTCAAAACTATCTACACCTATTCAATCCAATTCATTAAAACTTCAAAATCTCAACCACCGTTTTCTCATTCTCTCTCTGTACAATGGCGTCTCATAACGCATCTGTCGGTCGCCGAACGGTATTTCAACAAACTTTCACAGTTTCTGTTACATTTTGTTTAAAAAATTTTGATTATAAATCATTGATTTAATAACAGTTGGAAGAAATTAGACAAAAAAGAGCAGCTCAGAAAATTAGCAAAACTTCATCTGGACCTGATCTCACATTACCTCCAAACCCTACCGGTAACGTTTTTTTGTTAATTTTCACGAATTTTGTAATTTATGAGTAATTTGTGTAGATTAGGTTACGTATAAACCCTAGCGATTATGTTTATGTTCATTAGATGTTTTGATTGATTTGTAATTCGTGTGTTTTGACTTTTGATTGATTTGTTGAATCTGTGTGATGTTGTTTTGGTAGCAGAGGTGTTTGGGATTAAGAAATCAGCTAGCGGAAGCGGAATCTCTGAGGTTAGTTATTAATTGATTGATTATTTTCGTGTGATTTTGTTTCGTTAGGAATAGGTGAAATTGTTTTAGATTTTTGTTATGTTGTATTTGATGATAGCCTAAATTGTTATAGATTTCGTTAGAAATAGGCTAAATTGTTGTAGATTTGTCGATTTGGTTGTGTTTATTTGATGATAGACAAAATTGTTGAAAATTTCGTTACCAGTAGCCAAATAGGTTATCTTTAAAAAAATTCAGTAGCAATAAGCAAAATTGTTATACACTAATGTCGCTTATTGGAACTTTCCTTCCTTGGCGCGCACTAGCTCTTATTGGTGAACGATTTATCCAAATCTTCAAATTATAATAATTTTTTTATTACATTGGTAATTTTTCTTTCGTTTTTCAGGAACCATTCCATGCCTGCTTCAGGGTATATGCCTGTTCTTCATTCCCGAATCTCCTAGATGGGTGGTATGTTGGTTGCATACTGTGTAAATGCTCGACAAAAGCTTTTGGACAAGGTTCATTAAACACGTCCGGGCCAGGCGACTGTATTGAAGCACAACGACTGGCTCTTTCACTGTTTTATGGTGTCAATGTAAATATCTGCATCTTATTTGTTTCCAGCTCTGATTTGATCTAATAATGTTACTTTGAATTAAGATTAATAAACTATAGGTCGCTTAAGATGTTTTTATTAACTGATCCGTTTGCTTCTTGTGGTTTATAGATTGGTCCAGGTTCTGTTCTGCGTGGTTCCTTAGAGAATGCTACAACTGATGCTGTGTAAGTTACCCTAATATACATCAGTATTGGTTTACTGAACATGATAAGACCCAACATATTCTTTTTGTTGAAAATTAAGGAAATATTAACGAAATATAAAATCGGTCTTGATGTCGATCATAGTTTATAAATCATGTTCAGTAAACCAATATTTTCAACAAAAAGAATATTTATGTCTTGATTTATAAACATGATAAGACCCAATATATTCTTTTTGTTGGATTATATTCTGCAGGTTCCATCTACTTTATTAGGTGTACTTTTGATGGATGTTTCGGGCAGACGGCCATTACTATTGTTACGGACGACATCCTATTCTCACATATTATTTACGTATATTTACATATATAATTCAAGTTTACATGTTTTCTTTTGTTCATTTTTTTTTAAGGTTTCTGCTGCTGGAACATGCTTAGGCTGTTTACTCACAGGGATACCATTCTTGCTACAGGTTCGTTTAGTTACTTATATGAATTTTAATTTTCATTTGATTTTACTTTCGGACGAAAAATTATACAAGACTCAAATTTGAGACTGCAGGACATACGGTATCGTATACTCAAATTTGAGACTGCAGGACATACGGTATTGTCATTATCTATTTAACTCTACATGAATACATGTATTATTGTAAAACTGTGAACACAGACAAACATACGGTATCGTATGAGCATAATATATAGTTTTTTTTATCTTTTTTTGTCCCAATAGGCTTTCTTACTGATGATAGTACATGTTGATATGTTGTATTACGCCACTCAATTTTTCATCTACATTTTTCAGGTTAGACAGCAGGGAAAAACATAGCTTTAGCTAATAAAGAAACGTTAATTGCTGGTGGACCTTTTGTCCTTCCTCTAGCACGTAAACATAATGTAAAGATTCTTCGTGCCGATTCAGAACATTCTGCTATCTTCCAGGTAATACAAGAAGAAATAAAAAAAACGTTAATCACAAAGGCATCATAATTTTTGGTCGTTATTCTTATGTTAACTAAGAATAGTAATCATGTTTTGAACGTTAAAAAAACGATATGGGCAGGTACGGGAGCCGTCACTGTAAACGCAAGCACAACTTTACTAGCCTTATACATCGCTCGGATCTTATACTACTAAGGAAAATCTGATATTAAAGGTATTGATTCGATGTTTGTACCGTTTAGTTTACGGGCTATCACATATTTACGATAAAATCAACTCGAATGCTTATCGGGGTTGTCTAAATTGCAGAACAAGGCAGAGGAGATTAAACAGGTGTATATTTTATTGTTGGTTAGTTTCATCAAAAACTAATTGTCTCAAATCTATATGTAAAAAATTAAATAAAAAATGTACATTTTTTCATAACTTGCTGCAAATGCAGGTATGATGGGCTCTAGAAAAACAACAATGGGCCAAATATTAAAAAAAATTAGAATGCTTGTGCGATCTTCTAAATCATTTTTATTAATATTGTTTTGTAATCATGATTAACGTGTAGTAGTCATTAATAAGAAAAAGACGGTCAGTCAAGTCGTGTTTTATTTTTTGTGTGTAGTGACAAGTTAATAGAGGAGACTGTGGGAGGGGCTACAATTGCTGACATATTCACATTGCACGGTGAGAGCTTCCTTCGGGAACACGAGGTTAGTTCTATTGTAACTATGATACGATTCTTACATCACTTAAAACCTGTTTTTCCCTTACATATGACAATAACTTTCTTTAAGACCGAGGTGTTACGAAAGTTGTCATGTATGGATCGAAATGTTATATCTACTGGTGGCGGTGTGGTTGTATGATTTGTAACATTGTTAATATTTAATATCGTAAAAAACTGTCGGAATTCTGTTTTTCTTTTTTTCTGAGGGCATAACATCTGACAAAGACCGGTGAGCACCAAACCAAAGACCTCCATCATCGAACCAAAGAGAGAAGACGATGGTGAAAACATGAGATCAACACATAAGAAGGAACAACACAGCAGTGTAAACAACTTTTTGCTCTACAGAAGATGAAATCAGCAAAGCAAAACATCTAACTCGGATTTGTATACATATAAAAACGAACCCGTGCAACGCACGGGAAATCCTCTAGTTGTGATTAAAATCGAAAACATGCATTAATAACATGTATTATTTCAATGAAAGTCTTCTAATTTTAGAAAATTATTTTCGACTTTTTAAAAAATAGGTATCTTAAAAGTTTTTCATACATGTCTGAATTTATACCATAACTCTCAGAACTATAGTTATCAACATTCATAATAAAATTAAAATATACTATTGATACTTTAGACAACAAATATGTTAGTAAAGCGTTATAATAATATTCACTTTTAACGATTCTTATATGGTGCCTAACTGCTGAAAACAAGGTGTGGAGAATCGAGGAACCAACTTGGTTGGCGATGGATTCTCCAAAACATAGAACGAGTGTTTGTACGCAGTCGTTTCACAACTTGGTACCTTGTATATGAAAAAGAAAAAAGAAAAAAAAGTGGATGGTCATATTTGTGGTTCTCTTTGTATATGAAAAACATACAAAATAATATATGCCAATATTGTACATGGACATATACATACTAATTTAAAAAAGTCTACTTCATCAAAAAAAATATCTGATTTATAAGGTTGATAGTGATAGAAATAGCTTCCACACATAATATAATTATAATAAATAATTTAATATACAATATATTGTGGTTTACATATGTCTATTGGAATCTAACTTCTAGGCACTATACTTTTTGTTAGGTACTCTTGTCCTCTAAAATTTTAATTTATAATATATATAATTATTCTCAAAATTATTGGATTTCTATAAATATGCATAAACAATATACAATATATATATATATATATATATATATATATATATATATATATATATATATATATATATATATATATATATATATATAGAGTTGGTTTCATTTAAGAACCATGTAAATATTTAGGAACCATTAGGAACCAATATTCACCAGTGTATATATATGATATTCACCAGTGTATATTTAATATGATATTCACCAGTGTATATACATATAATATTCACCAGTGTATATACATATAATATTCACCAGTGTATATATATATATATATATACATATGCTTTATATACACTGGTGAATATCATATATATATACACTGGTGAATATTGGTTCCTAATGGTTCCTAAATATTTAGTGGTTCCTAAATGAACCCACCTCTATATATATATATATATATATATATATATATATATATATATATATATATATATATATATATATATATATATATATATATATATATATATGTTTAAAGTGGAAAACGTAGACACGATATAAAGTTAATGCATGTATCAGTATCATGCACACAGTAAGACAATTAGAATAGATATTAAAAGAGATCTATTAAAAAACACATGACAAAGTATAAATCATTAAATTGATTTAAATATTAATTTTACATCTTTAGATTAAAATCCTGATGTCATATGACATTATAATTAATTATTTTCGTTTTAACGCTTTCATTTTAAATACAGTTTCAACCCTTCAACTTTAATATTAAAAAAAAATTATTACTTTTAATGTTAAATATTTTTATCTATTAAACTATTATATAAAAAGATAAACGATTTCTTTCTTTCAATTTTTTTTTTTTTTAGTTTTTTCTTTCTAAGAAAATAAAATAAACAATATAACCGTAAGGAAAAAATAATAGTATTGACATCATAAAAAGATACCCTCTATATTCTCGTTTTTGTTTAAAAATAAACGAACACTAAACTAACAAAATAAAAGAAAAAAATAGTGTTGACATTCAAAAAAAGACACTCAATATATTTTTGTTTTTGTTTAACAATAGACTAACAAAACACTTTAATTTGAACTCTAAGATTATATATATATTGTACGAATATTAAAGAACTATAACAAATAATAAATATGAACGTTGACATACAAAATAACACATTTTGTGTACTGATACATACAGCCATAATAGACTAACAAAATACTAAAAAAATATATTGTGAAACTATTTAATTTGATATTTAAGACTAAGTGCTTAAATAAAGGAAAATTGAATAAAAAAATTATTGAATACCTACTTCTACCAAAATGACATAACCCAATATATAATTTAAAATTAAAATTTGATAGAGTATAATCATCTAAAACAACCAAATGGCCCACATATAAAACTTAGCAAAATCCAGCTATTTTCTTAAATTTATAAACACTAGACTACAATTTTTTTTAAAGGTATAATTGTATTATTTTCGATAGAGTTTTCTACGTATACAAATGTAAAATTGAAGCTCAAACAGATACATATAAACGAAACAACATATATATGATATCACAACTTATATTGTCATATATTGATAACGGTAGACGATTTCCTTCAATTTTTATATATTATATTCGTATTTTTTTCGATAAATTCATCCACATATACACAAAAGTTACACTAATTTTTATTTTATTAATCGTAATAGACATAAAAAATACATGTTTTAATAATTAATTATAACAAGTATAATAGACCCGATCTGACCCGATCCTCTTACCCTAAGGTTCATTACCGAAATGAAGAGGCCTTTTGTGTTGGGTTTTTCTAACTTGTGCCCTAGGGGCACATGTTAACAACCATTTTTTAATATTAAAGTATCATTAAAATACAATCAAAATTATCAAAAGTTAAGAAATCAATAAAAAAAATGGTACTTTTAATGGTAATTTAATATTAAAAAATGGTTGTTAATATGTGACTTAGCGCACAAGTTAGAAAAATCAAGTGGGTTTTACTTGTAACTATTCATTAACATTTTGATGAAACTAAAAGTCAAACGTTGTGTCCACGTGTCCTATTTGACATGACATTGTTAGTTAGAGATCGATTTTTTTCAAATCACGTCAAATGAAAGACGTCCACAATTATATAAAGTTTACTTTTTGTCACGTTAAAAAGTTTAATATATCAAAATGACATAATCACATAAACACTAGTGGATGGAATTAACTTATTAAACCTTCTAACATAAGTTAAAATATGAATTAATCACCGTATCTATCACTTACACTTTATAAAAATAATCATATGATAAATTTCTCACGATATCTTATTGTCGCGAGAAGTATATAAATCAAAATCAGAACAATAAAAATCAGACACGTCGTGGCGAAAATGAATATTGACGCGAGAAATGAATAGTGTCGCGACAACGTGTCAAATTTTTATTGGTCTGATTAAAATATATATACTTTCGCGACGAAAAAAATGTCGCGAGAAATCTATCGCGAATTAGGTATTTATTTTTGTAAAATGTAAGTGATAGTTGATTATTTTGGTAATATACTCTTAAAATATTATATAGAGTAACATACATATTTTTGGATAAATAACTGATTAAATGTTCTTAGTATGAATGAGGTAAGTAAGAATACCTTTAGTAAAATTATCTAAATTCCGTTGTTAGTCCGACGTATTTGACATTTTTTAAGATTTTAATTTGGTTTTGTTTGCCAAACTCAAATTGAGTTGTCTAAGTATACAAAAAGCTTTGCTAAACTGTGGTTATGATTAATTGTTCCCTAAAGTTTGGTTTGTTAATACTTTATTCTCAAATAAACAAATGAAATATTAAAAAGCTTATCCTAATATCATGAAAGAACAATGAATATAGTCCATCTTTTTAGGAAAATAAGATGAAAGTATTTTATTTACTTTAAATTATTAGTTTAAAAAGAGATGAAAATAAGGTGCTTTATTCTTTTGAAAATTAAGAATGTTTAATGATCAATTACCTTCATAATATATATTTTCTTAAACGATCAAGGTTTGAAGTATAATCAACTACTTTTATGATAAAAAAAATTAAATGATTCTTATATAGTTCGTAACTACGGATAACAAGGTGTGGAGAATCCAGGAACCTAACCGAATAGTTAGAGATTCAGACAAATATCATATAGCCTAATTGACTGAAAGTTGAAAGGAACCAACTTGGTTGGCGATGGATTCTACGAAACATAGAATGAGAGTTTGCGAGGTCGTCTAAAAACTTGGCCATTTGTCTTTCATTATACTACAACTTGAGAGAATTTTCTTATTTTTGGTTTTTACTTTCTTTAATTTATAAAATGGTAATACTAAAAAAAATTAAAAGAAATTAAATGTTGGTCATATTTGTGGTTCACTTTGTATATGATATACCAAACAAATAAATATCAATGTTCAACATAAATACATATTATTTTAAAATCGTCCACATACAATATAATATAATCTTAATAGATAAATAATTTAGTATAACAATATATTGTGGTTTACATATGCCTATTGGAATCTAACTTCTACACACTACACATATTCTTATATATTCTTGTCCTCTAAATTTTTATTTTATAATATGATTGTTCTCCAAATTATTGGATTTTTATAAATACGCATATACATATGTGTATGTTTGACATGCAAATTTCGACTTTTTCGGTATGATGAAGCTTATGCATTTAAAACTTCACAATGAAAAACTAATGGAATTATCTATCAAAAACCCGAAAATTATCGACTCTAACCCGTAAATAAAGCTCTAATTGCTATCTCCAACCTAAGCTACAATAGATACATTTAGACGACTTAGACTATTAAAGTTTGTTGTATTTATTGTTTTAATTGTAATTAAACATAAAGAAACTTGTCGAGTTTATTAGATAAGTAATGTTAGCCATTTCACGGGATCGTTAGAAACTAAAGATGCTTCGAGAATAAAGAAAATCTTAGATTTACGCTAGTGTAAGTTTAGGTGTTTTTGTTATAGGAAGAGAGTTTGTTTAGTATTTATAAAGAGTCGAGAAATTTGAAATAGTCCAGTTAAACAAATGAAATATTAAAAAAAGCGTATCTTAATATCATGAAAGAACAATGAATATAGTCCATTTTTCTTTTTTATATAATATAAGGTTCCAAGTTTGTTAGATAAGCAAGATACCCTTTCATGGTTTGGAACATATATCATTTTGTAAGCTAACAAGAGCCACTAGCTTGACCACATAATTTCATGAATGAACAACATAGTAACACACTATCATAATCGTATATGAGTCAATTTACTAACTTAGACGTTGAAGGTTCAAATATCGTTAAAGATAAACATGAGTAGGTTAACTAACCTATAAATTTATTTTTGATATTTTAACTCCATAATTATATGGATTAAGATATATAAATTCGTCAACGTGCTAACCCATGATTCGCCAACCCAAACAAAAATCTAAGTGCATGTATCTAGGGGCAATTCAGGTCGGGTTGGGGTTAGCAGGGTTGGCGGGTTGAAATTACTAAATCCGAACCTAAACCATTAACATAACCAAGTTATCGGGTTCGGGTTAGCAGGTTGTCAGGCTTAACCCAAACCTAACCCGTATAACCCGTTTATTTTACATGTTAGTGGGTTGAAGAGTTGGTTTCGGGTCAAACAGATTGGTTTTGGGTCAATCAGGTCAAAATGACTTTAATTTATGAATAATTTAAGCTATTTATATTCTACTTTTACAACTACAAACGTTAAAAAAAAATAATATAGAAGTTTCGAAAGAAATATATATCAGAAAAGATAAATTGCTATCATTAAGTTTAAAATGCGGTGCTATTTTAGTTAAATTTTATAGAATATATATTAAATGTTATATGTTAATATTTGTAAAAAGTAGTTTATAAAAATCTTGGGTTGTCAGATCGACCCATTTAACCAAATGACTAACTTGAACCTAACCCAAAAATAATTAGAGTTAGCATGTTGGCGGGTCAGCGAGTTGGCGAATTAAGATTATATAATCTAATCTGTTATTTTTATGTCGGTTCAAGGTTGGATTTTATATCGTATATCGTATCAAGTATCGCCAACCCTACTACTGTGGCGGCTTGTTTTTAGGACTTTAAATTTGCAAATAATTGGTTATGTGGAGGTCCACGTGGATATTATATTATGTTACTTATGAGACAGTCAATTATTATATACGTGAATTTGTCCACTTGTGTACCTGTCTTGTTTCTTCATCTCTTATTTCTTATGCGGCGATTCTTCTTTATTTAGAATAAACTTTGTTAGGCAATAACTAACTATAGTAATAATCAATAACAAAGTCTAATTACGATAATGTATATGTTGAAGAATGATACAAAACCTCTTGATTATTATTATCATTGATAAACTTATATATAAGAATACATAAACCCTAATAAAACCCTAATGGACCCAAACCGACCCAAACCCACATATCGGGTTTGGGCTTATTATCTAATACTCCCCGGCAGTTCGAGCGGCGAAATCGCGAAAGCTCGAACTGGAGAATGAAATTACAAAAGAAAACATAATCATTAAAAGTAAAAAAACAAAATTAAAAGAAAAAGATAGATAAACATAGATAGTTGTTGATAAAACTCGTTGCTTGGGCGGAACGTGACGGCGCGTTAATGATGTGGTCGCTGCTTTTCCGGATGTATTTTCTTCGGAATTTAATTACGAATCCACTGCCGCTGACGGCGTCATCTAACTCCAAACTGTTTGAGAGTTAATAGCAAAACACTAAAACTTTTTTTTTCTTTTTTCAGATCTGAACCCGGTGATTGTTTCGGAGCGTATGGGCGCGTCTAGTGGTCTTCTTTTGCGATTCCGGTATGCTTTTCTTCGGAATTTAATTACGAAGCCACTGGCGCCGACCTCATCATCTAACTCCAAGCGGTTTAGGAGTTATGATCGAAACAGTGACCGGTGGTGTACAAATCCGATTTTTTTTTTTGAGGGTTTGGAACCTAGTCAAGCTAAGCGGCTCATCCCTACGCCGATTAGGGTTTGAAGAATAATAGAGACGACCATGAAGAATGATACAAAACCCCTTGATTATTATTATCATTGATAAACCTATATATAAGAATACATAAACCCTAATGGACCCAAACCGATCCAAACCCACATACCGGGTTTGGGCTTATTATCTAATATATGTATATTCTACGTACAACTTATTGAATAAGCATGTTCAAATCTCGCCATATAACTTATGAAATAGACACGTGGGTACCTCAATCAAACCGAATACATCAGAGTAACAAAAATTGTCATTTTGTGATAGATTGAACAGAGAAAAATTTCATAAAATTACCATTTCCGGGTTTATATTATAGAGATTCTAACTACATTTAAACATTTTCATTATTTGTGTTTCAAAGAGAATTAATATATTATAAGATGGATAAGTGGTTAAAGTACATATATTGTAGTAAAAAGTAACGAATAGATCCACAAGTAACAATATTTAATTAATAGAATATATAGAAATACTTATATTTCATTGAGAGTTTTGCAACAATGTGGTGTGTTTCGGATAAACAAAGTTAATCAACTTTGTTCACCTTCATCTTTTAACACATGATTCAATTGTGATTTTGTTTAATTAACTTAGTTTCGACGGTTTTTCTGTTTGAATAGGAGTTCACGAAGCTCGGCTGCGTCAACTTGGTTTGTTTGACCTTCTGGCTTGTAATAACCTGTAACTGGATCAGGAACCCATGGAGTCGATTTCTTAGATTCCTCACTTACTTTCTTCATCATCGCAATTCCACTTCCCTTCATGTTTCCAGATACGCTCTCTTGTGTTGCAGTCGCAAATCCACGTCTATTATATTAATTACACAAAGTTTGTTACTATATATGACCTATAATATAAGTTTTTTTTTTACTTAAGGAGGATTAAATTTCAAAAATATTATGTAAAATTACCTTGCAACGACGATTACTGATGAAATTAACTTAGCGTTCGACATTTTGCTGATTATAAACTCCGAACTCGTGGAATGAATTGACTCGAATCACGAAAAGCTTTGAGAAGAAGACTTGTGTAGAGAGTGAAAATATGATTGATGAATGAGCAAAGAAATGAACTAGTATTTATAGAGGAGAATTCCGGGTCGGGTCGGGTCGGGTTGCAAATTGTAAGGGCGAATTAATGATGGACATGTGGCACCTATAATAAGCGGCGAAGAGGCGTTTTTATATTTTTCTTGTTAAAAGGCCAACGACCTCAATAATTGGTCAACTTGTTGGTTTAGTATAATTTATTAAACAAAAACACAATCCAACTATAAAAAATAGTAGTGTTAGTATCGGGTTAAATGAAGGTTACAGATAACATAAGACGTGACGTGGCGTGACAGAATAAGTAAGCCTTAAGTCTTGTAAGAAATGACAAGAAATTTAATATACTTTATAATTTTTTATATACTTGTATATATTTTTACTATTATTAAGTTATATAAATATCAATAAATTATAAAAAAATATGTGTTAACATTTAAGTATATATATATATTTTAAGATATAGTTATCAATTTACAATCAAATTATCTTTATAGCCATTTTTAACTATTTTTAAAACTTTTTTTGTTTTTTCAAATTTCTGTAACGCGTTACAAAAAACTCGCGTTAAGGCGCGCAATTGCCACGTTTTTTTGCCGCCACGCCTAACAAAGACGTCTAACATGTTTTCGTGACTTTCTCGCCACGCCTCGACGCCATGACGCATTATTTAGAACCTTGATTAGAAGTGACATGTGTTAGTGACAGATTTAAGACCGGAATCGAGGAATGTCCGTAACAATAACTTTTATAAATCATAATAAATAAACATTAAAAAAGAAACTTCAAAACATTTTACAGAATGATAACGTTAGGAATGGCGAGACAGCTTATACGATCGTCACTTGTCATGTTAAAAAAAAACAATGTTCCTATACAATGAAATGGTTATCAAAAACGAATATAAAGTGCCATATCAATCATTCTTCAATTTTATTCTTTCGTAATTAGAAGGTTAGTCTTTATTATGTGCACTCATAATCAGAAACATACGATATAAAGTACAGATTAGCGAATTACATCTGGTTTTTTATGCTAATTCTTTCCAAACCATAACGAGCTCATTTTTTAAACGGTTAAATTACTAAACTATGTTTATAACGGGTTGAACATCGAGTATGAATTTTGTTAAACGCAAGAAGAATACAGTATTATTTTAGTTTGAAAGATTATGTATGGTGCTTACATCAAGGTGTGTGGAGAATCGAGGAAGCAACTTGATGGGCGGCGGATTCTACGACCAATGGAATGAGCATTTGTGTTGATCGTTTGACAACTTGCCAACTTGTCTTTCATTAATATTTTTACTACAAATTGTTCATTTATTTAAAGTTAGGGAGTGTTTGTTTGGGTTTATATAAGCGGTTTATGACTTATTTTTATTTTGTCTTATGTTTCATAAGCCTGAATAGGCTTATGTAATTAATTATGGGTCTATTACTGTTTTTTACGTCATAATTGAAACACCCAAAAACCAAATACACTAAATTTTTTTTTTTTTTTTTTTTACAAAAGATGTAATTCATATTCTAAGGTGTTACTGATTTCATCTCATTTTACAATTTGGAGCGGAAGCTCTTACAAAAAAAAACATTTTTGAACATTTAATCTCTATAACGGACCCACTTGAAACACCCTTCTTCTTTAGCTTGCCTTGCCATTAAATTCGATTACCTACAAAACATACAATTAAACATAGTATATTAGCATAAAGCTAGTGAGTATATCTTATAACTATGTTAATTAAATCTTTCAAGACTAATTAAAGTCTTATTCTTTCTTTCTTTCTTTTCTTCTTTCTTTCTTTCTTACACAACTAATTAAAGTTGTATACATACCCTCGCGATATGTATTTCTTTCATTTTTCATAACTATACATACCCTCGCGATATGTACAATTATCTCTTTCCCGACAACTAAAAGTCATATCTAACATTTCTTCTCTTTCCCGACAACTAAATGTCGTATCTAACATTTCTTCTCTTTCCCGACAACTAAATGTCGTATCTAACATTTCTTTTCTTTCCCGACAACTAAATGTCGTATCTAACATTTCTTCTCTTTCCTGACAACTAAATGTCGTATCTAACATTTCTTCTCTTTCCCGACAACTAAATGTCGTATCTAACATTTCTTCTCTTTCCCGACAACTAAATGTCGTATCTAACACTTATACATACCCTCGCGGTATGTAAAGTTAATGCTACTTCTTCTCGACTACTGAAGGTCAAACTTCTTTTCTTTCCCGACAATCAAATTGTCGTATTTAACCATTCTTTTCATTATAACAATATATAACATACTTCACACACATAATAAATAACATAACATAAACAACCACCATAATATGACTACCAATCATAACAAAGCTTCTATGGTTAATTCTCATATACATTAGCATTAAGCTAATGAGTATACTTAATAACATAGTGATATATCTCCAAGACTATTCAAAGTCTTACTACATACCCTCGCGGTATAGAATTATAGCTAACTCTACTCTTTCCCGACTAATGAAAGTCGATTCTACTTCTCCTTGACACATAAATGTCTTCTCCATTCTTCTCTACCATAATGATAAGTTAATATATCTTTTCTCTACTTAAACTACCTTAAAATACACTAAAAACTGGTCTAGGGGTCGAATGCCTCGCATTCGGACCCATAGGCGACGCATTCAACATGACAAGACACCACATCAGCCACTGACCTCCGAATGCCTCGCCATTCAACCCACAGGCGACGCATTCGGGCGAATGCCTCGCCGAATGCCTCGCCATTCAACCCACAGGCGACGCATTCGGGCATTTTCTGGCTGATTTTTCGTTTTTCAAACGTTTCCTGCACTTACATGTTAGTTTACGCCACTTTAACTCCTTATTTCCGCTAACAACACTAACTATAACTTGGAACAACTTACCTAGCAATCTTTAATACATTAATACAAACTTTAAACACCAAAACCATATGAAAATGAGTCTAGTATACTCACCTCGATGTCGAATTAAACTACAACATACACGACTCTTTCTCCTTGCACTTCGATTCTCCAAATCTGCGTTTTTATACCAAAACACAAATTTTCTTTTAAATATATCTTACATACATATAAATACATGTATTAACTTCATTACAACTCTTTCTAATCCTTTCTAACTCTTTCTAGACATGTTTGGCAACTTCTACCCAAGTTGCCACTATTTCGGGTCTTTTGACCCATTACCTATTCTAATGTCTAATTATGCATTAGAACCCTTTATACACATTAAACATATATATTTACTTCATTCTATCTCTTTTACTTCTAACCAAATCAAGTTTGATAGCTTCTACCCATCTTGCCACTCTTTGGGTCTTTTGACCCGTTTGGCATCAAATGCACAAACTTACATTATAAACATCTTACACACATTACATAACTCACAAGTAACACATTGCAAGTAATAAATTCTTCCTTCTACCCAACTCCTACCCATTTGCTATTTTCAACGGTCTAAACGACCCGTTTGGCAACTAGGATAACACTATCCCCAATTTATCCAAACTACAAATTAAGTAACTTTCTTCAATTCTTTCCTTTCATATACTTCAAACTAATCATTTTAACATAATTCTTACAATGATTAGTTCATCTAACCAATTCTTCACTTCTTCACTTCTTCACTAAAACTTACAACATATGAATTTTTTTATAAAATTCATATAACAAATCTTTAAATCTTCTAAGCTTTTCTATAAATTACTAACATCAAATTAACATATAAACAAGCTTGATTCTATCAATTCTTCCAACTTCATGATTATCCCCAAAATAATCAAATACCTAATTTAACTAAATTAAGCATTTCTATCTTTCAAATAAACATCTAAATGATGTTATAACACCAAATATAAGCTCAATTTCATCAAATTAAATTAAGGATAAAATCATACCTTCTAGAACCAAAAACTAAGGTTCTCAATCTTCTTATCTTTGTTCTAATTGATGAATTCTATGAAATTTAAGCTTCAATTCGGGTTAATCAAGCTTTTCCCTCTTTCTCCTTCTTCTCCCCTAACCGACTCTCACTCTCTAAAAAATTCTGGAAAAATAGTTTCTAACTTAGACTAACCATATGTAAATTTCCAGATTTACACTTCTAGTCCTCCATCTTTCAAAATTAACTAACTTAATATCTAACCGAAATAATTATCATTCTTCATCCTTTTTGACTCAAGTTAACTATATTTCTTACCA
This sequence comes from Senecio squalidus, assembly GCA_910822075.1. Classification (NCBI taxonomy): domain Eukaryota; kingdom Viridiplantae; phylum Streptophyta; class Magnoliopsida; order Asterales; family Asteraceae; genus Senecio; species Senecio squalidus. The sequence goes on along the minus strand of CAJVGC010000001.1, from coordinate 9,280,867 downwards.
AGTTAGTCCTTTTCTTAAACTTACATTCTAACAAATACTTATTAGAAATAAATAAAAACTTACAAACTATTCTTTCTCGTAACTTGGATGTTACAATAATAAACAATAATAAGCTCATAAACGGTTACATAAGCCGAAAAATCCGGACTTATGAAACATAAACCGAAATGTCAATAAATCATAAACTTCTTATATAAGTTCAAATAAACACCTCCTTAATTGAACAAATCCTTTTTTAACATTTGGTTCCATTGTAATTTTGGTCCATAATGTTTTGAAAGTAGTATTGTTAAAAACATGCTATGCGGATGTCTTTATGTCATACGATATATATTCAGAAAGTTTAGTTTTGTTATTCTGGATAAAACGTGTCTAACATGGTTAATATCCGAACAAAAGATTCAACTAAGAAGATACATGCACTTTTTAAAAACCTTAGATACGAAATATGCAAAGCAAACGTTAAGTAAGATTTATGCAATTTACTTTCTTCTTTATTTTCTACAACGTTTTCCATTTTTCATAAAAATGAAAATATATTAGAATGTCATTCAATTTTTAAAAATTTTATTGTTAAAGACTAACATTTACCGAAACATTTCAATTTCAATTAAAAAAAGGTCTAATTAAACGACTAGAACACGTTGATCTTTTTTTCTTAAAATAACATTTAAAGATGGTAAAAAAATTATAGCAAATTCAAAAGGGAAAACATATTTGTCTTTTAAAAAAAATTATTGGTATTTTTAATGGTTTTTCTGATGGTCGAAATGAAAGTTTTAATGGTATTTTTAATGTTTTTTCTGGTGGTCTTTTTTCTCATAGTCTAAATGAAAGTTTTAATAAAGATATTTTATTGAAAACACTATAAACTTATGTTTACAGTTATCCCTATATAAAATTTTATAAAATGTTAATAACCGTCTCCATTATAATTTCATATATATAACTTTGAAAGAAAATAAATATTGGTCATGTAAAAGGTTCTCTTTGTATGTGAAAAAATATATTTTAAAGATTAAATACCAAAAAAATTAAAATACACATATCTTTAATATATAATAAAATATGGGCCTTAAATGCCACATGGCGAAGTAAAATCCGTTGGATGGATTAACCTCTTTGATGTCAGCCGTTAGATCAGATTGATGATGTTATCAAAAATTATTTTCATTTTACACCCTCTTACAATAAATAATTATATTCTCTCTTTTATTCAATCTCTACTCAAATAAAAAACATAATTATAATTTATTTATAGAATTCATTTAATTTGGACTATAATTTACCTTATTATTATTTTAAAATCTCCTAACACAAAATATCAAACCATGTCATTAAAAATGAAGGTGTATATGTTATTATAACTATAAACAACATGTGTATAAACGTAAAAGTATATATGTATTCTACGTACAACACTATTTTGTCATAATAAATTAAAATCTACATAAAAGTAAAATTTATGATTCCATTTTTATTTTTTTCCGCGCTATCGCGGGACAATAATCTAGTTTATTTAAAAACGTCTACTTCATATAAAAATATCTATTTTCATTATAAGGTTGGTAGTTAATAAGAACAACTTCCACATAACATTTTTGTGGCTTACATATACGTCTCTTGATATTTTCTTTTGGAACAAATTCTAGCCATTAACTTTTCATATACATTCCTGTCCTCCAAATTAATATTATTATTTTTCTTTTATTGTTCTCTATATATTGGGTTTTATAAGTATAAATATAATATATATGATTATAAATACTTTTCTTTAATAACAATATTATATTTTTAATAAAAAAAATTTGAGAAATTTTTATATTGAAATAGATTGAAACAAGTTATTTTATAAAGATAAAAAATTACCTTCTCTGTCTCATTTCATTATTTTCATTATTTACCTTACTAATTTTTGTTTTAGATTTTGATATCCATTACCATTAAGATGATGGTTAAGGTTTTCATATAATCAATAAATACTAAGTAGACATCATTAGAGGTGCAAAAAAACCGGTTTTAATCGGTTTGGTTTTAAAAAAACCGGTTTCGGTTTAACCGGTTTTTTGTAATCGGTTTTTTCGGTTTTAAATGTTCGGAATCGGTTTTTTCGATTTTAAACCGGTTTTAATCGGTTAGTTTTTTTTTCGGGTTTTTTTTCGGATTCGAATTTGGAAAATATATAAAATATAAACATAATTTTTCTCTAAATTTTAAACAATGCAATTACAACTAAAAATATAAAATACAAACATAACTTTTATTTCAATTTTAAATAATATAATTACAACTAAAAATATAGAACACAAACATAACTTTCGTTTAATTTGCACTATATCTTCATTTGTGTAAACTTTGACGTTTCGTACATTGCTAGAAGCGGAAGCGGAAGCTTGTGATTGTGTGTTTTCCATTTTCGGTTTTGAAAATTATATATATATATATATATATATATATATATATATATATATATATATATATATATATATATATATATATATATATATATATATATATATATATATATTATATTGATATTTAGAGTTTTTTTTGGAAGAAAAAAAAATATATATATCGAGAATGCGAGATTATAGAGATTTTGAGAGAAGAAGAGTTGAGTTTTTGGTGTGGTTTCAACCCAAACTAGTTAAAACTATTTACAGACAACCTAGAGGTGCCAAAACACTCAAAAATTAAAAAACAAAAATGCTTCTAACGGCTCATAACGGTAACTAACGATAACTAACTGACACTTAACCTGCAACGGTTTTAACCGGATATTTAAAAAAATCGGGAAAAACTGACTTTTTATAAAATCTATTTATAGTAACTTTAGAATCGCAAAGTATTTGATAAAAAACACACCATGTAATCGTATGAGAGATGATAGAGAAATCTAACCCATAAGTCTAAAATCCAACCTAATGTTTTAAGAAATTGTTTATTGTGCATTGCATTTTAGGAAAAAGAAAAATATTATCTTTAATCTTTAATAGAAGATGAGTCTTAAATGGCAAATGACAAAGTAAAGACCCTTGGTTGAGTTAACTTCTTTTATTTCAACCGTTAGATCAAATTGATGATGTTATAAAAGATTATTTTTATTTTACACCTCTTACAATAAATAATTACATTCTCTATTTAATTTCCATATCCACTAAAATAAAAACAAAATTCAAATTTATTTATAATATCACTCAATTTGGACTATAATTTACCTTATTGTAAAGGTGTAAAATCTTTTAATAAAAAAATATCAAAACATGTTTATAAACGTAAATGTTAATATGTTATTATAACTATAAACGACATGTATATAAACGTAAATGTATATATGTTATTATATGTATAACATTGTGTTTTAATAATAACTTAACATCTATATAAACATAAAGTTTACGATTCAAGTTTTTATCTTTTTCGCGCTATCGCGGGACACTGATCTAGTACATTCAATATATAAGGTATAAACATGCAATACATTACGTTGATTATTGGACACGTTAATTAGGTCTTCTAATCATTTTTCTCATAGTCGTATACGTTTGCATTATTGTTGATTTTTTTGCTTCAGATGTAACTCACGGAGATCAGCCGCATCAACTTGGTTTGTCGGGTCTTCTGGCTTGTAATAACCTGTATCTGGATCTGGAACCCAAGGAGTCGTTTTCTTCGATTCCTCGCTTACTTTCTTCATCATCGCAACTCCACTTCCCCTCACACTTCCTTGTGTTGCAGTCGTAACTCCACGTCTATTCAAATTATGAAAAAAGAATATTATCAATTTATGAGCTCCATATATGTTTAACCTTAAAACACACTAAATATAACACGATCATGATCCCATACCAAAATATCTTAATTCGAGAGGGGATTCAAATGTAATAGAGGGGATTCATATGTAATGAAGTATTACCTTGTTACAACGATAAAGAGTTGATCAACGATGAAACTTGAGATCAACTTAGCGTTAGCCATTTCGTTGAAAGTTGAAAAACTTGGAGATAAAACTTGTATGCGTAAATTAAAGTGAGTTATCAAAATTGAACTCGAAAAGGTCCATATATAACCAAACACATGCGTTTTAGGTTTTACTTGCAACTTTTTCATTGACCTTTTGAGGGAAGTTAAAATTTGTGTCCTCGTGGCGGTATATGGTTGGTTTGAGATTAGTTCGGTTTACTTCAAATCACGTCAAACGAAAGACAACCACAATTTGATAAGTTAACTTTTTGTCACGTTAAATAGATTATAATATCAAAAAAGACATAAACCAAATGACTAGGCATATTAAGTGGATGGTGTTAACTTATTAAACGTAGTATCGATGTACATATATTATTACCTTCTAATTTAAATTGTATCATTGTCTTGAGATTTGTGTCTTTTATATTATTATCATGAAAAGTTTGTGTTTAAATACAATTGTTATCGTTTTAATTACAAAAGACTTGGTTGTTGGAGTGGTGGGCTTTCATTTTTTTTTTTCTTTAGATTAGTATGAAATAAAAAATATAGTTTGCGAATCAAATAATCTCACGAAAACGATGCATTTTTTTTGGCTTGCGAATGTAAATTTACATTAGTATGAAATAAAAAATATAGTTTGCGAATCAAATAATCTCACGAAAACGATGCGTTTTTTTTTGGCCTGCGAATGTAAATTTACATTGTTTAATGGTTAAAGTGCAGACTGGAACATAAAACGCCGGAGTGGTAAGCGCGCGGCCTCCACAGCGGGGAGACCGCGGTTCGAATCCCACCGGCTCCGTTTTTTTTTCCTTTTTTTCTACTGCTTTGTTGGGCTTCCTTAGGTGCTGGTGTTGGGCTTGCTTAGGTTTTGGGTGTTGGGCTTTCATTTTTTTTTTTTTTTCTTTTAGATTAGTATGAAATAAAAAATATAGTTTGCGAATCAAATAATCTCACGAAAACGATGCCTTTTTTTTGGCTTGCGAATGGTAAGCGCGCGGCCTCCACATCGGGGAGACCGCGGTTCGAATCCCACCGGCTCCGTTTTTTTTTCCTTTTTTTCTACTGCTTTGTTGGGCTTCCTTAGATGCTGGTGTTGGGCTTGCTTAGGTTTTGGGTGTTGGGCTTTCTTGGTGTTGGGCTTTCATTTTTTTTTTTTTTTCTTTTAGATTAGTATGAAATAAAAAATATAGTTTGCGAATCAAATAATCTCACGAAAACGATGCCTTTTTTTTGGCTTGCGAATGTAAATTTACATTATTTAGTGGTTAAAGTGCAGGCTGGAACATAAAACCCCGAACTCGTGCGAAGCACGAGTCCCTACTAGTTAAATTTAATTAATGTATTAGCTATTAACTAGGTAATTACAATAAGTCAATAACTAAAAGTATGCGGTTAAGATTAGCGAGCAGTAGTTAAAAAAAAATATGATAAAATTAAAAGAAATAATACTTATAAGAAGAGAGAAAATTGGAAAACATACTTTTTGATTTCATTATTATTTTCGTACAACGGTGGTGTCATTTATAAATTTTATAAATGAAATTAACATTTTTTTTCTAGATCGATTTATGACCTAGTTTACGTATTTCAATTGACTTTTCTTATCGTAACAGAAAAATAAAATGGCCCCATGTAAATATCATCACTATAACATTGTAATTTGGATTTCGCTTGCCAAACTCAAATCGAATTGCCTAACAATTTCTTTTTCAGTTCATACTTAAATGAAATAATAATAATTGGGATGGATCGTGATAGATCTTTACATTCAACGGACATGTTACTTTATTTTTGGGAATGAGGGTTTGATGTATGTGTTGATCTGATTGGGTCATCACCCTTAACTCATACATAGATGGTTGATATTATACTTGGACACATCGTGATTAATGCGGCTCAATGTAAGTGTGTCAAGTATGGGGGCGAAGTGTTAAGTTATAGTTTTCTTCCCTTTTCATTTTTCTTCATTGGGGGAGCTAGAGAAGGATGCAGTCGCCCTGATGAAGCGGATTTAGAAATCAGAAGTTTTTCATGTCTCAAGACATCGGCTCACGTACTGTTGCCCATATTTTTAGTAAGATTAGTTTTGTTATTGTTAAAGGAGTGGGAGCCCAGATAGAATCTCGACTTCTCATTGACTTCTTGTAAACTTTTCCTTTATAACAATAATAATAATAATAATAATAATAATAAATATGGATTACATACAAATAAAATTCTTTTTTTCCTAAATTGTTCCCTAAAGTTTGGTTTGGTACTACTTTATTCCTTATAAACAAATAAAAAGAATTGAAAAAAACTTATCTTAATATCATAAAAGAACAATGAATATAGTCAATACTCAATACCATATAATATTAGGTTCCAAGTTTTAAAGAAATAAACAATATACCCTTTCATGGTTTGGAACATATATCATTTGTAGGCTAACAAAAGCCACTTGACTCCGTTATTAAGGTTCATGCTCTAGTTCTTATCTTTAATTTCTAAACATTAATCAAATCTATATTTATAATCTATAATCTATAATATATACCTAAGTGATGTATTAAAAGTCATATGATAAAGTATGAATTATTAGATGAGTTTTAATATTAATTTTACACCATTAGATTAAAATAATTAATGTCATATAACATCATTATTACCTATTTTTGTTTTAGTCTCTAAATTTTAAATACAAATTTAACCCTTTAAATTTTAGTATTTTCTTTAAAACATAGTTTAAAACAATTACTTTAGATCTTAAATATTTTTATATATTAAACTTTTAAATAAAAAACAATGATTTTTTTTATCTTTTCTAAGAAAAAATAAAACCTATAATCGTAAAAAAAAAAAAAAAAAAAAAAAAAAAGGTTTTAATGATGACATACAAAAAGAAACACCTTCTAAATTTTTGTTTTTGTTTAATATTAAACGAATTATACATTGCACGAGTATGAAAAAATCATACCAAACAATAAAACGAAATGCTAACATAAAAAAATAGACACATTATGTATTGAAACATATACAAATAATAAAAGAAAAGGCTAACATAAAAAATAGACACATTATATATTGAAATATACAACCATATTAGACATACAAAAAACTAAATAAATCATATTGTGAAACTAGCTATTTAATTTGACCTCTAAAACTCTGCTTTTAAATAAAGCAAAATTGAATATAAAATTCATTGAAGACCTACTTCTAACAACATCAAATAATCGAAGATATAATTTAAATTCTAAAATTTGATAGGGTAGAATCATCGAAAATACTCAAATGACCTACATATAAAACTTGACATAATGCAACTTTCTAATACATATAAACGAAACGACAAATATCTGACATCACAACTTATATTATTATATATTGTTAATTGTTAATGACCCACTATTTTTATTCAGTTTCTATGTATTATACTTTTTTCGATAAAATTTTTCGTATATATACGGAAAATAAGTTAGTTCTTTAATATATGAACACTTTTGTTCAAAGTAAATAGAATATTAGGTAACCTTATTCTTATTAACATTTAAAGTAAATTGTGTATAAATCGTTTATGTGTTTTGATAATTCTAAATAAACCATACATCTAATAAACTATTTATAGCGGACATCAGTAAAATCAGACCCCTAAAGTAGTTGGGGATGATTTTTGTCAAGAATGTTTTTTACAGGGTTTTCTTTTTCAATAAACTTGTTTATATAGATGTTTGCTGCAAATAATTAGCTAACTTTTTCTTTTCATTTTTACCCCTTTAGTTTACATAAAATCATAAATAAACCCTTTTTAAAAAAAAAAAAATAATCATTACCAAACTTATATAAGAATATAAAATGTTATAAAAGTCAAATTTTAATCTTATCATGACAATTATTTAATATATTTATTATATTTCAATAACTATTATCCAAATTAATAAATAAGGTTATTTTTTCTAACAAATTTGTTTAATATTGAAAAATGTACTTAACAAATTTTTATGTGTAGTTCAATTTTTTTTTGTCATTCCGTTTTTTCATGTATGGAATTATTTTTTCAATATATTATTTGATATTTTTGTTAATTATAATACTAAAACAAATTAATTTAACGAAAAGGTTTTATAATACTTTTGGTTATATTATCATGCTTTTGTTATCTAATGTTTTTGTTATTCAGGTAAAAAAATTTCATAATATTTCTTTTATTAATCCATTATTAACTTATTTAATAAAAGTAAAAATATATTATTCAAACTAATTAAATATAATCGTCTAGAAACTTTTATTGGTTTATACTTTTTTTTATTGTAATTTTTAAAAATTATATAAGCCTTGTTTATACCAAATAAACATTAATTTTAAACAAAATATATTATTCAAACTAATTAATTCCTTCACATGAACAACAAATATGTTTCCTTACTATCTAATCCGAAACCATTACGACATTGCTTTGGTCTTCACTCGGTTTCTCAAGATCGCGGCATCGATCTAACCCCAACGGCAAATCTATCTTTTCACATCAAATATTTCTTCCAAAAAACACACATTAACAAGATTGGTGAGATGTAAATTTCAAGAAATTTAGCAAGTGAAGCGCATGCATCAAGTTTGGTTGAAATATTTTGTGTTATAAAGAGTATTATTGGTAACTTTGGTACAAAACATTAAATTGTACTACCTGCATCAACAGTTGTACTCTATATCTTTATATAAATTTACCCCATCACTATACTACATATATGATGATAGCATGACGTCATCCAGAATCTACTTTGTAATCTACATGAAAATGTTTTGTGTGTATAGTACAAATCCATGATCCACATGTTTAAGTTGGTTTCTAGCTATAGTGCCATATTTAAAAAAAAATTATGTAGTTTTAGTAATTATATACACTAGCGGTACGTATATCGAGAGGGTGCAGATGAACCGGGTAAACACAAATTTTATTTAATAACTCTAAATGTAATTTAGTGTAAAACCCCTAGTTTTATCAATTATGAACACAATTGACAGATATACTGGCTCCGCCATGAGTGGCGTACCTATATGGAAGGGATGGGAAGCCTTAACCGGTTAGTGGCTACTCCATGAGTAGTTGAGCGACGCGATTCTCTTGTGCACAATTTTGTTTTGTTTTGTTTGTGATGATCACAATCTTGCATAATAAAAGGTCCTCGACGATATCAATCTTAGTTTGAGATTAGCATAACATCCTCAAGCCGAGGTCGAGTATGTTGTGGTCCTATGTATCTATCATGATTTCATGAACTCATATCCCTTGTTACAAGTTTTCCTTTATGTTCCTATGACATCATCATGATGGTAACATGGTCACACAAACTACTTACCTTTTACTTCTACCTTAAAAAACATCTATGTATGTTTTTTGAGGAACTATAAATATGCATGACTACCTAAGACAACAACAACTCTTCAAACTCGATTTTAACCCCATGAAAAAATTAGAACATAGAGTATATATCATATGTAGGTGAGTGATTTGCGTTGGAGAAGCAGGGCACGTGCAACAAATGCATCATCGGTCGTGATTTGTGTTGCACGTGCCTTTCGTCTCCAACGTAGTTTACTCACCTTGTCATACTGTATTACGATCTTCCCTCTTTTACTGGTATGTTCAAAGAGATTGTTTTGTAACCTTTATATGTTTGTTTTACCTTATTTCCGGACATATGAGCTTATTAATTAGTTCGACTAATTTGTCATAAACCCTTTTTCTGACTTATATTGACTTATGAACTTTTTATGACATCTTTATTATTATTAATAATAAGTCTAACAAAATAAGCATAGGTTTTTGTTTGTTTGAATGTCCCCGAAAGTTGAGTCTTTGACTCAGATGTAAACGGTTTAACATGGGTATCCTGATTCGAACCTGATATCTCTATCAGAACGTTTACGTACACACACACAAAAAAAAAAAAAAAAATCTTAGGGCTGGACTGGTTTCAAAGGCCCAGCTAACTTCCATTTTTGAAACTCGGTTAACCATAATCGATCATAATCGCATAATTCTTAAATATAGGAAATTTATGATTCAAAATGTTACATGAGTTGCTACTGGCACTCTTAGGTTACACCGGTGACCTCATAATTGACGTAAGAGAACGTCAGCATGCCGTCGGTTTATCACCGGATGATTTCATTTCCGGTCAATGTACGTTCAAGCTCGCTCCTGATATCTCATTTATTCAACCACAAGAAAGGTAGTTTTTATTGTTTTACATTCATTTCTAATATTGTTTTTAGAATTTAGACCTTACACCTTAATTTTGATCATATTTTTAGAACTACAAATATGAGGTTAATGCACTTGTCTATGTGGAGGTAGTGACGTGACACACCACATCGTACCGGTTGTTTATGTGGAGGTAGTGACATGGCATGCCATATATCTGACCGGTTGTTTACGTGGAGGTATGATAGGCATGTCATGTGGTATGATAGGCATGTCATGTCGTACCTAGGTAATGACATGACATGTCTATCAGGCCGGTTGTGTTATGTGCACAAATAATGACATGGCATGCATGTCACTAATTCTGCGGAGGTAATGACATGGCATGCCATATTAGACCCGTTGTTTATGTGAAGGTAGTGACATGGCGTACCTATTTTTAAAAAATGTTATTTTTTTTACCTATTTTTGAAAAATGTCACCGAGTTCGGCTAATTTTGATTTTTAGGAGAACTGATTATTACTTAAAATGCTTGTTTTATCCGAAAAATGATATAGTAAAATCATCTGGGCAAAATGGGACATATTAGGCGAAATAACATCATCGTCTATCTTTACATATTTAAACTAAACAGACAAAATTAGGCGAACTACTCGTATTAAGAGAACTCTCCTAGGTTTAGGTCGCCTTAAATTGGTAGTTATGATAGAAACTTCGCCTACAATGAAAAGAAGCGAGATGTGTGACATTTTATAACGTGTGATGTTGCTAATGAAATGCAGGGATGTTATTGAAAAAATAATCACGTTAGGATTTTACTACCGTGAACTTGATCATTTTGCCACTAAGTCACGGAACTTAAGCTGGATAAGGTCTGTGACCGCGTCCCCTATATCTCAAACTTCCGACTTATCAAGTGAGAAAAGTGGCAGTCAAAGTGTTTACAGACGAGCTATTGCAAATGGCATAGTGGAAGTTCTTTCCATTTATAGATCTGCTGTTTTACATATCGAACAGAAGTTGCTGTCAGATTCGTTACCTATCTTAGCGGCAATTACTCAAGGATTGAACAAGGTGATACTTATTTTATATTGTCATCTATATGCGTTTTTGTTTTCAGAACTATCGTTGATATATGGTTATTGCAGTTTTTTGTTTTCTTGCCACCTCTGTACGAGTTAATTCTAGAGATTGAACGTGATGGTATTAATGGAGGAAAACTTCTTAACCTTTTACATAAACGATGCCATTGTGGAGTTCCAGAGCTGCAAACTTGCCTCAAGCGGTATGATATTTTTTCCAATGTAAAAAACAACTAATTGAAACGACTAAATTTCCTCATATTGTGAACGCAGACTTCTTTGGCATGGACATCAAGTCATGTACAATCAACTATCATGTTGGATGGTATACGGGATTCTTCATGACCAATACGGAGAATTTTTCATCAGCAGGTAATTAGTTTCCTCGCTTCAATCTTTAAAAATGGGATAGAGTTGATAATGGTTTTAATACTTTTAGACAGCAAAAACAAAATTCCGAGCATGAACCGTCTATTTGTGATGGCTCTTTAAGTGATTGGTACATGGGGTTGATTGTATCCATGGTATGTCGCAGTTTATAAACGAAAATGCTGAAACTGATGCAACATATTAAACGATTTTATTTATTTATTTATTTTTGTAGGAAATGTTGCCAGAATACATTTCTGTGAGTGTAGCAGAATCCATACTTTTTGCAGGAAAAGCAATCAGGGTTCTTAGAAATCCAAGTTCTACATTCCGGTCTGTGGACGTGTTGTCTCATCAGACAACAGGCCCACAGACGTATATGGAATCTTTAAAGAAGGAACCCGCGATAAATACAGCACTGTCAGGAGATGAATTGTTGCCACAATCAGAGGCTGATAAGATTGAAACCATGCTTAAAAATTTACAGGTCACTATCGTTACTAAAATATAACCATTACCGTTGTTTCAGCTAAAGTGTCAGTTTTTATTTTTTTGACAGGAATCCTCCGAGTTCCACAAAAGATCGTTTGAAGAGGCCATTGGTTCAATCAGAGCAATTGCAGCCAGTCATCTTTGGCAGGTAGCGATTGGTCATGCTTTCGTATTATTTCGTTTCAGTCAATAAGTATCTAACGAGTTTATTCATATATGCAGCTTGTGGTTGTCCGGGCTGATCTAAATGGGCATTTGAAGGCCATCAAAGATTATTTTCTTCTAGCAAAAGGTGATTTCTTCCAGGTAATCAAAATTATGCTTTTAATTTCTTATCAGCACTTTTTTATGTAAGCTTAACGAAACTTTAACTATTTGTTAGAGCTTTCTTGAGGCGAGTCGTCAGTTAATGCGCCTACCTCCTCGGCAATCAACTGCTGAAGCTGATCTTATGGTTCCATTTCAGCTGGTATGTTAGTTCTGTGTCAACCATCGTATGACGGTTCTTTTAGTTGTATGAGGAGAAATATTCGCAATACTTTTAATGCAGGCCATGACAAAGACTATCAGTGACGATGATAGATATTTTTCAAGATTGTCATTACGGTAAACTCAAATTTTTCTTCAGTTACTCTATTTCAAACTGTTGCTGTGTTGAAAACTATTGTTTTCGTTTAGGGTCAACATTACGTCTTCGCAAGTAGATGTGCAGAAGCCTTTTGGTGATGCAGGTCTAAGTGTCTTATCTGATACTTCATTAGATGGTTGGGATGGTATTTCCCTCGAATATTCTGATGATTGGCCCTTGCAGTTGTTCTTTACGGAAGAGGTTCTCACAAGGTATCGTTAAAATGTTAATTATACTAATTATGTATTCCTAGTTTTAGACTTTTTGCTAGCTACGGGTCCTGTATGCATTTACTTAAAGGACGGAAATTCTACTATCTGTGGTTCTGATTATAGGTGTCAAAATTGGCAGTGGTTGGGTAACGGGTTAAAAATTGGTCGGGGTTGACCCGAAACGATTTTGTCAGATTTTAATCTTTTTTTAGATAATCAGTTTGGTGTGTGATTTCAAAATATATCCTCTTTTAATGAAATCAGAAATTTTGAGGTTTTACACTTTGGGCGACTTGAGACCTGTTTGACCCGTTTAACCCATTTGACCGGTTTCCTTTAAGTTAGTACATTTTCATCTTTTAGCCGTTCAACCCATTTGTCCTGTTTCCTTTTAAGCTATTTGTTTTATTTTAATTTACCTGTTTGACCCATTAGAGATAAATAACGACTCGACTCATTCATAAGTGAATGGGTCAAACCTGACAATTTTTTTTCTGAATTTATCCATTTATATGCTCCAGGTACCGGAGGATCTTTCAGTATTTACTCCGGTTGAAACGAACACAAATGGAACTGGAAAAATCATGGGAATCTGTAATGAAAAATCATCGAACAGACCGTTTTATTGGCAAAAGTAAAACATCTCAACAGAACCAACAACACTTTAGACCAATGTGGCGAGTAAGAGAACATATGGTGTTCTTGATACGAAATCTTCAGTTTTATATACAAGTGGATGTGATAGAATCTCAGTGGAATATATTTCAAACTTATATAAAAGAATCACGCGATTTCACTGAATTGGTGGGATTCCATCAAGCGTAAGTAAAATAATAAGCTTTCCTGTTTTATTACTGTTATGAAATGCTAATATTTTCTGCATGTGATGCAGATACTTGTCCGCTTTGATTTCGCAATCTTTCTTGGATATTAAGTCGGTTTCAAGAATATTGGATGGAATTATGAAGCTTTGCTTGCAGTTCTGTTGGAAGATAGAGAACCAAGAAGATGATCTAAACATTGAGGAACTCGAGCGTATAACTGAGGCAATTTTACAACTTTTCTGTTTTTTTCGTTTTGATAATTTGAATAAGAATACCAACTAAGGCAGAATGGGTGGGTTGGGTAACGGGTCAAATATTATTAACAGTTTTTAGTATTAACAAACAGATGTTATTTTCTCCAGGAATATAACCAGAAATCAAATTCCTTATACACAATATTACGTAGCAGTAGACTCGCAGGTAGTCAACGTGCCCCATTTCTCAGGCGTTTTCTTTTACGTCTAAACTTTAATTCCTACTTCGAGGTAATAATTTTATTGGGTGTTTCTTACTTCTTATTTTTATTCGAGCAGCATTTTCAAATAATCATACTTATTTTTTTTATCTTTCTGTTTGTTGTGAAGGCAACTGCGCACGGTGTCATGAATGTCATCAGGCCACAATCAACAATTCCAGCTTTCCAACGTTTGCAGTTGTAAACCGTGCAACATTTCATCTCCTTACACATCATTATGCTTAACGTTTTTGTTTTGGTAACAGTCTTGGCATGAGGTTGTTTTCGTTGTTGTAGACTTTTTTTAGTTAATAAAATTTTGTTTGATCGTTTTTCAACTATAGGGAGGTCGAATGGATTGAAACAAACGATCTAACACTACAAAGCAAAAACCGAACAAGTAAAGCACGCCTAACCCGACCAACTTGTTTTAACTAAAACCTAACTAGTTTATATATGTTAAACTTTTTTAATTTTGTTGACTTTCTACTTTTCCTATAGGGGTGACCATGGATCGGTTTGGTTCGGTTATGGACCAAAACCGCACCCATATGAATTTACTCGAACCAAATATAATATGACAATTTAGTTTCAACTTTGTTATGAAAAATAGATATCTCATAATGTTTTAATTGCGTTTAGAGATGTAATATAGTATTTAAATGTTTGAATGATGTTTAAATGAAGAACATCATTAACAATATCACAATTTGGTTCAATGGATTTGATTTACATTTTTGCTAGCATTGAATTAAATGAAAAAATTAGTGCAGTATAATTAAAGTTGTTTAACTTTAGTAAAAAAATATTTGTTGTAATATATATTGAGCGGTTCGGTTAATTTGATTCGGTTTTTAAGACAAACCCATAACCGAACCGAAATATTCGGTTGATAAAAATTTTAAAACCGAACCGTCGGTAATATAATTAGGTCAGTCATTTCGATTACGATTCAATTAAATTGGTTTTTTGCCCACCCCTACTTTCCGACATACTCTAATGTGTAATATAGTAACACGTTTAAAGTTTTGCCAAAAATAAGTAAAAGAAAACATGATATCTAATAAAACACCTATCTTAATAATACCAAATAGTGAAACAAATCTATTAATCACATACTCTCACCAACCCCCCAAAAAGACTAAAGAGATCAACAAGTGTTAGGTATAGAGTTTGGACCGTTAGCCACCACAAATTCACTTTCAAATAACTTGATTAAAAAAAATATCACAAATATTTGTTGTTTCGGGTATTTTATAAAAACCGTTATTGCGTTAAAAAGTTACAAAACATGACTAAACACAATGATATTTTGGTATTTGAGAGTGACAAAATGACAAGTACGGTTTAAAAAGAAATGACAAAGCATACGGATCATTTACAATATTTTCTAAAAATAACATATTAACGGAAAATGATCTATGCCTATGCTATTCAAAATTAGCAAATCTTCGCTATAATGTAAACAATTTTATCAAAATATTTACGATTGTTTCTAAACTGTTCTCATAAAAAAAATTAAGGTCACGTCTTATCATTACTATCTTCGTAAAAGTCAATCGTATATAAGTCATATTATTGTGTGGTACAAATCAAATGATAATGATATATTATACATACATTTTAAATGTTTATTTTTCTAAAAAAAATTTTTTATTACAAGTATTTTTTAAGTATCTAACTAATATATTCACCTTTTTTTTTATTTATAATTCCATTTCAAGCCTCCTTTTCTTCTATTCTTTATTTTTTAAATAATTATTTCACTTCCCACCTACCCTTGCCACCAAACCCAAAAAAAAAAAAAAAAAAACACCATAAACACACAAAAACACACACAACCAACCATTAAAAACCACCATTTTTTTCCTTCAAATTTCCAACCAAAAATGGATTCCAATGTTGAAGATTCCCAAACCCCAGATTCGAAATCCAAATCCCAATCAATAATCCCATTCACCTCAATCACACTTTCAATCCCAAAATTCCTAATTCCAACTCATTTCAAATCCCCACCAAAACCCCAATCTTTTTCCCTAAAATTCCAATCAAAAACCCTAAAAATCCCATCAAGTTTGAATCTTTTTGTAAACCCAGTTCACCAATCATCAAAATCTTTCCAAAAATCCAAAATTTCAGCTAACCCACTTCAAATTCAATTACCTAGTAACCCAACTCGCCGGAATGATCCGCCGTCCGCCGCTGGACTCCGCCGTGTCTCTGTCGTCTGGTTCCGGGCAGACCTTAGGGTTCAAGATAATGAATCTTTAAATTCTGCAAATAATGAATCTTTATCTGTTTTACCTTTTTACTGTTTTGATGTTAATCATGAAATAGGGGTAAATGAAGCTTCTTTTTTGATCGAAGCGGTTTCGGATTTGAGGAATAGTCTTAGGGCAAAAGGGTCCGATCTTATTGTTCGAATTGGGAAACCGGAGTCGGTTTTGGGGGAGTTAGTAAAACAAGTTGGAGCTGAAAGTGTTTATGTTCATAGGGAAGTGAGTAATGAGGAAGTTAAGAATGAACGAAAAATCGAAAATGTGTTGAAAGATGAAGGTGTGGAGGTTAAGTATTTTTGGGGTAGTACATTGTTTCATATCGAGGATTTACCGTTTAAATTGGAGGAAATGCCGAGTGGTTATAGTGAATTTAGGGAGAAGTTGAAAGGGGTTAAAGTGAGGAAAACTATTGAGGTTGTTGATCAAATGAAAGGATTACCTTCCAATGTTGAAGTCGGTGAGATTCCGTCTTTGGCTGATTTGGGTTTTAATCCTACCGCTAATATGACTCCGGTATGAATTTGAATTTTACATTTTATGATTTATAATTTGTGTTTTTGTTGATATTGTGTCTGTATTAAGATTTTGTTGAGTCGTTGAGTACTAATATAAGCTCTAAGCATATAACTAGTGTTAGTATTATACTTCCTCCGTCCCAGAGTAAGTGCCGAGAAATAATTAATACATTATTATATCGTTAAAAGACAATTTTACCCTTATAAAGTGTGGAAGTCTTAGGATTCAGTGATTAATGTAGTTTTGTGATTTGGGGTAGAATGTGAAACATGATAAAAATAAAAATAGAGTCATTTTAACAATATGGACTTTGTTTTTGGGACAAACTAAAATAGAAACGTGGACGTTTTTTAGGGACATAGTGAGTAATATGTGTTATAATGTTTTGATCAAATCGAGATTGTTTTCTTATACTTAGTTGGAATAGAATTTGAGCTCTAGAAATTGAACGTGTTAGTAGAATATAGTTTTCATGATATTACGACTTTGATATATAGTCCCTGTTACTGAAGGTTAAACCTGCTTCTGATGGTCAAACTGCTTATTTGTAGGTAAAATCGGTTTCTAATGGTTCCCTTATTGGAGGAGAAACCGAAGCATTGAACAGGATTAAAAGGTTTGCAGCCGAATGCCAAACTCAACCACCAAAAGAAAGTAACGACACCATTTATGGTGCAAGTTTCTCGTGCAAAGTATCCCCATGGCTTGCATTGGGTTGTCTTTCTCCTCGTTCCGTGTTTGATGAGTTGAAGAAATCCGCTTCTAGGTATTATGTCCTAATATCACTATTGTTATTTTATTTTTATTTTTAATTGTACTAACTAAAAGAGTGAAATTTAGAACGGTTTCTGCTGCCTCAAATGGAAATGATGGTGATTCTGGGATGAATTGGTTGATGTACGAGCTCCTATGGAGAGACTTCTTCAGGCAAGTGAATTAAATTATTTTAATTGTGTTAAGTATAAAATATTTGGATTTGATTACTTTTTTAGAAGTAGAGATTGGACAGGTCTGGGATGGGCAATTGGTCAAAATGTGTAGTTTTTATTATGGGTCGAGCTTGTCGGGTATGTTCAATATAAAATGAAAATGTAGTGGGTCGACCCAACATAACCCGTGACCCATTTCTTAAAGTGAGTCATTTGGCCCGTGACCTATCTGTCCCTACCTGCCCATTTTGCTAGCTTTATTACTCGAAATTGATACATCTAAGTAGCACCTTCTGAGTTCTGAATCTTGGTATTTTGTTGAAATCACAGATTTGTAACCAGGAAATGCAGTTCGTCGAAACAACATAAAATTGCTCCAGTGACAGCTGCTGCTACAGCTTGATTATCACCAGAAAACACAGTTTGTCGAAACAACATATTCTTCTTTGATCATCTATCTTCAAAAACTTTGGGTTATTTGATCAAAATTTAAAGTACTACAGTTATGCTTTTACAAATGTAATTTTTATCTTTTACATTATATAGACGTTTGAAGAGTCTCTGTAATAGCGCCTATTTAGAAATTTTGGTTTTGTCTTGAAAGAACAGTTATTAATACATATCAACATTGTGTTTAAATAAATTTTGATCGCTTTGTTATAGTCTTGGAACAAACTCCATTCGGTCTGGTTTGGTTACAATTTTGATGTTTTGTTTTGTCTGGCTTACGATATAAAATATTGATCAAATCAACAAAGCTCATTTTGATATTTTACAGCATATGTACATACAATACGAGAAGATTTACTTTTTAACTCTGATATGCTCCTATGCACAACATAACCGCTGTTTACATGACTGTTTTTCGAAGTCTTGGCCAATCCAAGATGTTTGTCATAAGGATTTGAAGGCGGGTATTTTACAAGAGCAACAGCCCTCTCCGGGCAAACTAAAGGTTCCTAACGAGCATAATAACCAGAGTAAGAAATGGTTCATCTGGTCATTTCAAGCTTGGGCTTTTTCAATTTTTTTTTATGTAAGCTCCCTGTTTAAAACATAGGAATATCAGCTCTGATGACTGAATAGTGACAACGCCAGTCGGAAAACTAATAAGGATATCTAGAATCAAGAAGACAACAATTCAGATATCAAAATAACATATTTCTATTGCAAAAGCACATAGAGCATAAAATTTAAGGCAAAACAATATTTGAGAGTCTAATAAAAAGGAAGTGATATAAATAATAGGTCTAAGAATCCCGAGCCAAAACCATGCAAAAAAGAACTACATAACAAAAGTTGGACACCCTGCTGCTTAATCTTCCTCTTCACCCTCGTTCTCAGCAATGTTGAAGTATCGTAGCTCATAGACATTACGGTCCTTGTTGGAAGCAATCACACGAAGCCAATCTCTAACATTGTGCTTCTTCAAGTATTTCTTTGTCAAGTACTTTAGGTACCTGAGAAACATCAAACAACGTGCAAATGATTATTAACGTCCGTTATAATACAAAAGTCCGATATACAATATTTGTCAAAACTGCAATCAATATATGATTGAATCTGATTTACAAACATAAAATACGAGAAATCACCTTAGGCATATTTCAATCAACCTAAGTCAATACTCCTACAAGAAAGTGTACAGTTAATCAAATAATTATAACATGTTAATATCGAGTTTCTTCAATGCCTTTTAAGTGACAAAAATAAACAAAACCGAATAGAATCAGTATATTCATCTCTTATTTATAACAAAGACTACTGAGATGCTACAAATTTCAAACAAGCATGACTAAACGAAATCGCTAATAACTAAATAGTAGTACTAGTAACTATTTAAACTGACTCACCAACATTTGAGGTTTACTTAGTATCCTATATATCCTTCTTCATGTACCAAATTACGAACATCTAACAACTTACACGTTCGTTACTGTAAACACTTCTCTGATAAAAACATATCGGAGAAGTGAATACAGAACCAAAACACAAAAATTAACCGATAAATGTGAACATACACTGTGATTTCAAACAAATAACAGTTTACCACACAATTACACACGCCTAACTAATCAATAAATCATACGTCAACAAATAATCATCCAACGAGCGAAAAATACACCGATAAACTAATTTTAACTTATATGATAACTATTCAGCACAGCTCAACTACTAGAAATTTTAGGTAAAAATAACTACCTCTTGGAGAAATTGCTATCGGCGGTGACAGAGATTTTGTTTTTCTCACGAGAAATCGTAACGGAATCACCGAGATTTCCGGCTTTGCCAGCAACCTTAATCCTCTCCTGCAAAAACTTCTCAAGAGAAGCAATCTCCATGATCTTATCTTCAACCGGCTTTCCGCAATCGATTACGAATGTTGATACCTTCTTCTTCCCGCCTTTAGCTCCTCCTACTCGACTCATTTTCACAAATCTAATAAACTAATAACAACAAAATTAATAACAATATCAAAATCAAAATCAAAATCAAAATCAAAATCAAAAATTAATAGTTAATGGTTTAATTAATTGATTAAGAGTCATAAAAAGTATGGAAAATTAGGGTTGATTACCTGACGGCGAGATAGGGAATCAGAGAAATGGAAAAAGAAATGTTGAGGATTTGTGATATACGATTACTTAGATATTTTTTTTAGGGTTTTGGTTTGGGATAGATTGGGCTTTAGTTTGTAATGTTATTGGGCTATATTTGCCTGAAAATAAATAAGTTTCAATGTTTAATAGATCGTTTTTTGGGTTTTTTTTTTTTTTTTTTTTTTTTTTTTTCCGGGGGTGTATAACAAGAACCGAATCGAAAACCTAGAAATAATTTGGTTCGGTTTTTTTTTTCCGATTAGGTTTTCGTTTACTGGTTTTTGGGTTTGAAACTAAATTATAAAAGCTCCTAAAGACTAAAGTGATGACAAAGCAAATGAGTTTTTCTTTTTTGATGACTTATATTGCTAAAGCTTGAAAATGGTAGTACTAGCACAATTATTGTATAATTATGTAAATTATGCGAAAATCTGTTATATGTTTTCATGTTTTTATTTTTCATCGAATTCAGATGTTGTAAATATTTTTGACTTAACCTCCAAATGTTCGTTTAGTTGGCATTTCAAGAAAAAAAAATTGCTCTCGAAAGATAATATGAAACCAAAGGGTTTATACGTTAACGGTATGTGAGTGGCTTATTAACCTAGAGATCGTGTGTTTTTTCGTATCAAAATCTTCGTGGAGGCAACTATCACCATTGCCCCACACTATATCTGCCCCTCTTGTGATGTAGTATTTGTATTTCCAAAAAAAACTTTATAGAAAATAACAAAATCAAAAAAACTCGTATGCTTAAAAAATAATCTAAACAAATTGTGTAATACTCGATAAGATTAAGATTTATGAAAATTCTACACCAATCAAGAGTATTAAAAAAAATCCTAATAGAAAGAAAAACGATTGAATGATTTTAAAGTCTCTTTCTAATCAAACTCTTGTTAACTTGATTGAAAAAGCTTTCCTCCTTGATATCTAAATTATGAGATTTGTAGTCATTAGATTGGATTGACATAGACCATCCATTTCATATGTGAATGTCTTTATAAAAAGGGTTAAGGTTATAAATTACCAACGAACTTATCACATTGTATCGTCATTACCTGTGATCTTATTTTAATATTAGTGTAACCCTTGAACTCGCAAATATCATACCACAATAACCAATATTGTCAAAAAAAATGACTTCTAACCTAAACAACCGGTTAAGAGGTGATTTTTTAATTTTAAAAAATGCCATGTATGTATCCTTTGTAGTACACGTCAATTTTACCCCCAAATCTTACAAAGTAAAGTTCACAAAATCACCCCCAAATTGAAAAGTTAAATTCAAACAATATGAGTGAATCGGTCTAGAACTTGGTTGTTTGTTTGCATCATGAAGGTATATTCCTTCCAAATCCGTTGAGGTATTTGAAGGGTGAAGTTACAGTGATTGATGATATTCAATTCGAAGGTATTAACTTTCCAAACCTAAAAGAAATTGTCAAAAGGTTATGTATTGTTCCTGAAATCCGTAGTTTGTTAGTTTGGAAAGATGATAGACTGTTGACTTTCATCTGAGTACATACCGTGTATAGAAGTAAGAGCATATTTTGTCTAGTTTTGGAAAGATGTTAGAGTAAAAAATGAAAAGAAAAGAAACCGGAGGTGATTAAAAGGCATTGGAAAGAGGCGAATGATGGTAATGTACAGGTGGAGATTGCCATTTTGCTGATATGTAAATCGGTCAAATCTTCTGTTCTTCGCCTCATTTTGGGAACCATTTTCCCCGTTTGATTCAGGATATTGATGAAAAAGATGTTTACTACCCGGATATAAGTTGGCGTTTTGTTGGAGTAAAAATGAAGAAGGATTCTCAAAAGGTTTCTTGCTAATTGTATATTGTGGGGCTGTGAAGGGTAGATGTGACTTTTTATGTGTTTTGAGTTTTTGAGTTTTTGAGTTTTCGTCTTCAGTTCATGTTTGACTAGAAATTGATGTGATATTAACTTGGGAACCTTTTTTTTTATCTGTGTATTACTCCAAGGTTTTTAGTTATTGGTTTAGAGTTACATTTGTTTATTGTTGAATCCCTTTTCCATGTCAAATTTGTTCGTTATCGTGCTGTTATGACTTGCATGTGATGTATTGAAATCTGTATCGTAGTCTTTTTTGGCTAATTGTGTTTTACCTTACAGAAAAGAACGAGCAGTTTCTGTGAGTGTTCTTTTTCATAAAAATCCAGCCAAAATATCTCATCTTTGGCTATTTTTATAGTTGAATGACCATAGATGAAACTGTTCCATTAATTTGACGACTTTCCATTGGCCATCAAACTTCCCGACAAGTTACCGGAAGAAAGAGAACCACCGTTACTCCAGGATCTGATGCGCAAAAGGTTGCACCAGAAGTCGTAGCAGAGTACACTGTTTGTGCATTGCAACAAACAATGTCTGAGAAACAAAGTACACTTTATTGAGCAAGAAGCTGCAAGGTATAAGGTTTCCTAAACAAGTATAACAAGTTGAAACATGTCGGAGACATATTAGAACGAAAAACAACATTAAAGTTATGCCTAAAGAAAGACTTTTTATTCTTAGACCAAGAAAAGATATACAAAAATACAGAGGTAGGTTATCAGATTTATTACAACTTAGAATTGAATGTGAACTCATCTACACATCAAGATTCATAAAAAATAAATAAAAAAACTGAACACCAACATGTTGAAGGCGGAACAAAAATTAAAAGCCTCTATATATGCTTCTATACAAGAACGTTTGAACAAAACACAGTTGATTTCAGCAAGATTCATAATTTTCAAATCTTTATTTCCTTGTCTGAAGTTTGATGTCAATGAAGAAGCAACCGATACTATCTTCTCTAACGTAAGTCACGTGCCCTTTCATGATACATAGAAGTTTCCTAGAAAGATTGAGAGCAAGTCCTTCTTAGGTACCCCATTGTTTTCTCTCTTCGTACATTTCTTTAATTATATCAGAAGGTAATCCTAGACCGGGATGTGACATTCTGCAAGAACAAAATAGCTTGTGAGAAACACGCTCAACGGGTCAAATAGAAAATTTGTTAGAAAGGAAACGGATCAAATGGGTCGAACACGGTGAAACTCGCCTGAACTCTTAAATTAATGCATAATTGCATACAACCTTCTATCTTTCAAAGATTTAGTTTGGTAACTAGTATTGTGATGTAATAATATTGTAATTGTTATCATATTTAGTGCGTTAATATTCCATAAAAAGAAAATGAAAAACGAAAAAAAAAAGGGCCATGGAGTCAACCCAACCCGACTACTAAAATAAACAGATTTACATTTTATGAATACAAGGCGATTTGCATTTATTTTGAACTAAGATGTAAGCTAAGAAGCTCTAACGATAGACTAAAATAAGTCAATCCAACCCGTTTTGAACCATAAACAGTACCTGAACTGTAGATGAACGAATTCATGCCCATCCTGAATCATCCTGAGTCCATGAGACACTTTATTTCCACCCACCCATCTGGTGACTAGTGAATGGTTTACAATGCTAAGTAAAAATCAGATAAAACGATCTGAAGCTTAATTTGATCGCCAAAAAGAGAGAGCATTTTGACTTGGTCAGGTATTTCATGAACCAACGGTATATTCTTTTCCTTCAGCACAATCATGACTTGGCTCACAATTGCATCTAAAAGATTCTCCATTACAAATTTCTCCATGAAGATTCGTGTTGGATGAAGACGACATTTGAAATTGATAGTTTAGAACACCAATTGGGGAAAATCTTGCACGAATTGGGGAAAAACTAGGGCTAAATCTTGCACGAATTTGAAATTGATAGTTTAGAACACCAATTAGGGCTAATACGATTTGGGGGAAAATGGATGCTACATACTTAGTTAAGTATAAAAAAAAATAGCTCTGCTGACTAGGCATCCAACGTGACGTGGCACGCCATGTAGATCCTTTGTAGGTAACAAATTACTAATTACCTATATCAACAAATAATTTGCGAGTTCAAGGGTTACACTAATATTAAAATAAGATCACGTGTTATAACGATACACTGTGAAAAGTTCGTTGGTAATTTATTCCCTCAACCCTTATAAAAATGAGATGATGTGTAGATAACAATCTTTTATAAGTATTAAATTTTGTTTTATTTTATTTGCCTGTTTTAACTAGGTTTATAAGAAAATCAAGACCGGTAAATCTACTGATGAGGGTCGTTACGGGGAATTTCTTTTACAATAAAGTGATGATAAATGACAATCTTTTATAAGTTTTAAACTTTGTTTTATACGTTTTCTCTCTTCTCATCCTTACCATTTAGAATTTAACATTGAAATGTTTCAATGGCATATGGGTGATAAATCAAAATAGAATAATTTGCGCGCTTTACAATAATTGCCACATAAATTACTTACCCAGATAGATGTAAGTTTGTATGGTAATAGTAGTAATAAAATAGTATATGCGTCATATTTCAACATTTTATAAAGTATATTGGTATTGTGTTTGTTATACCTGGCAAAATGGGCGGGTTGGGTTGGATTGGGTCACGGGTCAAAATGGGTGTGGGTCAAAACGGATGCGGGTCCAAATGGGTCACTTTAAAAATATACCAAACGGATGCGGGTCAAAACGGATGCGGGTCAAAACGGGTGCGGGTCGAAACGGGTCCTTTTAAATTTCTTTACTCAAAACTAATTAAAACTCCAAATTTAAATGAAATTTCAAATTGTATTACAGGACACAAAAATAATAAAATGTAACAACAGAAAACAATACTACAAGACACAAAAACTAACATTGAAAAATTATAATTAAAAAATTAATATATGTATTTAATGACGTGGACATGGTGAGAATACTACACCTTAAAAATAAAAATAAAAATCATAATAATAATATAATTTATAACAGAAATGATATAAAAATTATCCCTACGCTTTTGTTTTCTTCTGCCAATGTTTTATCACCATTCACCCATTTGGACCTGCTTCTAATCTAACCTCTCTACGCTTCAACCCAGCTGACCCGCAAGCAAGATTTCCACAACCCAATGTAACCCATACTATTAATTTAATAACCCAAATTGACCCAAATTTTAGTATATGGGTCAAGATTGCCAGGCCTAGTGTTTGTTAGAAGTATAAATATGTTTCTCAAATCCCGCTCAAATTGCCTTAGGCTTGTTATTATCAATTATAAGGGTGTGTTTGGTTGAGGTTAATGGAGGTTAATCAATGGTAATGATAATCATTGATAGTGCTTGGTTTGTCATTAGGTAATCAATCATTGTCCACTATATCCATTAATAGACAATAAACCATTACTCAATAAAACGAGGGTAATGAAAGTGGGGTAATGATTAACCCCTCTTTCATTGCTTTTCCCATTCCCTTTCCCATTCCTCGCTTTGAAACAACCGCCCCCTAAATGTTGATAGCTTCCTATTCCCAGATTTTGCTATGGCAACTCACGCGCAATTTATTAATGCCCTTCTAGATTTGAAACAATAAACAATAAAATCAACAATTAATGGTTTAATTAGTTTATTGATGATCGTAACAGAATCTTCGAGATTTTCAGCTTTACCAGAAACCTTAATCCTTTACTGAAGAAACTTCTCAAGAGAAGCAATCTCCATGATCTTATATTCAATCGACTTTCCGCAATCGATTAAGAATGTTGACACCTTCTTCTTCCCTCCTCCTACTCGACTCATTTTTACAAATCTTACAAAAAAAATACAAAAAAGAATAATAACAAAAACAAAATCAATAGTTAGGGGTTTAATTAAAAATTAGGGAATTAGGGTTTCAAATTACGTGACTACGAGATAGAATTTACGCTGTGTTCCCGAGTTTTTTTTTTTAAAGAAAAGAAAAGAAATTGAAAGAAATGGATGGATTAAAAAATAATAATCGTGTTCCACAGTTTTTGGAGGGAGAGAAGAGAAAAGAAATGGAAAGAAATATATTACCTATTTTCTCTCCTAAACTTTCTCTCAAAATTGAGAAGATTTGAATAGAAATCAAATCCAAGACATGGATAAAATATATTTTTTTCCCAAATTACCCTCAACATAACAAAAGACATTATTGATTTCAAATATATCTTCCTTGAAATTTCTTCATTATTTTAATATTTTTATGATTTGTTTAATTTATATATAATATTTTTATAATAATAAATATTATTTAAATTAAAAAAATTGCATCACATATATCTTACCACGTCTGCAACATTATTTAAATTAGAATAATAAACATTATTTATTATTATTTTATAAATTGTTTATTATTATATAAATATAAATATAAATTATAGTCTGATCTATAATTCTTCGAATATATCTCCAAGAAATTGAACTGTATCAGAACTCTCTTTTATTATAAAATCTTCATCTCTGTCATATAATTCTTTTTTGTATTTCACAAATTCTGCATTCTGCAGCTTACATCAGGTAAGTATTCAATTTTTACATCTATATTCTATATACTTGCTTTATGTACGTAGTAATAATCATGTGATTTTCTATGAAAAAAAGGAAAAAAGTTATTTTGGCGTTTGTTTTTATATGTTGATGTTTGTTTTTAATCAAGATATTTGCTGTTTGCACTTCTATTTTTTCCTTAATAGAATACGTATCATTGTCGATATTATCTTACATCTTACATTTGAACATTATACTTGTGTTTTATGTTTTATTTAAGTGATATATAATAAAGGGTATAATTGTAAAATAATAATTTTCTTTTCCTTTCTTTCTGACTCTGAAACACGCAGTAAAAAAAAGTTCCTTTCTTTTCTTTGCAACTCTTCCCATCTCGGGAACACGAAAAATAAAAAAAACTTCTTTTCTCCATTCTTCCTTTCTACTGTTTTATTTTCCCTTCTATTCTTTTCTCCCCTCATTAAACTCGGGAACACAGTGTTAGAGAAATGGGAAAAATATCAAGGATTTTGTGATATATGATTACTTATAGCACAAGGTATGATAATCATGATTGTGGGTGATTGTGAGATTTTTTTGGTGACGTGGTATATAGAAATTATGGTTGTGAGTTTTTTGGTGGACTAATAATGATGATTGTGCGTGATTGTGGGAGATGTGGAACCCATAGTTTTTTGTTTTAAAAAAAAACATTTAAATAAGATAAATATAAGATTTTATTAAAATAAAAAATAAAACTACAAATAAATAATATATAATCAATTTTAAAACAAAATTAACTTCTTCTTTTATAGAATATAAAATTAAAAAAAAAATTAAAAGTGCAAATAAAAAAGCTTTAGGATCAAAATACAAATAACTAAAACTATAAAGTCAAAAGTAAATTTTTTTAGAAAAAGACAAATTATATTAGAAACCTGCAATCCATTTTAGAAACCTACAACAACAAAAATTAGATTAGAAATATATGAAATATTTATTAATATTATAGGAAATAAAGGAAAAAAAAGAAGAAAAAAAACACATAGTCATCATCACGGCTCGTTCTGTGGAGAACGGAAGCTACAACGAGTGTGACAACGAGAAGCCGACAAAGTGATAACGAGGTGATGGCGTCGTTGTGGAGATGACAACGAGTGGGATAACGACCCACTCCTTGTGGTCTTAGATGACTCTTTTCTAGGGTTTTGGTTTGGAATAGATCGGACAATGTTATTGGGCTATATTTTACAAGAGAGGGTGTTTAATACTTCGGTTTTTCGGGTTTTTCAGTTTTCTTATTTTTGTCTTTTCGGGTTATTTGTTCTAACTTAAATCAAATCGAAAACCTGGAAAACTAATCCGGTTTGGTTTAAAACTGAACAGAAAACATAATTAGAATTCACTATTTTTTTTTTCTTTTTAATTTTCCGATTTTCGATTTGGTGTTCGTTTACTAAGTTTTTCGGTTTGAAACTAAATTACGAACACTCGTAAATCTATATCTATATTTACTTATAATGGAGGATCGTCGGATAGCTAATGTTTGAGATATTCCAAATAGTGGAATGATATGCATTTGAAACTTCTGACTGTTTAGTTGCCCTGTGTTTTAATTACCATAATGAGAGGTATAATGATACGTAAACTGTTCAGTTACCCTAAGTTAATAACACATTTGAAACTTCTTACTCTTTAGTTGCCATGTGTTTTAATTACCATAATGTGAGGTATAATGATATTTCTGACTCTTTGGTTGCCTTGTGTTTTAATTACCATAATGTGAGATATAATGATTTTTTAGACTGTTTAGTTACCCTAAGTTAATAACACGAAACTCCTGCCTCTTTGGTTGCCCTGTGTTTTAATTACCATAATGTGAGGTATAATGATATTTAAACTGTTCAGTTACCCTAAGTTAATAACACATTTGAAACGTCTGACTCTTTGGTTGCCATGTGTTTTAATAATGTAAGGTATAATGATGGTTTTGTGTTTTTCTATATAAGTTCTTTTGCATCAACAAACCACATAACCACGTACAATTATGTCTCTTTTGAAAAACATGTCTCACTCCAAGATTGGCGCCCTTGACCCAACTAGAGAAGATTGGGTTGTTCATGTAAGTATTTGTAGAATGTGGGAGGCAGTAAATACGAAATTCGGTGATGTCTTACTTGGGTTGGAGATAGTTATAACTGATTATGAGGTAATTTCTAATTTGTTTGAAAATTTGAAAAGCCGGAAAAAGGGTACGCCACGAAAACAGTTAATATACAATAATTTCTACCATGTTTTTTATGTACAACGATGGAAACCTTTTATATATTATTATAAATGTGTAACTGACCATGTTTTCACTATTTTGGCAACAGTTGGTCGTCATGTTTTCACTGTTTTGGCAACAGTTGATCGTCTATATACTCAATCCGGTTGGTGCTACAAGAGTTGTGGAGAGTGCAACAAAGAGTTAGTTGTAAACGATGGTTTGTTTTTTTGTGATCTTTTCAATGACTTTTGCAAGTACCCTATGATAAGGTTGGTTTTTTGAGTTGTTTTATGTAGGGACTATGGTATTAACCTACCCAATTATTGCCTATTGTAATGTTTGTTTTCGTTGTTGCAGGTATAGGGTCCATGTGCATGTTGTTGATTAGACAAGTGATACAACATGTTATATTCTTTCTATACCTTACTTGAAAATATGCAGCAGTTTGTTGAATTATATATGTATCTAATCTAATATCTAATACTGTATGTAGAAATGTCTTTTTATTTTTACATATGTATTTGAAAAGTTTGACTTTTGTAGTCAATCACTTAACTATTTGAGTGGTCACATCAATATTGTTCTAATTCAGTTTCAGATTCATATTGTTCGAACTCCCGATTCTGATCATTGTTCGTGGCAAATTTCTTTAGAAATTGTCACCGCGCAACACGCGGGAATACGCCTAGTTAAATATAAATGACAAGGTAAATGACTTTTTTTTTTTGACAATTTATATTGCTAAAACTTGAAGATGGTAGTATTAACATAATTATGTAAATTATGAAATAGTTTGTTATATGAATGAATAATTTTAAATTTTTACTTTTTTTTTTTTTTTTACCGAATCCTGATCATGTAAATATGTTTGACTTAACCTTCAAGTGTTGGTTACTTGGTATTATATAAAAAAAAAAAGGATAAACTCTCAAATTTGAAGGTTCAGATTTTATCAAATACAAACAATTTTTATAATGGACACCTCGGTGTGCTTAACAAGAGTTTTACGAGACCAAGACATGTGAGTGGCTCCTTGATCGAGATTTTAAATTCAATTCTCGTTAGAGACAAACATAAAAAAGTGTGGTATGATGTGGTATTTATATTTCACACGTGAATGTCTTTATAAAAATTAGGTGACATTTGTTGCATCCTACTCATACTTGTGTAAATAATAATAATAATTTTTTATAAGTTCTAAATTTTGTTTTCTACTTTTATTTGCCTCTCTTTAACTGGCTAACAAAAAGCAAATAAATATAAATATAAATCTACCAATGAAGGCAGTCAACTCCTGAAAGAAAATATTTATGGTAAAGTAAATAAAAACATTTAGATCAGTCTAAAAATCAATCTAATTCATCGTCCTAATAACATGTAGGCTTTTGCTCTGGTAACTCATTGTTACTCTTCTACATTTGAAACAACAAACAACAAAATCAACAATTAATAGTTGGATTAGTATATTGATAATCATTCACTTAAGGGTGAGTCTACATCGACACAAGTACGTGCCATGAGAAACTTCAATTATGTTAGTAGTATCCTAGTTTAATCACATTTGCTTGGTGACGGAGATATTTTGTTTTTTCTTACGATAAATTGAAACACAATCATTGAGATTTCCGGCTCTACCACCAATCTTAATCCTTTGCTACTAATATTTCTAAAGTAAAGCAATCTCCATGATCTTATCTTCAACCGGCTTTCCACAATCGATAACGAATGTCGATAACTTCATCTACCCGCCTTTAGCTAATGTTACTAGGCTCATTTTCGCGATTGAAGATCGTTATGTAAACGAATAAAAATAGAAAAATTAACAATTAACGACTAGACTGGTTGATTAATGAGTATATAATCAACAATGAACGGACCTGGATTTGAAGAAAACGAGATATGGGTGTTCGTCAGTTCGGTTTTCGGTTTATTTGGATTACTCAGTCCGGTTTATTCGTTTTTGTTGAAAAAAAGTTCATCCGAGAACCGAACCGAGAACCAGATTCATATGGAAAAACCGAACCAAACCAAACCGAATACCGAGTTTGAATTCGGTTCGGTTTTCAGTTTTAACTGAAGAAACCGAGTTGTTTAAAAATACGATTTTTTTTAGTAGTTTGAAATATGCATATTAGATATAAATCATTTCGAATGAGATAATTTATCCACTAACTAGAAAAATCCGCTTAAACAAAGAACAATACAGAAATGTTTGTAGGGTACCAAAATAAAATAATTAATATGTTCTCAATCAAGAAATTAATCTGTTTATCTAATCAACTGAAGGATCATAATATCAACTCCAATTTCACTTCGATCACAATTGACTAAATTTAGAGTCGAAATAAATCTGAAAGAAGAAGAGACGGGAGTTAGAATTTTTTCAAATACTCCGTAATAGATTGGAATTAGTAAATTAGAAATATTATAATTTTGAGTTAATTACATGGGTCGTCCCTATGGTTTGCACTATTTGCACCGCTCGTCCCTATAACCTTTTTATTACACCATTTGTCCCTAAGTTTGAATTTTGTTGCTTCGCAAGTCCCTATTTTGGATGTGTCGTTAAGACAACTGTTAAGTCATCTCACGTGGATAACACGTGAGGGTATTTTCGTCTTTTTACCTATCATTTTCCCCATTTTTAATATCCACATCAAGAATCCCAAAACCCCAAAATCAAAACCCAAATTAAAAAACCCATATTCAAAATCCAAATCTCAAATCACAATTAAAACCCAGATTTGTTATCTGAAATTAACATCCACAACTAGATTCGTTATCCCTAATTTTTCCTAAATCCGCCATTAAAATCAATCAATTTCAAAATGCTTCCCCACAGCTAGATTCAACAAATGATTATCAAAATCATAAAATTCATTCATAAACCTTCAGATTCAGACATGGAAGATGAAATTTCACCGACAATTAACATCCATCTTCATCCATCTTCATCCATCCAGGTCTTATTTTGATTACAAAGAAGCTAACAGGAT
The DNA here is from genome assembly GCA_910822075.1 of Senecio squalidus. Taxonomy (NCBI): domain Eukaryota; kingdom Viridiplantae; phylum Streptophyta; class Magnoliopsida; order Asterales; family Asteraceae; genus Senecio; species Senecio squalidus. Next base: position 9,248,674 of record CAJVGC010000001.1, on the reverse strand, counting down.
TAGAGAATTACGGATCAATTTTGAATTATGGGTATTTTTTTTCTTGATCAGATGCAAGTCCGGCGTGCATCTCCACCGTCATAGCATCAGCCACCTGCCGGAGCTTACCTACCGGAGTTCCACACTTTTCTTCCAACTCCTTAATTATATCCATAGCTTTAGCCCACTTGCCGGAATTCTTCATCCGGTGCTGGAAAACCACCACTCCAGCCGCCGTCACCGCCGCAGCACAAACCACCGCCGTCGCCACCGTAGCTTTACCCATAATTGAAAAAGATTGCAGATTTAAAATACCCAGATCAAGAAAAAAAATACCCAGATGCCAAAAAAGGTTGATTTGTCGAAAAGATTGAAACTTTATCGAATTTGATTTGTGGGTTTTTGAAATTATGAAGAATCTTTATAAAATAATTTAGGGACATGAATGAGTTCTAAGCTATTTAGGAAAGAGACAAATTAGGTTTTGGGTATGGGGACAGTAAAATGGGAGAGAGGAAGGTAAAAGGACGAAAATACCCTCACGTGTTATCCACATGAGATGACTTAACGGCACATCCAAAATAGGGAGACGAGGGGTGCAAATAGTAGAGACGACCCATGTAATTAACTCTATAATTTTTTAAAACTATTTAATATATATTCAGTTTTCGGTTATAACTGAATTCAAATTTCTTAAACCGAGAACCACACCGAGAAACCAAGAACCAAATTCTAGTTCGGTTCTGTTTTAAATCGGTTTCGGTTCGGTTAGATTTCAATTTATTCGGTTAAAAACCAAACCATAAACACCCTACAACGAGAAGCTGCAAAACTGTAATAATGAAAAGATTTCTTGAATTTTGATGATTGGGCTTTCATTTGTTTTAAAAATTGGCCATAGTTTTTCAACTCACTCGAACACAGTTTTAACACACATAAAAAAAGTTCACTAAAAGGTTAATAACGGGTTTTTTACTAGTAGTCTTTATCGTAGAACAAAGTTAAAACAAACGATGAATCTATGAAGAATCCAGCAGCAAAATCTAAGAAAAATGGAAGTCACAAAGTCATACTTCTAAGCACAAAGTCTAGCAAGTACAGGATTTTCATATCACTACACTGAGATTACTGATTACTTTTCATGTTCCCTTCAATCATAAAACGGAGATCCAGATTCCGGAACTAGATTCCTGCAATAGAGAGGAGTTTTTAGTTTAACAAGATATATATAAACCACTAATGCGCCTGAAATAACTTGAGGTCAGGCTGGTTGGATAATGGGTCAATACGGGTCCGAATCCAAGTTTGTGCGCGTCGACCCAATCACTTTTTATCCAAAAACCATTTTAGAAAGTTAGAAGAAAATTTGATGACTATGATTACAAACAAATATACTATTTTTATAAAGATTAATAACTTTTACTATAAGTTTTAACGAGTTTGATACATAAAAAATTGCACTTGGGAATACTGTTTACCCGTTCAACTTTTAATCATTTTTTGAAAAACAATTATCGAAACTGAGTCATATGTAAGTCAATGGGTCAAAATTGCCTCTTTTAGAGGTGACATATTTAACCCATGTTTATGAAAATGTATCAAACAGGTAAAAAGATAAAATATCGGCTATCAAGTAAGTGGGTCAAACAGGTTAAAAAATTTAAAAACCTCCTCATTTTATTAACTAGATTAACAAAATATTAGTTAAAAAATAGACATAAAAGTCTCGGCAGGTCAACCTAAAATGACCCAACCCTTAACCCTTTATGGAATCTACCCGTTGACTATATAGATTTCCAACTCTACTAGAGACAGAACGTATCTATCTTTGTTAATAAGATCAATTTTAATGATACAATTATTGAAATTATATACCTATCACTTTGGATTTCTGAGGACAATGATGACGGAATCCCCTCTGAGAAACATCTTGCTGATGAACCTGTCTTTGTTAACTGGAAGAGCTTTCTTCTTTCCTTTCCCTGTCTTAGGTACCTGATGTACAAAAAACGCTGTCTTAATCAATATAACCTTATTTAAATTGCTTATAAATACTTTCAAGAAAATTATAAAGCACCTCTGTCCATATCTCTCTGACATTTTCAAGCACCATGTTACAGTGACGATCAAACGCTCTCACACGGCCCAGTAGCTTTTTGTTGTTCCTGCAGTTAATTAGCACCTAGAATTGCAACATGTTCATTAATATTTTATCCAAAATAAATATTAAGATCGATGAAATGGGTCACTTTAGCTTAATTTTATTAAAGGTTAATGATGATGTTGTTTATATTTATGAAACAAATTTAGTACCTGTGTGTTGTTTTTGACACTCATCATCAAGACAGAAAGGGGTCCGGTGTTGAACTCCTCCTCCTCGTTCTTTGTCTGCCACAAATTAAAGAAAAAAGTCATTATACTAAATAATTATCTTCCAAATGAATACACATATTATACTATATAAATTATAAAAATGACAGCTACACACTGCATAGTATTGATGTAAAAAGAAACGTGCACATTAACATGTTAAAGAAAGTAACAAATATTCTAAAAATGGGTTATGAGCAGGAGGAATAGAAGACAAAAGTTTGATATCGATGAAATAATTAAACTTATGGTTCAAAAAAAAGAATTTAATGTGTGGATGAATAATCAACAGAACAGTACTAGAAATATCCAAGGTGAAGCTCGTAACTAGGTGTCCTAACTAACTCTTTCTGTCTATTTGTCAGCATAAATAAATAAATCACCTAAATAATTATATTAACTACTTCTTATGCGGTTTATTTGCTAAGTACGACTAAGATAGTGGCATGGAAATATATAGTATAGAGATCAAGATAGTTAAAAGTATGTCCATAGTTAGCAGGTAGCATGGTGGTATCTTATTTATATGAATTGTCAAAACGATATGATACATCATATATTAGTTGATGGGTATCATAAGCTGAATAAACTATAGAATCTGTAACCAAAACATTGAACGATATACCATATAAAAAAGCATGAAAGGAACAAACGATAAATGCATAACAAATAGAAATAGCAGTTTAAAATTTCCAACATATATTTAAGAGTAAATAACAAAATATTTATATAAAAATCCAAGTTCAATATGTGCCTAAGCCGGTAATTAAGAGTCCCATATTTCTCAGGGGGTGTTTGATATCACCACGGACCAAAGACTCGGACTCAGACCACGGACCCGGTCCGTGGTCTGCGTGTTTGATAAACCAAGGTTGTCACGGACTCGGTCCGTACCACGGACCCGTATCAAAGATTGAGTCTTTAATAAAAAAGTGCAGACTCATTTTTTCAATTAAAAAACCCAACCATACCCTTCAAAGCTCATTTTTTGTATGTCAAGATGATATAGAAAGGAACCAAAATTGATCTTATTTTGTCCGCTGTTCTTGATTTCGGGTACTTGCAGGCACTCTTTGTAGGAGTTAATATAATTACAGGTAACATGGGCCTGATTTTTTTGTTTGAAGTTTAATTGAGAATTTTGATTATGGTTCCTACTGTCTTGTTAGTTAGTTGTCTTGTTTGTTAATAGTGTTTCTAACTTGGTAAAATAGTCATTTCTCCCAGTCAGCATAGCCAGTCCGAGGCATAATCAAACACAACAAACTCAGTTTGCACCTAACTTAGTCTGAGCTCCAACTCAGTCTGTGCTCCAACTCAGTCTACACCAGCTCAGTCTGCAGCTATCAAACAGCCCCTCAGCCTAGAAAACTATATCTATATCACCGCAAGGTACAACTAACTTTTTACGGTCTCTAATTGCACAGATAGATGAAAATACTTGATGAAAACCGTAAACTATAGACACGGTTAAAATAACTTCTATCAAATAACCATAACTAGCAGCTAGAAAACACATTTAGGGGTGTTTGTTCCAAAAAAACCACATACGCCGAAGTGTCAATAAACCATAAGCCGTTTATATAAGCCCAAACAAACACCCCCTTAGTATGCATTTTGACCGATATAAACACCGAAAAAAACACAGTAAGCTACGGAATCAAAATTACCAAAACTGTTCAATAAATAAAAACTTACAGGTGCATCTTCTTCCATTGGTCGACTGCAAAAAAAAAAAAAAAAAAAAAAAAAAAAATAGTAACTAATTTAACGAATCTAGGGTTCAATTAACCATAATTACGAAGCTAATTAGCTGTTAATTTACCTCATGTTCGATTAGAGAAGCAAAAACAGAAGGAATCTGAAATTAATAAAAAAAAATAAAAAATTAGGGTTTTGAGATGTGAATATGAAACCCTAATTTCAAAATCGGAGTGGTAAATGGAGATAATGATGTGTATTGGCTGAAGGAAGGTGATAGGGGAGAGTTGAAGGAGTGATCGGAGGTTTACCTTTTGCGCCGCCGTGAAAGTTGCCGGAGGTGAGTGTAGCGAGAGAGTGGGGGTGGGGAATGGTAGAGATGGAGAGGCGCGGGTTTATACAAAAAAGAAGGGTTTATACAAAAAAGAAAAAACCTTTTTGTTTTTGGGTTCGGGTTCGAGTTTGTTTTGACTAAGGGGTGTTTGTGTAAGCTTATTTTTTAGGCTTAGGCTTATATTTTATAAGTAGTTTATGACTTATGAAATATAAGCTTTTAAATTTATATAAAGTGTTTGGAGTAGCTTATGAGCTTATTAGCTTATGACAAGCTAAAAATGTTTGATAAGTCCATAAGCCGTAGGAAGTTTTCAAGCGATCGTATCTTTAGTCGATCTGCTTAAAACTGTTAATATTTTCTTTTTGAACCCCAAGAGTCGTGCCAAATCGATATTAATGGTTCAAAGGTTTCTTTCTCGATCAGACAACCTTTCGATTTCGATCGGAACAGTCAGACCATTTAGTGGTAGTGTGTGAGTTTGTATTACATAGAATTACCTTAAAGACACTTATTGTTACAAGATTAATTTTTTGGAAGGATTCGTGTAATAATAATAAAAATATTAAATTAAAATGTATCGAAAGCACTAAAAGATGTCAATCTTATAAATCCAAGTTGTATGCATCTTTTGGCTCTGACTCATGGTCTCGTCATTGTAGTAGGGGATACATATCTTGTACATGTAATGGAGGATTAAGTCGATATGGACGAACCTCAAAGTACAAGCTCAACACAAAAGGTAACATGAATAATTACACGATAATAGTTACATGGTAAAAGCTACGTGTCTGATTTAATCGTTGGAGTTTAATCAAGTCGCTTCGGCTTCATATTAACACACCACCTTGGTACCTTACCTCGCTTAGTGAATATAGATATGACAATAATCGACACAAGTCCATGATATATTCATTGGCCTGATATACTATTTAGAGATTTTTATACTATCAATCTTATTACTTTATGGTATACAAATCAATTTGTTGTGGTGTATACATCAATCACTATAAAATAATAAATTTGTAGAATTAACTTCGTAATAGAATAATGTGATTTGTCTAGCTTTACAAAAAGAAAATGGTTTCTAAACTTTTTCTCCCGGATCATGTCATTTAATTTACTATGGGCTTATTCGCTCTTTCGCTTTAAAAGACTAAAATACCATTTCCCCTATTAATTGTGTAATTTGTTTAGTCTTAACAAAATCTTTAATATATAATAAAAGAGGGGTCTTAAATGCCACATGGCGAAGTAAGGTCCGTTGGATGGATTTACTTCTTTGATGTCAGTCATTAGATCAGATTGATGATGTCATCAAAAACTATTTTTTATTTTACACCCTGTTACAATACATAATTACATTTGCTCTTTCATTCAATCTCTACTAAAATAAATAATATAATTATTGGACTGTTTATTTACTTTATATTATATGGAAAAGTTTATAGGTAGTTGTTATCATGTAGCTTAGTCGGTTGTTATATCTTATGTCTTGCACCTTTTAAAGGTTTTGTTTTTAATATTATGAAATGAAGTTTTTATCAGAGGTGGTTGTTGTCAAGCACCTTAATAGAGATGGTTTTAAGGGGAATGGAGTTTTTTTTTGCCCTTAGTTAGCTATCATGACTGTAATTTTCTACCGTTTGGATTAAGAATCTTATTCCGGCATTGTAAGACAAACTTTCAATACTATTTACTTTAGAATGTTTGGTTCTAATTTGAAATTAATGGTGATTATATTTTACGTTTTCAGGAATAAAACGGCATTGCTAAATTAGTTAGAGACAAGGACTACAAAGTACAAACTTACAACAACTTTTTACTTCCAAGTCAACATTTGAGTCAAGCACTTATTTTTATCACTAGGTGAAGAAGTTTGTCATATGTTGAACGTCCATGTCTTTTGTTCGTGATAGCCTTTTTGATAGCACAACTTGTGAAAGGGCATTAAGCTGTAGATGGATTGTTTTGCTAGCATTTGATAGCTGTAGATGGTAAACAACGACCTCGACTATCATTTTGATAAAGTTTGATGAGATTTGTATTCTTCTATGTATATTAATCGGCTATTATATGTGATGTATTTATTTCTATTAAAGGAAATATATCTTCCGTTTTTGTTGTAATAGTTGTTGGTTGGTAGTTTTTATACGGGTAATGTTTCTATTAAGAGGTGGGTTTCGGGTCAAACCGACATGATAGTTTCACCGACTTCCACGCATCTATAAGAAAACAAATGGTGGTTAACTCAAAACACTTTCTTTTATCCATTATATAGATAATTGATATGGCAAATATGATTACAAATTGAATAGGACATAAAGAATAAGCTAATATTTTCAAATAGGAATTAGGAAATTGAAGCATGTGGATACATTTTCACCCAATTTGATGTGTTATCGATAATCGATAATATATAACATATTTCATACATTGTCCCCGTTTTCACATAGATGCGCTGATGGTGCCACTTCTACTCCCTATTGTATTTGTAAAGAGTTGTTAACTTTTCTAACATGTGTACCGGGCTAGACGGAGCTTGTTAAGTTTTCCGATAATTCCTCCTAAAACCTTTAAAATATGTTATAGTTGATCTAAAAAGACTATATACATTGACCTTGATGGAGCTATGATCTAAAAAAGACAATATATCAACAAGTTAAGTTTTTGGTATGTATGGTTCTTAGTTCTTCATATACGAAAAATAAGTTGCAAGACGTAAATGAAATAATTTATTTCATGTGGTATATAAGTGAATGTTTGACAGTAACATACATGCTTTGGCTATTATTTTTAACTAATTTTTAATCGTTTTAACATAGTATTATCATATAAACCGTGTAACACACGGGCACTAAGCTAGTTTATCATAAAAATATATCACTACCCATTTTCACATAGTTACACACCTCCCTTCAGACACTCGACAACCCTATCCCGGGTGTTATACCGAATGGACATATGAGTGTTTCAAGGCTAAGGGTAAAACAACTAAAACTACCATTTTACATCTTCGGAATTTTTAAGGCCCCAAATTCTATATTACCGATATACATGTAATAAAAATAACAATGACGCATTATTGTATTATTTTTAATCTTGAGGGTCTCCAAATTTATAAACTACTAAACTCGTTATTAAGCCCATTTTAGGCCTCGTTTAAAGAAAAAGAAAAAAAAAGCTAAAAAATAAAAACAAATTTGATATACTCGTAAAGCTTAAAAATTAAATACATAAATTTTGTAATCCAAAAGCCCTCGTTTTGGAAGTTCGCTTTAGGCCTCCAAAATGCATTATGTCGCTACAACGGACAACATGAGATAATTTTTGTGAACATGACCTTGTTCCATGGGTTTTCATGTAAGCATGGATGGTAAACTTTCAAACGTATATATCAGGTAATACGTGTTGAAAATTAATATATTGTGTTATTAATTTTAATAGTAGGTTGAATATTTAAATTAAAAGAATAAAGATTTGTTTATTAATTTAATTTTTTGAATGGGAAAGAGAGAATGGTGGGGGTTTTATAAACTCACGTACATATATATTAAGATATCTATTGAGACATTTGCTAATTTGAAAATATATATGATAATGTACATGTGTTTTAAGTGGCATAAAACACTTGACTATGTAAATAACAGCTAATTACTTAGTCTAAGATATCATTGAGATTTTGAAGAGTGGAGGCTTAAAATCAGGAGAAATCCCTGATACTTTGGTGATCATGAAAACAACGTGTAGATTTTGAGTTTCAAATATAGAGTTTTCTAATTATAAATAGAGGTGTGAAGCTCTATTCCAATGGGTACCAAAAATCAAGCAATCTTTTCTTTCTCTTTGTGAATCCAATTCATTCTCTGGTTAATTTATTCTCTACAAACCTCTTGTGTATTTCGGTTTATTGTTTCGCTTACAATAACACCGTAATTGAGACTACATCAATCCTGGGGTGTGCGGTACGAAGGCTTGAAGCGATATTATACGAGCGCCGTAGAAACCTTTTAAGGACAGGGAAATATCCCGTGTAGTCTTTTGATTGTTTGTTATTTCAGGTTTCATTTTGTTGCTGTTCGGATTCGAGGTTGCTGTGCTACTGCTAAATAGTTCCATCAATACGTGCATATACCATGTTGCACGCATCAAGAACTCAGGTAAACGCATTAACCAATACAAACAGTCGGGGTTAAAGTTATCATAAGGGCTATAGACATCATGTCAATGATAAAATTGCAATGATCAGTCTAGGCTTTAGAGATTAGTTTTTGTCGTGTCGTGGTCCAAAATTGAAGTTTTGGCATTCTTCTAATATTGAAATCCCTTAACATTGACGAGTCCTCTTCCATCTACAAAGAAATAAGGTTATGCATAAGGGGAAGACACACGGAGTTGTTGAAAATTTGTTACGTCGTCTTATATCAAACAATCAAGGGAACAACATACCTGGAATCAGTCTCGACCAAGAGATGGAAGATAATTTACTTGCAGTCAGTCTCGACCAAGAGATGTAAATGCTTCCAAGAGATGTAAAAGTGGAGTCAGTCTTATTATTTTTGGTACCCGTCACATGCTACATCTGCATTTGTAAATGTATGCACGACTTGAATGCGAGTACAATATCAAATGAAAATCACTACTTGATGATCAAGAAAGCCACCAAAATCATTCATAAACTTGCTATAATTGCTAAGTAAAGTCCTTGTATCCTATACATTTAGATTGAAACAGTAGGTGATGTAATAATGGATAATGGTTTTCGTAACAAAAGGTGAAGACACCGTTTGAGACAATGTCGGGGATCATGACTCAAATCGATCTTTGAACAGAATCAACCATTAATAATCGATTTGAAGTAGAACGAAAAGTTTTGTTTTCATTTTATGAGGGTTGTTCTTTTTTATAGTGACAAAAATTATTATATAGTTAACAAAAAGTAATAGAAGTTTATTTTTGTTAATATGGTATAACGCGTGCTTAACCAAACTCTTACCTAACATATCGACACACAAAATGAAAGGGTTAATCAAGTACAAAAGATCAACATATTAACATTCGAAAGATCAACATATTAACTTTACATAATTTGTTATAGTTTTCTATAAATTCGGTGACGTTAACTTACAAGTTCACTAATTGAAATCCACACCTATAAAAAGTTGATTTTACAATGAGAAGAATACTCGTTTTGACCTAGTAGGAGCTTCATTTTTTTTTACTCTACAAGTTAAAACAAATTGAATGTTTTGTATAGATATATAAGTGTTTTATCTGACGTTGATGCTCTTGTGGATAAGACGACGTACATTGAAATATATACAGAGATCAAAGTTTCTTTGAAATCAACCTTTTTTTTTAATTCAAATTCATATTAATTAAAATTATAAATATTTAATAAATGAAAACAACAAAACCATAATATCCTTAATTCCTTATAACTTTCACTAAACAATGCAAATATTGCCCGCACCACCTCATGTGACTTTTTTCCTCTGCTAGTTATGGGTGTAGGACTCCAAGAGTCTATAAACCTCAACGGTTCCATGCCGCTTAAGCCGAGGTGGAGATGGTGGCACGGTTGTCCCTATGGTCACCATATATACGTTGCCTAAAGTCCGAAACCATCATTGGCAAACCCTTGTGAAGAGCGACTTTTGGCTCCCATCCTAGAAGATCTTTCGCTTTAGTGATGTCTGGTTTTCTCTTATGTGGGTCATCTTCCGTGTTTGGCCTGAACTCGATTTTGGCATTAGGGTCAATAGTCTCCTGGACCACCTATGCACCCATATCATGTGGTTTCAATATCATCATAATCATATAACAAACTATAATAGAGCGTACATTATGAACCGTGTTTGGATTTGATTTTGTTGTTAAAGTGTAGTAATAAAATAAACAATTCGTTTGAACGTTTAATTTTAACTATTTTAAAACTTAGATAAAATGAAAAAGAAAAAGTTTTGTAATGATAAAATGTCTCAAAAAGTATGTTTTAAGAAAGACGTAAATCGGTTAAATTTTATTTTACACATAGAAAATCAGTTTAACTGCGTCTAATATAAAACTTTATATTGAAATTGTATGTTTACTCTAAATAAGTAGATTATCTAAGCACATCGAATCACTAAAAAAGGTAAGTATCGTGCCTTATTATAGTTGTAATACTTAGATAACTAGTTTCAAAACGAAATCCAAAACCCCCTAATAACGCTTACTGCAAAAAGTTAATCATCTTCAAACACAAACCTGAGCAAGTTCAAGCATTGTGAATTCACCAGGATTTCCTAGATTAAATGGTCCAACATGTTCGCCTTCCATCAAACGCATTAGACCCTCCACCTAACGACACCAAACAACTCCAAATAAATTTCGCTAAACCAAACCATTAGTAGAGACAACACATATAATGATATAAAGGAACATGGTCACATATTTTCCAAATGTCGTTTGTTGCCTAGAAAAAGATATCCGACAGTATTCGTGAAGGACAATAATTGATATCGTACTAGATATGAATCGATAGCATTAACACAAGACCACACCTTCAAGAGCAACTCACATGGTAGCTTGCAGACATTTTACATGTTACAAAAGGTGATTTCTTTCGGTAAAATTTGTGTTTCTTATCTGTGGACTACTTTTAACTAGTTGGCCTTCATTTAGCCATTGTCATTTTCGACCCCGATAGGGTTCTATCTTCTTATACTCCAAGTACCATGTAGCACAAAAAATCATTGACCCCTATTCTATTGATTCAAGCTTTTAACACTTAACCGGCTAAGGACGAGCAAGGTAGGGGTTCAAACCTCACCATAGATGTTACGAAATCTACTAACATTTCCCATAAATTAAAGAGCGAAAATATACTAACCAAATCAGAAACATATTGAAAACTTCGTGTTTGCTTTCCATCACCATAAACAGTCATCGGTTCTTTTCTAAGTGCCTACACATTATATATAAAAAGTTAATTAATCGTTGAACCGTATAACATTATAACATAAGAGTTTATGATAACAAGAGTCAAGAATCTCATTTTATTTAGTAGGTTATTTCATTCATTATAATTTATATGAAATCAATTTTTTGTTTTTGTTTTGTGTAAAATACAATTATATAAATTTAAATTAAGAATTATGATTATTAAAACTCGTAATATACTTCAGACACACTTTTACGAACCTGTGCAACAAAGTTACTAACGACGCGACCATCGTCAATGCACATTCTAGGACCATACGTATTGAATATCCTAGCAATCCGTACCTACATCATATATTGTACACATCAGAATCAGCAACAAAAATAAATGCATCATAAATTCCTCATTTTATATTTTCACCTAATAAAAAAAATAAGCCAATCAGGTTCTGCCTGGTTGGTAAGGGGTTTTCCTGGTGAAGGAGAGAGGTCTCGAGTTCGAGCCTCTCCAGAGGGTTTCCTCTTTGGTGGACATTGGGGTGGTGGGCATTGGGGTGGCACGATGTTACTCCATTATTGCCCCGCAGGAGTTGCCGTTTCAAAAAAATAAGTTCTTTTTTTTTAATGCTATTGCAACATTACATTCTTGTCATATATTTACGTATTTTAGTAAATATAAAATAAGTGCATTGGTAATGATAGGGTATACGGAATATATTTCTCTATTCAAGTTATTGAGATGTATACGGTACAATCTAGTTATTTATAATGATCGTTTTCAAACACATTCCGTTGTCATCCTCAAAATGTTAATAAAAACCTTTATAAGGACATCAAAACGTTAATATTAGATCTGTGCGCTTTGCGCATCTGACTCAATACTTGATAGACTATCTAATGATAAGAATGGACTTCTCCATAATGTAATAGAAGAGTCACAGTCCAGTTCCACGGGCTTTCTCCCTTCTCGACCAGACGAAGGAGATATGAATTCCATTCAAACGTTGATGGTCCGTAGACGATAAAATAAATAAATAATAAAAATACGAAAATACTAACCTCCACGTTGGCACCTCTATGGTAGTCCATGGTCAACGTTTCTGCGGTCCGTTTTCCTTCATCGTAACAGCTTCTGACACCTGGCATATACTTACCAAACACACCCTGTAGTTAGATTTGTTTACAATTTCTGCATAATATATATAAAATTGAGAATTTTAAGAATTTGACAAGAACTAACCGATGGGATTTACGTTGCCCCAATATGTTTCAACTTGAGGGTGTTGTAGAGGATCACCGTAAACCTCACTAGTACTCGTTAGCAAGAAACGAGCACCAACTCTTTTGGCTAAGCCGAGCATGTTTAGTGTTCCTACTACGTTTGTCTTGTGAGATCCAAAATCAGAATTAAGGGTTCACATATAGATTTTGTTTACGTAATATGTTTACATTTGCGTTTTAAAAGTTATGATTTGACGTGAAATAATCAGAATCGGATAAAGAGTTGTGATAATCAGATAATTTAAATGTAAAAGTACTAGTAAATAATCATATAATCAAATAGTTTTGTTGCGGTTTGTTTGATTATTCAAAAGTTATTATAATGAAAAATGATAATTAATACATTAGAAATGTTGAAATCAGTTAAAAAATAGAAAAACTAATTATTTTAACTTAAAACGGAAATGTTTTTTCATGTTCATGTTATTCAGAAAAGAGAAGTTTTTGAATCAGATTTATGCAACCTAAGTGGGTATCTCCGTGACCGTTTCCAACTATTTTCTTTGGCCACCCGAAAAGTTTACTTACGAAGGTTCAAACTTGAGATCTCTACGAAAAGTTCAAGACATTTTACGACTAGAAAAAAACCCGAGAAGCTAAATAAATAATAAACAGATCTAAAGCTAAAGCCAATTAAAAAGAAAGTATTAAAAGTAAATAATAAGGATATGATAGTTTTAACGGGATTATATTTGTAATGAACAGGTGAAGCAGGACAAGCAAGATGGTAAATCTGATCAACTTCTAACAACAACGGTTCGACAACATCATGTCGAATAAGCTCAAATCGTTCATTTCCAAAATGATGCATAACATTCTCTTTATTCCCAGTAAAAAAATTATCAACAACAATAACATAATCTCCACGTTCAATCAATCGATCAACTAGATGGCTTCCTACAAACCCTGCTCCACCAGTGACCACTATTCGTAGCCCTTTTCGTTTCAAACCTAATGGAATCTTCCCTCCTACGTTCATTCGGTTAAATGGTCTTTGTGGGTGCATTATGTTAGTTGGTTTGGTTATTGGGACTAATGTTGTGGATGATGGAATGATGGTGAAGAAGAATGTGGAGATGAGAATGCCGATTATGATGAAAATGAGACGTTGTTCGTGGAGAATGTAGCGAATTGGCGGGATTATGGTGAACCATGGTTTTGATGGTTTGGGTGAGTATGAATTTGAAGTATGACCTTTGAATGTTAACTCAGATTCCATATTTTTTTTGTTATGAAAATTTTTATGTATTAATGATGAAGGTAGTAGTGGGAGATATATAGGCCAAATGTTAGATGGTGATGTTTTAATGTTTGTGGAAATATATGTCGATGAGCAGAATTAGCTTCGATGTCATCCACTTATGTATACTGTCTAGTAGGGTCGTTTTACTCGTGAGATACTCGAGCTTGAGTCGTTAAAACTCGATTGGAGCCGCTTTTAAACAAGTTGGACCCGAGCTTGAGCTTAACTTCTAGTTCGTTTAGTAAACGAGCTTGAACCCGAACTTCCCACACTAAGCTCGTGAGCCTAAACGAGTTTATTAAATATATAAATAGAATAGTATATATATATATTCATTCCATCTATTTTTTATAAAACGAGACTAGTATCAAATTAAAGAGGATGAAAAACTGGATTTATTGGTATAAGTACTTTGATAAAATAGCTAATAATGCACGAGATAAGATAAAGTAAACGGAATAGAGGTAAAAATAATTTTTTTTAAAAATTGTTAGATAATGACGAGTGTGGAATAGAGGACAGGGAGGAAAAATCTAACGGCCATGAATCATTTCTTAGCGTTTTGTATTTTATGCATGGTTTGTAGGGAACCTTACCCTATATATATCTTTTCTATCTAATAAAGGGGAGTATATGATAATGTCATAAAGCTAAGGTGTCACACTTTTAGACTATCCACATAGGATAATATTTAAAATGATGATGTCATAAATAGAATATAAAAAGGTTGTTAGAATTATTCATTTGGCCTTTTTTAGAAAAGAGTAAAGCTTCCTTGATAAGCTTTTATATTATTGGGTAAGACTCTCATCACTTTTTTTGAAATACGAGAACTATGCTAATGAAGATTTTAAAATCTAAATTTGTTATCTGCTTTGCTTTTAAATCGGCCCCTTTCATATCATCTCCATATTTTTTTTTAAGCTATAAATCATCAAAGGGAGTCTACTATGTTGATCATCTGACCCGTTTGATTTCAACTTCAAAAACCTTTGTTTTAATCTATTAATTTTTATTTCTCTTTCATTGATTATGATTTACTGATTTTTGTTGATTTTTTTTTTTTTTTGCTTGGTTAAAAGATTTTTTTATTTTGGGTTTTATATGTTTGATAAAGATGGTTGTAGACAATAACATGTTTAAGTATGCAATTACTTTATAATTTGCATGTTTTTGTTATCAACCAATCATAAATTACTTTAGTTTAACTCATTATATTTTAATGTTGAACATCTTATAGACATTAAAATTTAAATAAATTATATCTTCTACTAACTTCGTCAAGGTTCATTCTTTATTAATTTAAAACAAGATTAACCAATTTAAGCTAAAAGATTTTGAACTAAAAATATAAAACACTACGCTTTTAATAATATACTTTTTTTATCGAAAGATTTTAATATAACCCTTATATACAACCCCGTGCAATACACGGGGTCTAAGCTAGTATATATATATAAAAGGATCTCAAAATGCCACTTGGCGAAATAAGAATCATTGGATAATTTTATCTTTTAATGTAGATCATTAAATCACTTTTAATTATGTCATCATTTACTAATTACAATTTAATCCTTATAATTTAGATAACTAATTAAATTTAAATCCTAAAATTTTAAATTAATATTTAAATTTTAAAATTTTTCTTTATATTTATAGGAATGGGATGAAGAAAAACTATTAAAAAAGTTGAAACCAAACAAACCAATCAAAACTCTCAATTTCAAAAATCCACTTAGATTTAATTTTGTTTAAAAATTAAATTTCTCAAAAACCGTAAATGTATTAAACG
This sequence comes from Senecio squalidus, assembly GCA_910822075.1. Taxonomy (NCBI): domain Eukaryota; kingdom Viridiplantae; phylum Streptophyta; class Magnoliopsida; order Asterales; family Asteraceae; genus Senecio; species Senecio squalidus. Next base: position 9,233,050 of record CAJVGC010000001.1, on the reverse strand, counting down.
AATAATTACACCATTGTAACGAACATTAAATTACCTTTCCATAGGGTACCCACTCGATATACTTTCGAGGAAAATTTTGTACGGGGTTTTTTGAGGGGTTTTGAAATTTTATATCATAAAATCACAATTTTATCATATATGATTTTAGTAGTTTGACATATTATTTTTGCGTTTTTCTTTTTTATTCTAGTTGAATGTATATAATATAACAAATATATTGTTAGGTATTAGAATCAATCAGAAGACATATATTGCATCAGACCCTTTCCTATTTATATAGGCAAGGGGATAACATTCATTACAATTTACAATGCATATAAAACTCTAGAAACCATATTAACTACCCTTACAATTTCCTCCTTTAATATCGTTTCTAGAAAAGAATTTACAATACAATGCAAAATACTATGCTAAGCTTCTTTGTCTTCAATTTTGAGTTGGAGGTTCTTGATCTTGAGATGCTTGATCTTGAGCTTGTGTTGTTGGTGTCATATTTTCTTTGTGTTCGGGATACAATTTGGCACATTCATCCATTTCTTGTTGCATTACATAGCGTCATCGTCCTTTAATTGTTGCATAAATTGAATATTTGTTCTCCCAAATCTTCAACCACATCTCATATCTTTGAATAACATGTCTATTTGATAGACAAGTTTCAATTGCATCTCTTCCGAACTCATATGCTTTCCTTTCGACTTTCCACTTAGCACGATCATCAGAGTTTGCGCTTTCATCTCCATTCTTGATAATACTTTGAATTTCCTTGAGGACTAAGCATAGTGTGCCAGTTGAATAATGATGATCTTCTTTTGAAAGCATTACGACATTGTCACTCCAATTTGGACTAGTGTAGATTATTCTTTGTCGCCCACATTCACTATTGCCCACTTTCTTAAATGATTCACTTCAAAACCCTGATTTGGTTTGATTAAGTTCACTTTGCCTCTACTACTTTCAAGAGCAATTTGAAAGTCAAAGTATGTAGCTTCTTTGACTTTTCCTTCCATGAATCATTTGACTCTTGATTCGGCAAACCTATCTACCAGCTTTTTCTTATCCCAAAGCTTCATTTGAGTGAAGAACCATTCGATGTCTTTTGGATTAAGATCTTTGAAATCGGCTTCCGTAAACTTATTTATCTTTCCATCATTCCTTTCAACGATAAATATTGGATATTCAGTTCCGTTATGCCATTTTGAAGCAATCTTGATTACTTTCTTGATTTCATGTAACGCGTAGACTTTAGAAGCTTTTTGTTTCTCGGAATGAATAAAATGTTTGAAGTTTATCCACAAAGTTTTCTCTTTCTTTTTAAACCCATGAAGAATCGATGGTTCCACCTTTTTCGGTTTAGTAACAAAAAATAAATCACTTGATCTTCCATGAATGGTTGATTAATCCGTTTGTGAATTGTTTTCTGTTCATCTCGATCGACATCTTTGTATTTTGGTTTTCCGAACTCATTTGTTAAAGCATATTTGTAAAGTTCCTTATACTCTTCTATCTTTTCCTTTTCGTATCTTCATCTCGAAGCTCGTACACATCTCCTTCTCTTACTCTATCTTCCCAATCATATGTGAAACACACATAATCTAAAATGTTGTTGCTAGCAAGATTCGTTATGCTAAATACGTATCATTTCATTATTTTCAAACCCTTCGACTTTATAATTATGGAATAGTTTTACCTTGCATTTCAAACTCATTTTTTTTTCTTTCTTTTTGATAAAGTTAAAGTAACTTTTGATTGATAAGATTTTTGAATACATATTAAGTTAAAGTACTATTTTGATTTGAAGTTTTGACGTTTAACATGTTTCAAAAGAACGAGTCCGACACGTTCTAAGTTGTTTTGGCCGTTTGTGTCATCGATTAGAAATAACAATTCATGAGGAAACATATAACACCTTGATTAACATTCCAACCTAATCCGTCGTTATCATTTAGCCAACAATAGCATATGAATCACTAAAGGGTGTTTTCCGATGGGCAACTAGTTATTAATTCGATAAGAAATCAATATCAAAACAAGTTTACAATTTTGTCTTTCTCGCACTCATAACATGTGTTTTGTTTGTTATCGGTTTTCTAAGTTTAGTATTCAAAGAAAAATTGACGTTTGATCAACTTCAAACGAGAAATGAAATATCCAAATTCACGAATATAAACAACATATAATCTCAAGAGTTAAAATCCACAAACATACATATAAGGCAAAAGATCAAATCACCTAAGATTTTGCGTTGGAGCTAATAAATTTCATTTCCCGTTATTTTTGCAGAATGGAATTGTTTATGACGTAAAAACACAATAATATATTTTACCGTATATAAGATGAAACATTGTGAATAAACAAAGAGCAACTATATCGGAAGGGCAGAATGGTCATACGGGTCTTGTGTTTAAGGCTCATTTGAAGCAAGTTTAGCAACAAGAGCAAGAGCATTGCTAATAAAATAACCTACTCTTGTAACCTTGTTTTGCAAGATCTTAATTTCTTTCCCTTTTTGCCCTTCAAACCCGTTTAAACAAGTATCTTCATCGGTAAATGCACTACTAACCCAAGTAGTTATATCCTCCATTTGAGCATTGAACGTCTCGCTATTAATTTTTCTAAGTACCCCTAACGCTTTATGAAGATTGTCTAATGCATCTTGAAACACTTCCACACAATCAGAAATCGCCACCCGGTTTCTTCCCTTCATGGAATTCTTGTTCTTCAATCCTATTATGTAACGGGTCGTATTCTTGGTTTCACTTATGGTGACGGAAACACCAGCCCGTGCCCACTTACTAGGGTCCCTTTTCGCGGTTTTTGAGTATGAAGAAAGAGAGTCGATGCAAAGATCTTGATATGTTGTTACTCTACACGCGTCCACAACATAGTTATGATGGTCTCTAGATGCCCATGCGCATGATGGGGTTGTTAGCCATGACAGCAACATGATTTTAACTAAAATAGCTCGGATATACGCCATTAAAAAGATGAAAACGTAAAGGCTGCCCTATTCTATGAAGCTACGAAGTTTAAAAGACGAAATTTGGAATATATTATATAAAGAGAAAGGGTGTTTTCGCTGAGGTGTAAAGGGTTTAAAAAACTTCTTTTTGTGCGTTTGTTAGATATTAAAACAAGAAGTTGATGAAGGTAATAAAGGGGTAACCTGCACGAAAGGGTCTCTAGATGATCATGTGAAATGAAGTGGTCCCGTTATCAATTTCGAAAGAAGTGAACTGTTAGGATTCTTCTACCATATTCCTCTGCCCTATACACTCGTGAAATCACATAAAGGCGATCCAACTTGGTAGCATCATCCACATCAAGCCAGACTGCATCGATGAAGAGAGTTCTGTTCACAAGAAAAGGTGCTTTAAAGCTTAAACTATGTTGACCGCTCACAGATTTGTTCTTTAATCGACATAACTGCTGTCAAGAGAACGAAAGTTATTCAACAGTATAGAATCCTAATTGCAGAAATGCAAACGACTCAGGAGTGTTTGGTTACAATCATGCTAAATAACAACTATTGCATAGATAGTTGTATAAGTTGATGGAAAAGAAAATCTAAAACTTATGGTGAATTACAGAATCAAAAAATGAGCACTATCTCACACGGAAATAGATTAATAAACAAAGAAGCCTATCCGTGAGTGCCCAATTACTAGGTTTTGTAGTTTTTGATTAAGCAGATTTTTTTAGGATTTCTTCGGAAGGGATTTCAAGTGTTGCTCCTGCATGATCCTTGCTCGCCTTCACTTCTGCAGTAACAAACAAGGGGATTAATAAATGAAAAACAGAAGATCGTAAAACATTTGAAGAGAAACACTCAGATATGTAAATCAGCATAATTAATCTTGGAACCTTTATGTGAAAAGTGATATCACTAGAGTTGGTTATTCTTGGCCAGTGGCTGAATAAACCTAGAGCGAGATACTTAAGAATTTTCTAGCTTCCTTGATCCTACCAAAGTATTTAATTTATTCTACCCTGGGGAAGATACTACGAGTTGAAATTATTAAACCTAAGTAGCTAGCATACAATTTCTACAGCCATCATGCTTGACACATGGTTTCAAAACAACCGTCATAGTTACCTACTCATATCACAAAAAGAGCATTTTATGTCAATAACTATGAATACATTTTGCCCACAAATTCAATTTTTTTTTTTCCAATTATCCGTTATTTACGATGCTGAAAATTCTGATTACAAAAAGAAATTTTAAACAAAAAATAACCATCCCAACAATAATTACAAATTGGCGCCCTCCAACAAAATTAGAAGCTTGAAATCCAAATTCAACCGTTAACATCAGTAAACATTGTTGATTAGTTTGACTAGTGGCCGATAAACGTAAACCAAGATGCTTAAAGGTTTATACCTTTTGTAAAGATAAGTTAAGAAATGCCTATTTCAAATAGTTGTTTTCGCAAATAAAAACCTAAAGCTAGAAATATTAAGTTACATTTCACATAAAATGATTGAGACATGATCATTAATAAGCATCAGTTCTCCGATTCTCACCCTAAACGACCACAATTTTCAAACTGAAATTAAAATAATCTTAATTAAAGCATCCAAACTTGAAACCCTAATTTGATCCATTTCCACATATTCTTAATTAGCAATCAGCAATGTAACCGTTTGATATTTTAGTGAACTGAGGGCATGTGAGTATCTAAATTCTAAAACAAGAGTGCACACTCATTTGGGACACTGATTTGTCGGGAACCAAAATGGCGGGGGTCAAGGAGGCCGCCCCTATCCGCTAGAGTCTTAGTAATAGTATCAGCAAATACCATAATCAATTGGTGGTTTTTGTTCAGTGACTAAACATGTTAAGCAACTTAGTGATGTTCAAAGGGTACACATAGCCGCCCCGTTTTTTTATCAGTTTTTAATCAGTTGTGATCTGATTATCGTTTTGTGTTGTCCACAAACAAAAATACTGTTGTTCTTATCCTAAAATGCTTAACATCACATATATTCAATATTTACCAAGCTTTTCTAACAGTAATTAGGAACAATACGGCATCATGAAAGCTTCTAGTCAAGTAAAATTAATCCGCAAAACACTAATTCATACAAATTAATAACAATTCTTAAATTTAACACCTAATTCTAGTAAAATTGCACACAGAGAGTAGTGAATATAGATCAAAACCTAAACTAATTGGTTGCAAAACGCCGACTCACAACAAATTCATAGCTAATTTTATATAGTCTCATAGACAATGATAACAATTTGTTAAATTAGCATCTAATTCTAGTAAATTTGCACTTACAGAGTATCGAATATAGATCAAAACCTAAACTAATCGGTTCGCAAAACACTGATTCACAACAAATTCATATCTAATTCATATAAGCAATAATAACAATTCATTAAATTAACATCTAATTCTATAAAATTTGCGTAGCGAATATAGATCAAAACCTAAAGTAATACTCTAATAGGTTCGCAAAACGCCGATTCACAAAGTAGCAAATATAGATCAAAACCTAAACTAATCAGTTCGAAAACGCCGATTCACAACAAATTCATATAAACAATAATAACAATTCACTAAATTAACATCTAATTCTAGTAAATATGAAAAGCAAATTTAGATCAAAACCTAAACTATAATTGGTTCGCAAAACGCATTTACAACAAATCCATAATTCATATAGACAATAATAACAATTCATTAATTTACATTAATTCTAGTACAATTGCACATAAAGAGTAGTGATTATTGATCAAAACCTAAACTAATCGGTTCGAAAACGCCGATTTACAATCAATTCATATAAAAAAACAATAACAATACATCAAATTAACATCTAATTGCATATAGAGAAGTGAATATTGATCAAAACCTAAACTAATTAGCTAAAAAAACAGTATACCATAACAAATTTATTAAAAAACATAATAAACAGTAATAAGCACATAAATTGTTACATAAGAAGTAAAATCCGGGATTATGAAACATAAGCAGGAATGTCAATAAGCCATAAGCTCCTTATATAAGCCAAAACAAACACCACAAATTTTGTAAAAATGATAATAATAATACCATAACCGCCTCGAGAATTGAGTTTAGCTTGCACAATCATATTAGTAATGAAATCCGAAGCTTCTTTTGCTTCATCTAGAAGCTTCCGAATCTCCGGCTCACCGGTCACGTGCCGATTCTCCTCAAATTTCTTCCGTACCTCCGCCGCTGAGCCTTCCAGCATCACCGTGTCTCCGGCGAATGATTTCCGTGTTGCTTTTAATAACGATCTGTAGGCCGTTAATACTTCGCCGGAAAATCCTCTCGCCGCCGCCATCGTTATTCTGTTACAGAGAGATCACACCGTTAATGCTTCGCCGGATTGGTTTTGAGGATTTTGGTTATTGATTTTACCAAGTTTACCCCTTGGTTTGACAAAATTTGAATTTGTTACCCCTAAAGTTCATTTTTTGTTTTTTTTTTTAAAGATGTAGGTTCGAGTCTCTCTAAATAATATTTGACGATGGAACAGAGAATGTTTGGAAATTGTCTCGGGATACCGGATTAGAGAAATTAACATGTTATTTTCCAAGTTCAAAAAAAAAAATGTCTATTTTTCTATTTATGATTGTTTGTTTAATAAAAAAAAATATTTCACTAATTGCAACTATACGGTTTTTTTGTTTTTATACACTTTTTGTTGGGACAGATGGAGTATTTTTTTATTTGCTTTTTTTTTTTTATTAATTTGTTGATTCATCTTTTTTTAAAACTACGAGTAATAATCTTTTTAAAAATAAAATGTGGGCAGTTTCATATCTATTTACAATACATGAAGATTTAAATATATTTCTTTGTAATTTCATTTCGTATAGATTATGTATACTGAGTTACGCACATTATACATTTATAAGATGTTCAAACCGACGTATATGTCAATATTATGTCCAAAGCAATATAAACTTTTTTGACGTCTCAACAACGCATACCAAGCCTTGTTCATCAAGAGTCAATACGGTCTCCCTAAATCAAGGGGTGAACGTGATTCAGTTTGACCAAGGTTTAAGATAAAACCAAAACTAAATAAAATATCTTGATTTTTCTTATTTCTAAAAACCGATCGGTTTAAGTTATAATTGATTTCAGATTCTGGTATTTTCGTTTTGGATTCAATTATTTCGATACCAAAACTCCATGATGGGAACTCACAACTAAAAGTCTTTTAATTTGCAACATAGATTAATAATTTAAACATTTCATTATCCAAATTTCAAAGTTACAAACGAAACTATTATAATTGTTGGACAATATGTTTAGATTATAATATAAAATCAACTTGTAAAAACTGATTCTACTTGTAATTCGATTTGTTTCGGATCTTAACTTAGTTGGATAGTTCAGATTCTTATTTAACCATCAAAATCTAATAGAGTTCACCTAGTTGAATCCGATTAACAATCTATCTAAACGTAGACCCTTCGCCAGAACCCGCAACTAATCTCACATTTAAAGCCCAAGAACACGTCATGTTAGCAACTCTTGTAAATGGATGCTATTGAATAAGACCCTTTTGAACCTCATCTTTGCTACCGAGTCTTTCTACAAAATAATTAACGTTATCTTACACATATCATCGTAAGAACGGAGTGTGTGGACCTAAACTATGAACACATTGTTAGAGACCGTTGGAGTTAGTAGCTGGTTGTTAGCTTTGACGTTTGGTGCATTACAGTTCTAATGACAAATATTAGCATCACACTACACAATAATTCACACTTTTGTCGTTTACGAGGTTTAATCCCACAATCTCTAGGTTGGTGGTCGGCGCACATAAAGTTAAAGTTAGGCTAGAAACTCTTTGATTATGTTTACCAGAATCGTCTAATGATGAACCAAGTTTTATAATTCATCTTATCTTCGATGTTTCTAGTTCGTTTTTTCTAGAAAGAAAGACGAAACGAGATTAAACATTAAACGTTTGTTAACCAGTGTAATTACAAATAATTTGATTCATCTTAATATTAAACATTTATGATTCATCTTACTTTTGATTTTTCTGTTATGTGTTTTTGTTATACCATACACAATCTTAATTGTTAGAAAATGAATTCCCGGAAATTAAAACGAAACAGAAAGCATAATAAACTTTTGTTAACAAATGTAAATACTAATAATTTAACTTAACAGCTAATATTTTACGGTAATTTTTTTTTTTTTTTTTTTTTTTACAGTTCGAGACAAGCGAACCTAAGTCTGCATTTGATTTAAGAGTTGATTTTTCGATAGTATACAACACTTTCCATTTAATGATTTGAAGTTGGATTTGAAGTAGCGGAAGACTGGTTAATGGCATAAGGCTATGAAATGTTGGTTGCTTCGAGTCAATTCGTCAATATTCATAACATTTCCTGTCGTAACATAAAAACCAATCAACATCTGTCTGTCTAATCTTAATGAAGATAAAATTCCTAAAATATGAATAAAGCATATCAGGAATATATGAAGGCGAGGCGGACAGAGGTAGGAAAAGTATACACTGCCGCTACCATCATCTGATACTACAACAAAAGAAACCAGAGTTCCTCTATTCTGTTTTAAATATGACTCGTAAAATAAAAATATTTGATTATCATTAGTGTACAGGATACAACTATCATTACATCTGATATAAACAATAAATCCGTAATATTCATCAACTTAATGTACACAAAAAAAGAGGGACATTAACATATAAAATCCCGCTTATACAAAATCACCACACGACAAGAATGATAAGTAATAATAATCATTCTTTTGCTTGTCTGCTTAAACAGCATCAACCACCATTCTAAGCTCATGTTTCTTGCGCCGGCATCTGTGATGAGTTTTCTGTAACGTATTCTCACCTATTATCTCCATATTTCGTGCATCTGATGCCAAAGTTAACAATATTTCAGTCATCAGAAACAACAGTGTGACAAACAAAGAAGAATATTATAAAATGTCATCTTTTCATATACAATATTCAGAAAACGACACTTTTTTTTAGTTTCTACTTTCTACACCAACTCACCTATTTGGCGTAATTTGGATTTATAGTCAATTGCGCCAAAAAAAAGGGTAAAAATTATAAAGTCCAAACAAAAAGTGTATTTTTAGCAATTTTCCTTTTTTTTGTGTGTGTATTTTACATAATAACCTCACCTATTTCACGTTATTCAAAATTAGACGAAATCCATATTTTTTGTCGAAATTGACCAAATTTAGGCAAACTTGCCTTGGATTTCACCTAATTTCAAATTAAGCTAAATAGGGGACATTTTGAACAAAAATCTATCGAACAAGTGAAAAAATAAGCTAATAAGCCCGGAAATAAGCTAAAAGTCTCGAAATCTTCCTATGCTCAACGTTTGCTTTTGCAGCATAAACAAAAGGTGCATTTAACAACACTAATAATAATAAAGGCGGTAGATTTATAGCATAATTAGGTTCCCTACCAAATTCGAAACAAAGCTAATCGAAAAAAATACTAAAACGAATCAAATTTAAACAATGTACCTCCAAATCTATTCCCCCAAAACAACACCTTAGTATCATCTTCCTCTTCATCAATTTCATCCCCATATCCAAATTCCGCATCTCCTCTATACCCCGGTTCACTTCCATACCCCGATTCATTCCCCAAACTATCCACATTCCCATGATAACTACTACCATTATTATTATAACAATGTACTCCAATTCCACCGCTCGAATTCAAATTACTCGAATTCGACCCAACGTTCAATTCACTAACATCACAACTCCAATTCACATCCCCATTAACAAACAACTCCCCACTAGAATCCGTCCCAAACCCGGCATTATTATTAGTCATAATAAAATCAGAACAAGTCCCATTACCATAACCATTAGAAGCACCAATCGAGCAGCTTCTCCCCGATACGGACCGCGATCCGCGCCTTCTGCGCTTCTTCGCCATCCACTGCGCTTTCGATTTCACAGATTTCACAGATTGTGATCCCTCGTCTTCGAGTAAAGATAGTTTTGATAGGTCAAGGGTTTCGATGGAAATACAGGGGCGTTTGTTGGATTTGGATGGGTGGATTTGGAGAGGATTTGTTTCGGGTTTTTCGAGGGTTTTGGGGAGGGGGTTGAAGGGTTTCCAGGTGTGTAGCTGGATTGTGCAATTGTCTATGGCGTGACGTGAATTTGATAAACTTCTTGGTGACATTGATGATCATGAAATTAGGGTTCTTGATGAATTTAAGGTTTTTGATTTGGGGAAAATATTTTGGTATGGAGAGGACCTTAATGTTACACAACTTACTCCTTTTTTTTATCTTTTCTTTTCGGTTTATCTATTCCAAAATATTGTCGCGCGATTAATAAATCACCGGTAAGTTAAAAACTTGAAATGCCTAAAATATCCTGATGTGCGTGGCACATGGGCTTCAAATCGTTAAAAATAAATGACCGTTAGAAAAATGGACTACCGGCGTAAGAGATTTACAACAATTGGGACTAATGGTGTAATTATTTAAAAAAAGCCTCAAACTAGTGATTTTCTATAAATATCAAATTTAAAAACTCAAAAAACCACTATCTATTATCCTATTTATCTAAGAAATATCTTTTAAAATGAATTTGTCAAGTTCTGACTCTTCTGATGATGTAACAATTTTTCTAATGGCGACGATGGTCGGAAAGGCTTATTACGATGAAGAGGGAGCTATCGAAAGCTCAAACGCTCGGGGTAAAAGAAGATTCATAAAAAGAGATCGAGTAGGGGCAAAAAAACGACTTATGGCAGACTATTTCAACGAAAGATGCATTTTCACACCGGAACAGTTCAGACGAAGATACCGGATGAGAAAGCCGCTATTTCTTCGAATAGTTGACGGTATTCTTAACTATTCTCAAGTACCTCTTCCTAGTCATTTTAACTATTTTACAACCCGATTAAATGCTACGGGAAAACAAAGTTTTACCGCTATACAAAAATGTTCATCCGTCATGCTTCTTTTAGCATACGAAATCACTTCCGATGCATTTGATGAATATCTACACATGGCGGAATCTACATCAAACGAGGCTTTAGATAACTTTTGTAAATGTGTTATCGATTTATATAAAAACATTTACTTAAGAAAGCCAACACAATACGATATTCAACGTATTTATGCAAAACATGAAGAAATACATGGGTTCCCTGGGATGCTTGGGAGTATTGCTTGTATGCATTGGACATGGGATTACTGTCCAAACGCATGGAAGGGCCAATACACACGAGGTGATCATGGATACCCAACTGTCATGCTTGAAGCGGTTGTCTCATATGATTTGTGGATCTGACATTCTTATAATGGTGTCGCGGGCTCTAACAACGACATCAATGTTTTGAATGTCTCGCCTCTATTTAGAAAAAATCCTCCACGACAACGATCCACCTTCTAATTTCGTGGTAAACAGCTATTACCTCACATACGGTGTAACAATCGCGACTTTCGAAGTATTATTTCGACATTTTCGAGTACCGTTTATTTTATTTATATTTCGTTTTTGACCTTGCTATGTATTTATCTTGGTTATTTTGTGTTTATCGCGTATTATTTATTTATTTATTATTTGGTTGCGTTTTATGCACGTATGAGTTTATCGAGTTTATATTTATTATCGTAGTATCTTATATGTTAATGTTTTGTCGGGTTTAGTATCGTTTGATTTCTCGTTCTCCGTGTCGGAAACCGTATTAGAACCTAAGTGCTTAGTAGAATTAAGTATACTCGTAAGATAAGTTAGGATGACTTATGTCTTTGATTATGCAATAAATATTACCGTTAAAATGTATTATTATCACTATGATTATTACCAATATTCTAATATCATTACTAATATTATTTTATCACCATTATATTTATTTTCAAAATTTTCCTTAACGAGATTTTAGCGGAAAAAGATTTGCGAGTAAATTCCTTAATGGAAATCATTAAGTGAAACCCCATTCCACCATTTTGGCCCCTTATATTCCCCTCCCTTTCTTTTACCCCTTTCCCCCTATTTTCCTTTCATTTTCACCATATCACTTTCTCTCTCTAAAACACACACACAATCCTCCTCCTTCTCTCTAAAAAAATCCCGAGATTTCACCATCAAAATTCGTTTTTGAAGCTTGGATATCGGTTTATACACTTATTTTCATCATCCCTCCGAATTTCTCTTCGATTTGGTAAGTTTTTCTCCGTTTTTTTTATTGAAACTTCATTTCTAGATTTGTTTATAAAAACACCTCTTTTCACCTTTAAAACCCGATATTTATTGAGTATTAATATACCTAAACATATCCTAAGAACACAGATTCAAAAATATAGCATTTTCAGCCTTAAATACGTTCAAAATCGAGCCGTAATGTTGCTGTCACGGCTGCTCGACGCAGCAGCAAGAGTGGCGCAACAAGCCCCTTGTTGCCTGACACTCATGCGCAACACCAAGCCTACCTGCGCAACAAGCTTCCTCCGTAACAACCCTTGCCTTGCGCAACAAGACGAAGCAACAAGCCCTTGTCTTGCGCAACAAGGCATCGCAACAACACTATTCTTGTTACTCAACCTCGCGCAACAACCATCTTGCTCCTTGTCACTTAACCTTGCGCAACAACATGCATCCTTGTTACTTAGGTTGCACAACAAGCACCGAAGCAACTTATTTTAGACCCCCGAAACATGTTGCGTAACACCCTTCATGCCCGTAACAAACCCTGACGTATCAATACTCTAAAGTGGCGTAACAAACCCTAAAATGGCGCAACAACTTGTATAATTTCATATTATCACACGATTTTCGTTATATAAACTCTAAACCTTATTCAAACCCGCTTATACCTACTTATTAGTATACGTAAAGTATTATACTCATTCAAACATACGTTTTGAACTCAAAACGTAATAACAATATTAAAGATGATAATTATTAACACGGTTCTTGTTAAAAACATAAAATCTTCGATAAAGTACCCTTTTCTCCGAATAGCGAGCTTAATCATGAACTTATTGTAATAAACATGTGTTGTTGTCGTTTGACACTTTATAAAATAGTCTTTGACCTAAAAAGCTTTAAAACGTCTCCTTATGACTTATTCCCGTCAAATACTTCGAACGTTGACTTATTGGTCAACATTGACTCATTATCGTGTACAGTTGACTTTGACTAAAGTCAACTCGCGTTAAACTCTTTATAAAGTCATTTTCAAACTATTTTACTTAACGATTATTCAAAACGTCGAACGTTGACTTTTAGTTGACTTTGACTCCTCTCGAGATCGTTAACTTTGACCAAGTCAACTATCGCTGATGTTGACTTGAGTTGACTTCAACCAAACCTTGGTAACCATATTCTATGCAACCGATGCTCCTGTAAGTCATCTCCGACTCGGGAAAATCATTCATCTCTGATCGTCATTATTGACTTATATAAACGATGCCTTCCATTAGTCGTTATCGACTCGACAATCGTCATTATTGACTTATATAAACGATGCCTTCCATTAGTCGTTATCGAATCGAGGTATCGTTTTATTGAACAATATTGTCACCATTTATTGATATCTTTTATTAGTCGTCCTCGACTCGAAATATCGTTAACTCTTATTCATCACGATGAATCGAAATATTATTATCATACCTTTGTTATCTCTAGCTCGAAACATTTTAACCTTTCTAACACTTTATATAAATTATACAATATAACGGTAATCAATTATAAGGCAAAACCCTACTAGACTTATCGAGATACTTAGACTTATTTGATATCTTTATGTTAGGGCACTTAGGCGGTGGAGCGTATACTCCTATATGTGTCTACCCGACATAGTATTTGCTGATATGTGAGTTATTCGTTGCCCTTTTTAGTTTTTTAAAACCTTGGGCATGTTAAGCGTTATTTTAAAGTATGTATGTATATATGTATTTTGATTATGTAATGATATGGTGCCTTTAGATGAGTATTGTCGTATGACTTATGCGGCCGTATGGTAGTATGAGGCCCTCCCACCTGTTAACCTATTTAGCCGACTGTGCATATATATAGATCTATAAGGGTTTTACAAACCCTCATCTCTCACGTATGTGAGAGGATGTTATGGCCGACCACATATTAGGTATTACATTGAAGCTTGACACGCTGCGTATTGAGGGTTGTATTGAGTATTATTGTAAGGGTCAGGTGTATTGGAGTATCTAAAGTATTGAACTGTCCAAAGCTGAGCACATATCATATTATGGTTATTATTCAAATTATTATTTTATTGACATTATTTCCATTGGTCTTATGTATTTCAACATGGTCAAAACCTATTCAACTATCGAGTGTTCTTATTGTTTTATAAAATGCGAATAATTCACCTACTTTATGTTGACGTCGTATTATTTTTAACGCTTTCAGGAGATTGAGATTTTACGTCGATTATGGAGTACATTTTGATATTGGATTTTGAGGATTTTCGAAGAGACTTGACTAGACGTAGTTCGGTTTCTTTATTATTTGTGTGGACTTCGAGGAGACTTAACTAGACGTAGTTTAGTTTCTATTTTAGCCACAAACTTGTATTTATATTGTATTTATTGTACTCCTAAACTTTATTTAATGTAAACTTAATGTTGTAGTTTCTATTCGATGTAATATTTGTCTTCTGATACCTATGTTACTGTACACATCAGGTTTCCGCCTGAGCGGGGTGTGACAGACAGAATCTATCTAGAGTGGGCGACTTTTGTCAAATCATTTTCTCATCCACCAGACGAAAAGCGAAAAAAGTTCAAAATTTTTCAAGAAGCTGCAAGAAAGGATGTTGAAAGAGCATTTGGCGTGCTACAAGGGCGATTTTTTGTTTTTAAAACTGCCGCAAGATACTACGAGGTAAACAAGTTAAAGAGAGTCATGTATACCTGCATCATATCGCATAATATGATTATCGAAGACAATGCCGCTAATATGAGCGACTGCGAGGAATACTATACTCCAATACCAAGAGAACAACGAACTTCCCAGGAAAGGTGTCAACATCAAATCTGAGTTATGAAAGAGATACGAGATCGTGATATACACCATTGTCTTCGAAACGATCTCGTTGAACACATTGCGAGACTTGATGATCAATATCGTTACGCACGTTGATTCTATTTATCTATTTTAATTATGTATGTTTTAATTACGGTTTCTATTTTAATGTAATCTTTTTAACTTTATTAATGTATTTTGTTTTTAAAACTGAGTTATTTTTATTATTTAATGTATTAAAAATAATATGAGTAAAAAGAAAAAAACGAAAAATAAAAAACTGGTGGATCCCAGAATTCGGTGTTATGGCTGGGGCGTATTTCAGATGTTATGTTATGGGTTGTGTTAAGCTGACGTGACCATAACACTGAGCTTTTTGATGTTATGACTAGAGGTGCTCTTAGGCTATATTTGACACCGAGTTTTTTAAAGCTTTTGACAAAACCTTAAAAAAAACTTTACTTCCATGATGAAGGTATGATTATTTTTCTTTTCTCGGAAAAAAAACCGTATAAATACTCCAAAATAAAAGCTAACGAAAGTAACTTTATATCCAATTTGTAAGTAACATTTCATATCCGGCTTAAGCTAGTCGTAACTTCTAACAAACATACTTTGAATCTGTTAAGATCATTGTATAGAAATTCATAAACAATCATATCTTATATGATATATGGGTGTGCAATGAATATAGGCATTTGAAGGTCTAGTTGAGTACATTAAGTGCAAATCTCGTAGCAGGGTATGTAGACATCAGGCTAATTTTTTTTTATTCCCCCAATGCTTTAATATCTATACTTCTTATTTATATGTATTTCCCTGTTACATTTCAATAATACATTTCAAGGTATTATTGCATAAGAGCAGAAAGGAAGTCATGTCAAATTCTAGTATTTTTGTTCTCGTTATTCTTCTTGTTATGTTGATCGGGAACTATGATAATGCACGGTTCATGGCATACGGTGTTGTTGATGAATATACGAGAAATGATTTTCCTGTTGATTTTGTTTTTGGTTCTGGAACTTCTGCTTATCAAGTATTAGTTACTCCCTCCTTTTCGGTTTAAGTGACCGCATTCTGTTTTGGGTTATTGTAAAATAAATGTCCATTTTTAATTTGAACCATTTAAAATGTTTTTTAGTGGATATGGGTGATATGTAATTGGTTAACGGTGTAATAGTTACATATTTTTAAATGTGTATTTGAAAAGACACTTAAATTGAGACGAACAAAGTTACTAGTTTAACTCTTAATTTATATGAATATAAGTTAGTGTGATGATCAACGTAGGTTGAAGGAGCAATACTTGAAGATGGAAAGAGTCTGAGTATTTGTGACACTTTTGCTCACTCGGGTAATAATACAATAGGACTTTAGTTAGTTACTTTGTACAAACTTCAAACATTTTCTCATGGCAATTGGTTCTTTTATTATATGAGTTATCTTTCTTTTATTGGTCGTCAAACCGATTAGGGTGAGACATCGGTAAGACTTGGGTGTTTTTAATGAGAGGTCTCATGTTCAAACCCCATCTCACCTTTGTGGACACCAAGTGTTCCCTCGCAAAAGCTCAATTGACCTTGGTCACGAGGGACCTTTGTGGACACCAAGTGTTCCCTCGCAAAAGCTCAATTGACCTTGGTCACGAGGGCTTTGAGAGAAACGGGTCACGGGTTCAGGGTAATCTGATTTCACTCGTTGTCTAAGGCGCTGAGACAGGGACGGTTTTCGGACCACATTGCCCGAAGTTGATAGATGGTAGTGATGTCAGTTGGTACCAAAGGTACACGGGCTATGAGTCATGCACAAAATAGACTCGTCGTGTCTAGTTAACGTTTCTCGAAGCATATCCACTTTGTTACGCTCTTGCCGCGAGACTCTTTCGCATAGAATGAACTCAGTAAGGAAAAGTGAAGCCCCCCATGGTCAATGGAAGCCAAATTGCGAGTATATTGCCTTTTGTTAAAATATAATCATGAGTCTTGTTATTTGTTCATAAAGTATTCATTTCAATACCTTGATTCTGTTTATGATAATTTTTATGTTTGCTAAGGCCGCCTGAGTGTTGTTTTGATTTGCCTCCACTATATCAGGCAACTTTGGCGGAACTAACGGAGATGTAGCTTGTGATGGATACCATAAATACAAGGTACAGCAAGAATAGTAGAACATTAATATAAATTTAATAGTTTGCTTGAGTATGTCTGCGTTTGAACGTTTCAGGAAGACATTCAACTTATGGCAGACACGGGTTTGGAAGCATATAGATTTTCCATTTCTTGGTCACGACTAATCCCAAGTATGTTGCACTTGATTGCCTAACGTCCGATGTAGTTAAAAATCAACTTCTCCATCTTTCTTGCTTAACAATAGTCTTCTTTTATTTTTCGTTTATTGCAGATGGAAGAGGGTCCGTTAACTTAAAGGGATTACAATACTACAACGATTTCATCAACGAGCTTATTAGCCATGGTTAAAACTGAACTCTAACTTATTTACTTATTGGTTATTATTTCTCGCTAACCAAATAATTCCTTAAAGAGGTTAAATCCAAACTTTGATTTTTAGCAATGCGGAATATGCAGGAATACAACCACATGTTACATTGTTTAATTTCGATCTACCACAGATACTTGAAGATGAATATGGAGGATGGACTAGTCGAAAAGCAATGTACATACAAAATATTTCAATCTAAAAATCTGGTGTATATAAAACACATTTGATGTTAAAAAAACTTAATATGGTTTTCAATTTGTAAATGCAGGAAAGACTTCATTGCATATGCTGATGTTTGCTTCAGAGAATTCGGTGATCGGGTTCTATACTGGACTACTATTAACGAAGCTAATATGTTTGGCATAAGTAGTTATGATGCGGGTCTCACACCTCCTGGACGTTGTTCTTCCCCGTTTGGGTATACTAATTGTACCAAAGGTGACTCTACAACTGAGCCATACCTTGTATCTCATCATATGCTGCTCGCACATGCATCCGTTGTAAGACTCTACCGCGAAAAATACAAGGTAAATCATACGTCTTTTGGTAACTTACAGTTAGTTATCAACTTTTGTGACAATTTTGACCATCTAATTGGGTGAATGAATTCGGTTTTTAATTTATCTCCAATAGTTCAAATAAAATAAAATAAATAGCATCAAATGTTAGATAATAGGGGTAGTTGACTTGGATAATTTCATGATCGTGTATGATTTCACTCTCTCAATGAAGTAATTCGACCCAATTCCTAGCCTTTGGGTATCACGAATTCTCTATTTGGGATAATACGGGAAATCTGACAATCTATATTCAAAGCTTAAGAAGTATAGTCGTATAGATCAAGAAGAGGAGAGTATATGCGATTTTTGGTATGTTCAATTGAAACCAGAAATTGATTATATCAGAAGCAGTATTCACGAAAGGTTGCCATGAATCGACATACCTGTTCGTTGAATTCGGCGGTATTAATATAGTCTTTATGACTATGTTTAATATATTAAGACACGGAAAAATATATTGTACATCGACTAATTGTTTGCCAAATGGATATCATATGGTTCAGGCTATGCAGCAGGGTTTTGTTGGAATGAGTATCTATGCCATTTGGTTTGAACCTGATACAAATTCAACGGAAGATGTGGAAGCTGCCCGAAGAGCCAATGACTTCTATGTCGGTTGGTGAGTAATGAGAAATTTCAAACTTTGTGGTCATATTCATGGGTTCTTTACATGATTTCGATCGTTTATAGGTATTTGGGTCCCTTGGTGGAAGGGGACTACCCCGAAATAATGAAGAAGAATGCAGGCAACCGACTTCCTACTTTTACGAAACTTGAATCTGATAGAATCAAGGGTTCATTTGACTTCATTGGCATAAACCACTATAAAACATTATATGTCACGGACAACCTTCTTAGTCTTGAAATCGATGAAGCCAGAGACTTCATGGCAGACATGGCAGTAACGATGATGTGTATGTCTCTATTTTTTTAATTCAACTTTGTTTTCTAAGACAACAACTTAAGTTATACCCTTAATTCACGATACAACGTATTTTTCTCTTGGAAACTAACAACGGAAATTAGCACTTACTTTATCCATCACTACTTGGTAGCTATAACTAAGGGGAAATAATTTGTGCCGCTAGCATTTGTAGATTGAATCGCCTGGTGCAATTCAAAGTTGCATACAAGTTGCGTGTTGCTAGTAACACATATCATTTCCCATGTATCTAAGTACTGACATAATGTGTGCATTTCTTTATTTTGGAATGCAGATAATCAAAGCCAAATCTCTGCGGGTCAGGTTTGAATGTCAATCATTTTGCTACCCTTTTCTTAATGTTTTACTTATCATTCACTAGTACTGAATTAATAGTTTTCGTTTTATATTTTCAATCATAGTACCCGGTAAGTCCATGGGGTTTGAAAAAACTCCTTAATTATGTGAAGGAAGAATATGGAAATCCTCCCGTCTACATACAAGAAAACGGTACGCAGATTGAAGAAATGACTTATAAATTTCTAGAATGTGTCTGTAGCCTTAGGGACAAAAGAAAAGTTGTGTTATTTCTCAATTTGGTCAAAAATGAGTCGATTCACCATAGATTGAAGAAATGACCTTTGTTTATGTTTGCGTTTTAAAAGTGTTTATCTCATTACTGTGTGATCAAGTCGCATATTGTTTAAGTTTTGTAAAACGGATCTTAATTATCATATATCAGATAATCACTTTAAAAACACAATGCCAACAGTATGTAGTATTAACATATAGTATCTTGTTTTGACAGGTCAATCACTACCGCGTAATGAAACATTGATTGACACCCCAAGGATAGAGTACTTGCATGCGTATATTAATGCCTTATTAGAGGCAGTAAGGTACGCATCTGCTTAACGCTATAAAAAAGGAGGCGTATAACAATGAATGATGCTAGTTTCTTGCTTTTTTGTCCTAGTATGCAATCTCTTTCCAAACTTTACAGCTAGCTGTGAAAATTCGACATGTTTACTTGAATCGGTCGCTATACATTAACTTTTATCCTTAACGTGCCCAAAAAGTTGTATAAAAAAGTAAAGTTCAAAAGGAAACACGTCAAAGAGATCAAAAGTTGACCAAATCGGATTTTTTAATGTGCGTACTATAAACTTTCTTTATTCAAAAAGTTAAATCATTATGTCGTAATAATATTGTTTTTGCAGACATATTTAACGCGTTAATTATTCATAAAATGATAGGCAATTAAAAACTGTTTTTGGTCAACCAAAACGGTCCAACGTGTACTGTTTTGGTTGACCATCATTTCGCCACCTTTAGTATTTGTTATGATTCTTTCGTCTATGCAATGGCAACAGGAATGGGTCAAACACGAAGGGATATTTTGTTTGGTCATTCTTAGATCTCTTTGAGTTGTTGGCTGGCTATAGTAGTGGTTATGGTCTGTACTACGTTGATTTGGATGACAAGGAGTTGACACGATATCCTAAGCTCTCGGCACACTGGTACGCTAGTTTCATAAAAGGAAAGAACACAAGTGGCATTTTTCCAAACTTGGAGGCAAAGGACTCCTCATCTTATTCACAATAGCTTTTACGTTCCATAATGTTGTTATGGTCGTTTTCATATCCAAAATCGCCTCTTTGTAACCAGTACCATGTTGATGATATTGAAAGTTATTGTATCGTCACTGTGTTCTTGAGTAATAAATAATCGGTTTCTAGTGTTTGGGTATAATGAACTTGTTTCTAGTTATATGTAGTATTATGTTGAGATCATTATGAATTCGTTTATTAATCATGGTAGTGATCGAACAACGTTAGTTATTTGATAAAACTTTGTTTTATGCCATACAACAACATTTTCCCGACCTACATATGGCATCAATAGCGGATTGACAATATTCCGTACAATCATCTTTAATTGCACAAGAGGGAGGAGGGCATATGTCGATTTTTTCAGAATTCAAGCGACTCAAGCAAAGTTGATGAACGCAATTTGGCCCGTTTACATTCAATCGAGTGCTTTCTCCCTTTACACCTACAACGGAATCAAAATAAATTTCGTTAACAAGAGCAAATGTAAACATACTAACGTACTTGGTAAAAAGAGAGAAGTTAATTGAGAGATTACTCACTTAAAATGATTAGTAGTGTAGCAAAAATAACAAACTTGGATGCAACTTTCTCCATGTATTCAAATTTTCTTAGATACGAGTTTGTAAATAAGTGATTGTCTGATAATGAACACGAACATGAAATATCCGTTTTATATATAACCATGGAATGGGATGGGAAGCTTTATTCTTTATTTATTAGGCAATTATGTTAAAATATTTTTAATAAATGTGCTATGAATGTATTAATTATATTTAATAAATGTAATGATATAGTGCAACTAATGTTTATAGTTAAATGTAAATTTTATCATTTATGTATTTGAGTACATTGTCAAATGCCGATTTTACCCTCTTTTTTTAAAAAAAACTAAAACCTACCGAACAACCAATGGGGTTTGTCCAATTGGTAGGAGGTTGTTCTTCCCTATAGGAGGTATTGGGTTCGAGCCTCCCCTGGGGGTTTCTCCTTAGGTGAATATTAGTTTGGTGTAAGGTTCGTAGGTCGCATACTGCCCAATTGGATGTCACTGTGGCCCCTAATCACTAACATTGTCGTAAAAAAAAAAAAAAAAAACCCTACCGAACAATTACATATCCGATTTGATTTGTACCGGTTTCGTTTGTCGATTTTTTCCGATTTAGACACCCATAATGATAACAGTAATCATGTCAAAACAATCTAGAAATACAAATCTTCAAGTTTTGGTTGATATTTTGCTAGTGGGCCTTCTCTCATTTGGATCAATTACATGGGCCACTTGGCCCAATATTTTTAAAACTCCTGCCACGTGTCATTTCTGTCCATTTTTCCCGCGAAAAAAACGTTCCTAATAATACTCTTCACCATCAAATACCAAAAATCACATTTTATCACCTCAAAAACTTTTTCAAAACACATAACAAATAACAAATCCAAAAGTCCGGAAACATGACGTACAATGTTGCGAGAGCGCGATCTCAGAAGAGACCATCAACGGCTAGTGGAGGGATTCGGTCACTATTCCTAGCCATTGCAGTCCCTGTAGGCCTCACCCTAACCACAATCATATGGTACGGAGAGGCCGACATTTACAACAGCCTAAACAGGCCGTTTTGGATCCCACCTTTGTGGGCTTTACATTTAACATGTTTATCATCGGCTTTTGTTATGGGCTTGTCGGCTTGGCTTGTTTGGGCCGAGAGTGGGTTTCATCGAACACCTATGGCTATTGTTATGTACTTGGCTCAGCTCGGGCTTGGTTTGGCATGGGAATATATTTTTTTCAAAACCGGTCCGACACAAATGGGTTTAGGCTTGAGCGTTGGTCAATTGGTTGCGGTTTTCTTGTGTTCAACAATGTTTACTCGGATAAATCCGATAGCTGGTGACCTAGTGAAGCTTTGTTGGCTCTGGATCGGGTTTTTAACATCTGTAAATCTATATTATGTACTGTAGGATTAATTTTATAAATAATATATGATGTATAAGGTAGATTTTTGGTAAAGAGATTGGCATTGCGTTTTAATAGTGATTTCGTTATATAAAATAATCGAAATCAGATAATGATTTGTACCAAGGCCTAGTAGGATGTTCATTACTAATCTGTAAACCGCAAGTCGCACCTGCTTCAATCGCAGGGTAGACTTGGCAATTGTGTTTTAAAAAACGCGAGCAGAATTGCAATATCAAATACCACGTCGTAAATAAACAAATAATCAGAAACAGTTTCACTGTAACCAAACAATAAAAATTGTTTATTGACAAATTGAAAACGCAATAATTAGATAATCACTTCCAACATTTTAAAAACGCGACATTTGAAGAAAGAACAACTTAGAAATGTGTGGGTACTACTCACTAGTACTCACCATTACAGAGTTTTCTTAATGTAACGGAGGTTCTTTGTTTTTGATCAATTTCTGCGCCATCCCAAATCTGAAAACCAGGTTTGCGATTAATTTCATGCTTCCATTGATATCGGGCTTCACCTGATATTACGAGTAAAGACCCTGGTGTCAAGTGAACAGGGATTTTCTCGATTTTGTCTTCTGTTTGTTTTTCATTTTCAACACGGCTGAAATGCATCACACAAGATGATTCAAGAGAAATTAACACTATTCCATCTTCAAACCGCATCAGGTCAACATGTGCACAAATTCCCTGAAAAAGAACCACCGGGAACAAACTAAGAACAGGTATTTTTTATGGTCCGGGAAACAGATGAAAACGGATTCAGGTAAACTAAGTAAATATTTTTGACCCGTTTCATTCTTAACGTTAAATTAATAAAAGGATCATCTCGCACCTCACCTGGCTGGTATGAGTTAACAATAAGAGCATTAAAAAGAGGCTCTCTGTGTAGTAAATCTAACGGAAATATGCATTCTTGTTCTTTTGTATCAATAGATTCAGGATCATAATCGCTGTATTCGATAACCTCACGTATACATGTTGACAGCTCCTTTGCCCATGTTGGAATATCACCAAATCTCATAGCCTGCAATGAGAGAAACATGAAACTAAAGCTTATCGGTGGATAACGACAGTAAATTGTAATGGTTTGGTAATGTTGACTGTCAAACCTGATTGTGAAAGGCATCCTTGAACCATCCTTCTGCAAACGTAAGTCACAAAAGAACAATATAAGACGCTTTACACACTCCAAACGTAATAAATGACAAATAATGTTAGAACTGTTTCCTTATCAATTTCAGATATGAAGTTGTTCGTATACCTTTCGAGAAACCTTATTTCAACTACATCAAATTTTGCATAAAGTATCGGATGTGGTCCTAATGTCAAGCAGGTTAATTTCAACTTCAAAACGTGATTTCAGTTTCACGATTTCAAAATGACGTGTAACTACATATTTGAGATTGCTTATTTATCAACGTGTATCTGCTTAATAAGCAAAATGCAATAAAAAGTACCTATTTGTTTATTCCTAACTGCTTATTGACTCTAAAAATAAGCCGATATGCATATGGTGTTTTTTTAACGCAATAAGCATATACGCTGTAAACATGTTGACGTAAAACTTTACAACTTTACATTATAATTCACAAAATTGATTTTTGACAACAAGAATTATGTTTGACATCAATATTCTAAAATAAATACTCCTTTTGACACTCATTCAGTAAATCACCGATTTGAATCTAACGATAAAGCTTAACTATTCGTTAATTAACACGATATAAATTATCGGCACGTTATAGTAAGAACACAAATATATATAATAGCTATATGAAATATTATATACTACACGTGTCTACACCCACATGCTTTGGACATGTGATTTACCTGCCTCACGCTTGACGAGGCGCCTAGCAGTGGTGTATATCAAACTTTTTTAAACATTAGGGGTGTTTCTTTTAGCTTATCTTCTGGGTTTACGAGCTTATGTGTTTCCGTATATCTTTCATAAACCCATTTTTTCCTGCTTATGTTGAGACATATGAGCTTATTATTAAGTATAAAAGACCGGCTTATGAACAATAAGCCAAAGACAAATAAGCTTATAAGCCCGACATTAGCTCGTCTCATTATAATTTCGTTCTTAGGGGGTGTTTGTTTGCGCTTATATAAATGAACTTATTGGTTTTCGGCTTAAGTTTTATAAGCCATGATTTTATGACTTATGTAAGGACTTATGAATTTATTATTATTTATTATGACTTAATAAGCTCATACGCCATAAAATTCAGCTTATGAAACATAAGTCGAAAGCCAGTAAGCCAAACCCATATGCCGTTATACAAGCTCATACAAACACCTTAGGGGGTGTTTGGGATTGCATATTTAAAAAGTGCGTTTTAAATAAGTGCGTTTAAAATAAGCACCAAGGTTAACCCGCACTTTCACCCAAACACTTAAAACTACTTTATGCGTTTCAAAATATGCAATATGCAATACGCACCTAAAATATGCAATCCCAAACACCGCCTTTGGATGCACAAGTATCAAAATTGTGCATCTAAAAATAACATAATAAATTGAGATAAGAAATTAAACCTTGTTGGATTGATTTTAACAAAATAGATTGTTGATCATGATTTAGAAAGTCTCTACATAAACTTAAACCCTTGATTTCCTTAATTTTCTCCCAATTGGGGTTTTCCCCAAATACTAATTTCGATTCGCCGCCGGTGGTTAATCCCTCCGGTAGCTGATTCCGATCATCTTCACCGCCGTCGCTCTCTTCCGATGATGATGATTCACCGAATGCTTGTTCCATTAGTATCTTGTAATCATCCATTTTGAATCAGCTTCGTTTCTAGGGCTTGATTTGGGTAAATATTTTGGAGAAGTTGGTCAAAGGGTTAGGAGTAAGCTCGAAAAATATGGTTTACAAGTTTCTAAAAAATTACGTAAGTTTATAAGTCTGTTATATAATCCGAAACAAACAACATTAAGTTTAATTGATGTTTATTTCATTTTTTGGTTAAGAGCTTATTTAATTTCAATTTTATTTTTGTGGAATTGACTTATTTTCACTTATACGTTTAATAACTTATAACGAACCTATAAATTATAAAATATAACAGAAAAAATAGGTTTATAAATTATAAGACAAAAATAAATAAGACTATTAAATAAGAGAAGGAATTCATGTTCAACAATTCTTATTTGGTACTCATTTCTATAACTTTTATAATTTATTAATTTAAGGTTATTAAAATTTTTGGGGTAATGGATTTCTTTTAATTATTAATCGAATTTAGTGTTTTTGAAACTTGATTTTCGAATTTTTAGTGTTTATATAACATTTGTTTACTACCTAATTGCAAATTAGGGTTAATAAAATGATTATTTATGAATATTTTGAACATATATAAGAGATATGGATGAATGACTGCTTCGTTTTATATATCGAGAAAGAGGTGTTTGTAAGATGTGAAGCGTCGCCGCCATGCTCGGTTTCCAAAAAAAAAGATAAGTAACTAATGTATGTATGGTTTCATACACTTTACCTTTTGTTTTTTGGCACTTTGCCACACTTTTGCCACTATGTTAGGCATTTTATAGATGACTTAGCTCTCTTAAAGTTTATCGTTACTAACGATGTGATTATTAATTACATTTAATGTTCTTTTGGCTTTAAAATTTCTCATTACGATTTTGCCCCCTCGTGATATTTTTCCTAGAACCACCCCTTCGTTGATGTAAAACAACTAAACAAGACAAATAAAAATAGATTTATAAATCATAAGCCGAAAATAAATAAAGCTTATAAGGCAAAAAAAAGAAAGCTCAAACAAACACCTCTTACCTCTTAAACTAATTATCATTGATGTAAAATGTTTATTGTTTTTATTAATCATATTAGATTATAGCGATAACGCGAATAAATATGGACAAAAATAAAATCATAAACTTTATGTTTATGTACACGTTAAAAAAAATATGATGCAATGAATACAAAATCCATATGCTGTTTTTGGAGACGAATAACACTAGGAGAACAGTTAGAGGTAGAAGAAGTCACATGTAATATGTAATAGATATGAGGAAAATTAACACTCAATTCTAAATTTAGTGAAAAATAAGTAAAATGTAATAGAAGATTTTAATGGTTAAATATATGTGTAAACACCCAATCGAGTTGAAAGTTCAGGGCTGGTGGGACAAATAACACAATTGCAAGATATAAAGGTGCAAAAGATATAGCTTTACGTTTATTCACGTGTTTAAATATTTTGAATTAGACGAATTTAGAATAACTATAAGGTAAATTATAGTCAAAATTAAACGATTATATAAGTAAATAAGATTAACAAAATGGGAGAAGAGACGTTTGTTTTTTTATCTAAGTGGAGATGAAATCAAATAGAGAATGCAATTATATATTTTAATAGGGTGTAAAATAAAAATTATATTTGCTGACATCATCAATATCATCTAACGGCTGAAATTAAAGAAGCTAACCATCTAATGAGTAATTATTTCGTCATGTAGCATTTAAGTCCCCTCTTTTATTATTTATTAAAGATTAAAGATTAAAGTTTAAAGGTGATATAACCTAAATGCTAAAAACTATTCTTATTGGAATTATTAAAGCAATTTAATAATGTACATATAACCATTATTCTCTAGATTAAATTTGGTAGGATTCTTGAGACTTGTGCCATGGGCCGGGTTATTTCGACTTTTTGGGCATTACTCTGGGCTGCTTTTTCGTCTGCCTTTGGGGCTGCTTTTTGGCCTGCTTTTGTTTCGTGTGGTTTTGTTTCCTTTGCTTTCTCCGACCAGACGGCGTCTCTTCCACGTGTTGTGTACGTGTTTTCCTCCTATTTTATCCGTTTGACATCTGTCGTCTGTCTTTTGCCTCATTTGCTTTTGATCGGATTTGTGAGTTCTTTTTGATTTTTAGGTAATATTTTTGACCTAAAATTTAGGGTTTTTTTTTTAGAGTCTTGGTAACTGATATTTTCCTGCTTTTGTTTGTCTGCATTTTAGAGGTATGTAATCCCTGCTTTGATTCACTGATTGATGTGAAAAGTTGCTTGATTTGTTATTTTTTTGTACCGTTGATATTTTTGTTTGTTGCTGTTTATGTACTCATTATGTGTGTAACAAATTTAAAAAGACGTTGCGAATTGGGTGCTGATACTGATTTGGTGCCTCATTTGCCTTTCATCGTGTTTGTGAGTTCTATTTGATTTTTAGGTAATATTTTTGACCTAAAATTTGGGGGGTTTTTTTTAAACCTTCGGTAACTGACATTTTTCTGCTTTAGTTTGTTTGCATTTTAGAGGTATGTAATCCGTGCTTTGATTTACTGATTGATGTGAAAAGTTGCCTTATTTGTTATTTTTTTTGTGCTGCTGATACTAATTTGGTGCTTCTGTTGATGTTTTGATGCCTTAGAGTAGGAGATTTTTCTTGACCAAAATCTCCTACCAAATTTAATCTAAGGAATAGGTAGAGAATAATGTTTTATATTTTCCGAGCATATATATAAACCGCTGGAGATATTTAGGGTAGAAAATCAGGTCGTATCTTGGCGGGGCAACCCGGTAACTGGGTGTTGCAGCCATGGCGGTGACCTGTACCTTGACGGGGCAATCCGGTGTAACACCCCGGCTAAAGCGGAATACACCAGAGGCATTACAATTGTTCTTAACTCGTGTTCCTCTATTAGGTTATAATAGACACATTTAATGGTTTAAATGAATGCATTAAAGATGAATAAATGTTTTACAGAAAAGTAACCGAAAAACGACAAAAGACTTAAATTATTCATTAATGTCATTAACTAGGTCCAAGCTCTTATGTTTTCTTCAAGCAAACCTATCCATTTCCTGTATCATGTAAAAAGTAAACGTCAATACAAAAGTATTGGTGAATAAACAAGTTTAAGACACAAGTATAAAGTATTAAAAAGATTACGTAATAAAGAGTATAAAAGTAATATAAATAAATATGTAAAATGTTGTATAAAAGAATGTATAATAAAAGAATATATAAAGATTGTATATTGTAAGAAAGTATAATATGTGTATAATGGCATAACACTCGTTTGTATCAAGTCTGATGTATATCATATGTGATCAAAGTCACATAGGGTCCGGTCGAGGGCCTCGACATTCACAGTAACACGTCGGAATGTCTAAAAAGGGCCAATAGATCTATCACGTTTCTCGTTTAGTATATACATATAATGAATGATTGATTGTTTGAATGTTTGATTTATCGTGTGTGCATCCCATAATGATTGTGTCACTTGATTCATTCCAATGTTTGCCATAATACGAAAATATAGTATCAAATATGAATATAAGTACATATAAACATAAATGACTTTACGAATGAATATAATAAGAATGACTTTTATGAATGAATACCAATATGAATGAATTACGATGAATATAATACAAAAAGTATACATATAAACATGATTATAAGTGAGTATATAAACATGAATATAAGTTTTAATATGAATATAAGTATGAATCTCAATATGAATATAAGTCTGAATATACACATAAATATAAGTATGAATATAAACGTAAATATGAATATGAATCACCATATTACTATAAGTATGAATATAGACATAAAATATAAATGTGAACATAAGTATGAATTAAACATAAAAGTATGAATATAAGTATGAATATGAATGTCATGATACAGCCCAAAGATTTATATAATAAAAAGGGCATCGAGTTTACTCACATGATTAAATACGGAGGTAGATACGGATACTAGATTATGAATACGGAATACGTTGAAAGGAACACCAAACTTGCCTTTACAAATCTAGAAATAAGAATAAATATGAATAAGAATATATCATGAAATTAGAGTTTTCTAGATTAGAGTTTGAATAGACAAGATTAATAAGATGATGATGGTAAGCTTGAGTAACATAAAAGATAAACATGATTATGGATTATTATGATGAAAAACAATAGAATTGGGAACCTTTACAATCGATTATGGGAGGCTTGAAGTTTCGATTATGGAGCTTTGTGTTGGTTCGATTTTTGACAAGAAGACACCAATTTATAGAGTTTGAAATGTGATAAAGAAAGGTCAAAATGTAACTCCCCTAATAATCAACTCCAAATTTAATTATTGTAGGTTACAAAAAGAAATGGTTAAAGAGGTGTTTAAAGCCATAAATAAGAAATGTGTAACTATTAGTCTACCACCAAACTTGAAGGCTAAGAACAAGGAAAATGTTTGGAAGTTTTAAAGTATTTGCCATGAATGCAAACATACATACATACATACATAGTTCCTTGAATGCATGTATTAATTAAACTACTTGTCTTAACACATTACTAGAATTACTTGCATTTATATAAGTCCATGTGTATTAAACACATTTTAGTGTACATTAATGTACACATGCAAGATAACACATTAATAATGTTACATGATATAATAAACAAGGTTTAAATAGAATTAAGATAACCCAAATATACATAACTCAAATCGAACTTTTATAAATCGTCAAATGTATACAATTACAAAGTCCGAATTAAAGTTACAAGTCAAATATCGGGTCGGATTCGGGCACGGTGTTACAGTCTCCACAACTTTAAAGATTTTCGTCCTCGAAAATTATGGTTGACTAGTACCCGGTTGATTTATGAATAAGTGCGGATATTTGGATTTCATGTGATCTTCTTGTTCCCATGTAAACTCTGGTCCACGTTTAGATTCCCAACGTACTTTCACTATTGGAATTGAACTTCTCCTTAGTTTCTTGATTTCACGGTCTAAGATTTCAACAGGTCGCTCTACGAAGTGCATAGTCGAATCGATTTGGATTTCATCCAATGGTACATGTAGATTTTCATCAGCTAGACATTTTCGCAAATTAGATACATGAAAGACTGGATGAACATTCTCTAGTTCGGTCGGTAACTCAAGTCTATACGCAACCTTACCCACACGCTCGATAATTCTGAAGGGTCCAACGTATCTCGGGGCAAGCTTCCCTTTCTTGCTGAATCGTACCACGCCTTTCCAAGGTGAAACCTTGAGAAGAACGCGATCATCAACGACAAATTCAAGAGGCTTTCTACGCTTATCGGCGTAACTTTTCTGGCGACTACGAGCGGTGGTGAGGTTTTCGCGTATTTTTACGATTTTATCCGTTGTCTCTTGTATCAATTCGGGTCCAGTTATTTGCGTTTCCCCAATGTCTTGCCAACATACCGGCGATCTACATTTACGACCATATAAAGCTTCATAAGGGGCCATGTTTGCACTCGTATGATGACTGTTGTTGTAGGAGAATTCGATAAGTCCGAGGTGTGAGTCCCAACTACCACCGAAATCGATGACACAGGTTCTCAACAAATCCTCTAGTGTTTGAATAGTACGCTCCGATTGACCATCAGTTTGAGGATGGTAAGCGGTGCTGAGATTCAAGCGAGTTCCAAGTGCGGATTGAAGAGATCTCCAAAATCGAGATATGAATCGACCATCACGGTCAGAAATGATGTCAAGCGGTACTCCATGAAGTCTTACGATTTCTTGAATGTAGATTTGAGCTAAGCGTTCGACACGATAAGTTTCACAAATAGGAATGAAGTGAGCGACTTTAGTCAAACGATCAATGATTACCCAAATACTGTCGTAACCTTTTGATGAACGTGGAAGTTTGGTTATAAAGTCCATCGCAATGCCTTCCCATTTCCACAACGGGATTTCGGGTTGAGTTAACAAACCTGAGGGCTTTTGATGTTCGGCTTTAACCTTCAAACAAGTTAGACATTTTTGAACGAATAAGAATATATCCTTTTTCATGCCTGACCACCAATAGGAATGCTTCAAATTATGATACATTTTATCGGCACCAGGATGAATCGAGTATCGAGTATTATGAGCTTCTTTCATCACAAGATTACGAAGATCATCGATTGAAGGTATCCAAAGACGATCGTTGAAATAATGAAGACCGTTTGGTTTGATGATTAATTGCTTTTCAATGCCACAACCCAATTCACTAGCCAAGTTTCCACCATTGATTATCTTCTGTTGCGCAATACCGATTAACGAATGAAGATCCGAAAGAACACGAATACTGTAGACTTTTGAATAAGGTTTACGACTCAAGGCGTCGGCAACAACGTTAGCCTTGCCAGGATGATATTTAATCTCACAGTCGTAATCATTAAGCAATTCAATCCATCTACGTTGCCTCATGTTTAGATCTTTTTGATTGAATAGATGCTGAAGACTATGGTGATCCGTGTAAACAATACACTTCGTACCAAAGAGATAATGTCTCCACAACTTTAGAGCGAAGATAACCGCTCCAAGTTCGAGATCATGAACGGTATAATTGACTTCGTGCTTCTTCAATTGTCTCGATGCATAAGCTATAACTTTTCCTCGTTGCATTAACACACAACCAAGACCATTTCCCGATGCATCACAATATACCACGAAATCTTCGGTTCCATCAGGAAGACTAAGAACAGGAGCTTTACAAAGTTTGTCTTTAAGAATGTGAAATGCTGATTCTTGATCATCTCCCCAAACAAACTTCTCAGTTTTATGAGTAAGCTTCGTCAAAGGAATAGCGATCTTTGAGAAGTTTTCGATGAAACGACGATAATAGCCTGCCAACCCAAGAAAAGATCGAATCTCAGAAGGATTAGTTGGAATAGGCCAGTTACGAACGGCCTCGATCTTAGTGGGATCAACGTGTATTCCCTTCGCATCAACTACATGACCCAAAAATTTAACTTCCTTGAGCCAAAATTCGCACTTCGAGAATTTAGCATAAAGCTTTTCTTTCTTGAGGAGTTCTAGAGCAAGTCGCAAATGAGTTTCATGCTCGGCTTTGGATTTTGAATAAATGAGAATATCATCGATAAAGACTATGACGAATTTGTCGAGGTATGGTTTACAAACGCGATTCATTAGATCCATGAAAACAGCAGGTGCGTTTGTGAGTCCAAATGGCATAACCATAAACTCGAAATGACCATAGCGAGTTCGGAAGGCAGTTTTAGGAATGTCTTCTTCGGCTACTCTAAGTTGATGATAGCCCGAACGAAGGTCTATCTTAGAGAAACAAGTAGCACCTTGCAATTGATCAAACAAGTCGTCGATTCGAGGTAAAGGATAACGATTCTTGATGGTAAGTTTGTTAAGTTCACGGTAATCGATGCACATCCGAAACGAACCATCTTTCTTCTTTACAAATAAAATAGGAGCACCCCAAGGAGAAGAACTAGGGCGAATAAAACCCTTGTCGGTTAGTTCTTGCAATTGGCTTGAAAGCTCTTGCATTTCCGAAGGAGCGAGACGATAAGGAGCTTTGGCAATAGGAGTTGCATTAGGAATGAGATCAATACGGAATTCCACTTGTCGTACAGGAGGTAATCCAGATACGTCTTCGGGAAAGACTTCGGGGAAATCCCGAATGATGGGAATATCTTCAAGTTTGAGCGTTTCTTTCCTTGTATCAATGATGTGAGCTAGAAACGCAGGATAACATGGAAGATCCTTCTTATGCTTACGCAAGTAGCTATAAGCTTGCGTACAGGACATGAGTTTAAGTCCCTTTGATTTTGTTTCACCACAAACCGTAAGAATACTACCATCAGCACACGGAATACGAATAGATTTATCAAAGCAAATGATCTCGGCATGATGTCGGGATAACCAATCCATCCCTACGATAACGTCGAAACTACCCAAATTCATAGGCACTAAATCTATAGCGAAATCACGATTCCCTAGACTTAAGGTACAATCATTCAAAATAAAACTTAGTTTAAGAACCTTGCCATTGGCTACTTCGACACTAAGGGGATCATGCAACTTATTTCTTTTCAAAGCAAGCAAAGGTTCAAATTGGGTAGAGATAAAGCTACGATCGGCACCCGAATCAAATAAAATGGAAGCATAAATACCATTGATGAGAAACGTACCATTAACAACTTCGTTGTTGGCTTGAGCTTGTTGAGCATTAATGACAAAAGCTCGTCCACGACCAGCGGGTTGTTGTTGAATTGGTTGAACAAGTGGTGGCTGATTTTGCTGAGCGGGTGGAGGGTTTCCTTGACGATAAGGGCAATCACGAATAAAATGATTAGGATCGCCGCAACCAAAACACCCAAATCTCGGCATATGAGCTTGGATAGGAACAGGAGGAGGAGCAAAGGTATTGATTGTCATGGGCACAGCTACATTTTGCCCAACCCTACAATACTGAGCAAAGTGACCAAACTTGTTGCACTTGGTGCACACTCTACAAGGTTTGCCTGCAGGATGATGATAGTTGCAACGGTTGCAAAGAGGGAAATTTCCGGTATAGGGTTTAGTATTTCCAGGAGCTTGATGAGTAGGGGCAGTGATTACAGTTTGTTTGGTGGGTTCAACAACAGCGAAGGCTTTAGATTTATCCCCCTTCTTCTTCTTTCTAGATGACTTATCAGATTTCTTCGGTTCACTATCCTCCTTTCTCTTACCTTTACTAGAACGAACCAAAGTACCATCCTTAACATGATCATCGTTAATAGTAGCGGCTAGACGCACGGCTTCCTCTACCGTTGTCGGTCTACTACTACGAACACTGTCTCGAATAGCTGCTGGAAGACCACTTACATACTTATCGATTGCCATGGATACGGGAGTCACAAGACGAGGTACCAATAAGCTTAGTTCATGGAAACGCGTAGTGTACTCCGCGTTGTTTCCTCCAATTTGTTTCAAATTCCAGAATTCCTCATCCAACTTCTTAAGTTCGCTTTGCGGACAAAATTCTTCGGTCATAATCTGTCTGAATAAGGCCCAATCCATTTCATGAGCTACCTCCATGCCACGAGTCATTTTCTCTTGGTTCCACCAAGTAAGAGCACGACCACTAAAGACACTAGCAGCGTATTTCACATGGAGATGAACAGGGGTTTCAGCTATTGAGAAAATGCTTTCAATCTTTTCAAACCACTGCAGCAAAGCAGTTGCACCATCGTTACCTACAAACTTAGGAGGATTGCAAGTAGTGAAGTTCTTAAGCGATGCTCCACCATGATTGCCAACGGGAGCTTGTGCAGGAGTTTGAGTAGCTTGAAACTGTTGGATGGCTAGCGGAATCGCATTAGCCATTTGGCGAGAAACCATGGCTGCGAGACGGCGTTGGTTGTTGCGTTGACGGTTGGCAGCGTTGTTCAACATGCTGAAATTAAGAATGAATAAAGATTAGACTTTAACGAGTAACGATAATTGACTGGGCGTACGCTTAACAATGACCAACGAATGATTTAACGAATGATTAACAGGTAATTAACGAATGAGTAATGAATAATTAACGGATGATTAACGAATGATTAACGAATGATTAACGAATGATCAACGAATGATCAACGAATGATTATTGATTCACGTATGATTAACGTATCCGTATCACTCACGTATAATGTTTAAAGAAACCATAAAATAATGAATAAATACGTATAAATACGAATAAAATTGATTTTTGAGGGTTACGGTTAAATCCGTAGAAATTCTCGACATATCAAGAATACCAACTCCAAAGAATCATATCGTGACCTAGGAGAGGATGACTCTCGTTCAAATTTCCCAGTTTGGTATACGTAATTGTAACGAGATACCGCTCTAGACAGAAATTGAACTACCGATCTTCCAAACCTTACAGCCTTATAACATGAACTTTTAGAATTTTAATTCAAGACGAGAAGGGTAAAACATTTCATTATTAAAGATTTGGTTTAAGTGTCGCGCTTTGGCCTAGGAGAGGAGTGTTCGTCGAGAGTTTACGAACCAGTATCGTTAACGCTCTCTCGATTAGTCACATCCAAACCTTACAGTTACTACGCAAACAAGTACTAAATCTTCAATAAGGTTTAGAAATATATATATAGTATTTATAATTTTTGAAAACGACGAATGAAGAATCTCTCAAAAGAATTTAGTAAGAGGAACACAAAAATTAGTTAAAAACAATTTTTATGATGCATGAACACACGAGGACGTGTGTGGGGTAGCTTATAGACTAGGTCGTTTTCTAACCACCTAATTCCCTATAAACACGAGCTCTGATACCAACTGTAACACCCCGGCTAAAGCGGAATACACCAGAGGCATTACAATTGTTCTTAACTCGTGTTCCTCTATTAGGTTATAATAGACACATTTAATGGTTTAAATGAATGCATTAAAGATGAATAAATGTTTTACAGAAAAGTAACCGAAAAACGACAAAAGACTTAAATTATTCATTAATGTCATTAACTAGGTCCAAGCTCTTATGTTTTCTTCAAGCAAACCTATCCATTTCCTGTATCATGTAAAAAGTAAACGTCAATACAAAAGTATTGGTGAATAAACAAGTTTAAGACACAAGTATAAAGTATTAAAAAGATTACGTAATAAAGAGTATAAAAGTAATATAAATGAATATGTAAAATGTAGTATAAAAGAATGTATAATAAAAGAATATATAAAGATTGTATATTGTAAGCAAGTATAATATGTGTATAATGGCATAACACGCGTTTGTATCAAGTCTGATGTATATCATATATGATCAAAGTCACATAGGGTCCGGTCGAGGGCCTCGACATTCACAGTAACACGTCGGAATGTCTAATAACGGCCAATAGATCTATCACGTTTCCCGTTTAGTATATACATATAATGAATGATTGATTGTTTGAATGTTTGATTTATCGTGTGTGCATCCCATAATGATTGTGTCACTTGATTCATTCCAATGTTTGCCATAATACGAAAATATAGTATCAAATATGAATATAAGTACATATAAACATAAATGACTTTACGAATGAATATAATAAGAATGACTTTTATGAATGAATATCAATATGAATGAATTACGATGAATATAATACAAAAAGTATACATATAAACATGATTATAAGTGAGTATATAAACATGAATATAAGTTTTAATATGAATATAAGTATGAATCTCAATATGAATATAAGTCTGAATATACACATAAATATAAGTATGAATATAAACGTAAATATGAATATGAATCACCATATTACTATAAGTATGAATATAGACATAAAATATAAATGTGAACATAAGTATGAATTAAACATAAAAGTATGAATATAAGTATGAATATGAATGTCATGATACAGCCCAAAGATTTATATAATAAAAAGGGCATCGAGTTTACTCACATGATTAAATACGGAGGTAGATACGGATACTAGATTATGAATACGGAATACGTTGAAAGGAACACCAAACTTGCCTTTACAAATCTAGAAATAAGAATAAATATGAATAAGAATATATCATGAAATTAGAGTTTTCTAGATTAGAGTTTGAATAGACAAGATTAATAAGATGATGATGGTAAGCTTGAGTAACATAAAAGATAAACATGATTATGGATTATTATGATGAAAAACAATAGAATTGGGAACCTTTACAATCGATTATGGGAGGCTTGAAGTTTCGATTATGGAGCTTTGTGTTGGTTCGATTTTTGACAAGAAGACACCAATTTATAGAGTTTGAAATGTGATAAAGAAAGGTCAAAATGTAACTCCCCTAATAATCAACTCCAAATTTAATTATTGTAGGTTACAAAAAGAAATGGTTAAAGAGGTGTTTAAAGCCATAAATAAGAAATGTGTAACTATTAGTCTACCACCAAACTTGAAGGCTAAGAACAAGGAAAATGTTTGGAAGTTTTAAAGTATTTGCCATGAATGCAAACATACATACATACATACATAGTTCCTTAAATGCATGTATTAATTAAACTAATTGTCTTAACACATTACTAGAATTACTTGCATTTATATAAGTCCATGTGTATTAAACACATTTTAGTGTACATTAATGTACACATGCAAGATAACACATTAATAATGTTACATGATATAATAAACAAGGTTTAAATAGAATTAAGATAACCCAAATATACATAACTCAATTCGAACTTTTATAAATCGTCAAATGTATACAATTACAAAGTCCGAATTAAAGTTACAAGTCAAATATCGGGTCGGATTCGAGCACGGTGTTACATCCGGTAAGTTGGTGTTGCAGCTATGGCGATGCCTGGTAGTTTTAATTGTATTCGGAACTGTTCTCTGGATTAAATTTGGTTGGATAACTAATGAAACTAATGCCGAGTACAAGATAACTGGTTTGAGTGAGAAATTCTGCAATCAGCAGCTGTATGTTCTTTTTCCTCTCTGTTTGTAATATTTTTATTGCGCTAAATCACGAGAAAGAATGGAGCATGGCTTTTGCATTTAAAACTAATATGATCGAGTAGACTTAGTTTTCTTTTTAAGATAATTCTATATTGCTTTGTGTATTTTTGCAGATTTTGAAAGTCAATGATTATGATGCTGAGCCTTCGTTGAAATCTTGTGGTAACCTTACACAGGTTGAAGGTTGTGTTCTACGGGCACCTAAGGTATTTCTTTTAGTTGTTTTATATATTCTGTCGATGTTTTGATAATTGGCTGTTACTTACAAAAGAGATGTTTAACAGGCAATGACGATACATTTTTCTGCATTTATATTTCCCGAGCATATATATAAAATGCTGGAGATATTTGGGGTTGAAAATCAGGCCGTCTCTTGGCGGGGCAACCCGGTTACCTGGTGTTGCAGCCATGGCGGTGTGCCGTATCTTGGCGGGGCAACCCGGTACCTTGGTGTTGCAGCTATAGCGGTGCCTGGTCGTATGAATTACTTTGTTCATGTATCTACAGGTCTGAGCCTTTTTGTACCTCTTTTAGTTGTTTTAGATATTATGTCGATGTTTTGGTAATTGGCCGTCACTTACAAAGGAGATGTTTAACAGGCAATGATGACAAATTTTTGTGCATTTATATTTCCCGAGCATATATCTAAAGTGCTGGAGATATTTGGGGTTGAAAATCAGTCCGTATCTTGGCGGGGCGACCCGGCTACTTGGTGTTGCAGCCATGGCGGTGGGCCGTATCTTGGCGGGGCAACCCGGTAGGTTGGTGTTGCAGCTATAGCGGTGTCTGGTCGTATGAATTACTCTGTTCATATATCTGCAAGTCTGAGCCTTTCTGTTGTCTTTTCGACTTTTATTATTTGTAAAAGGTTATATTTGGTTGGATTCTTAAAAACTGAGGCTTGGCCCGGGTTATTATTATTCTCTAGATTAAATTTGGTAGGATTCTTGAGACTTGTGCCATTCGTCGGGTTATTTCGACTTTTTGGGCTTTACTCTGGGCTGCTTTTTCGTCTGCCTTTAGGGCTGCTTTTTGGCCTGCTTTTGTTTCGTTTATTTCGTCCGACCATCCGTCGGGTTGCTGGGCTGGACCTCTACTGGTTGGGAGTTCCAAATCACCAGAAATGGTTTAACAAGCTATGAGGATATGCTTTTCTGCATTTATATTTTCTGAGATAATATATAAATTAGTGGAAGTATTTAGGGTTGAAAATCGGGCCGTATCTTGGCGGGGCAACCCGGCATGTTGGTGTTGCAGCCATGGCGGTGTCTGGTGCTCCTAATTACTCCTTCTTTGTGTTTGCAGATCTGAGCCTTTTAGTTGTGTTTTCGAGTTTTATTATTTGTATTGATGTTTTTGTCTGATTTAATTTACGCGGCTGCTTGGAATTTTGTGTGTGGGTTGGATTCTTGCTGGAATTAGTTGACATATCGCATCCAGGGTAACTTTGACTTTAGTAAATACGTAATTTTTTGTTCGATTATTGATTTTTTGGTTTTTTGTTTTATGACAGTGCAGCATCTACCTCTGCTTCGGACAAACCTGCGCAGAAAAAAACACTGCAATGGAGTTGTTATTGGCCAGCATCCACACTGATCTCGTGCGTAAGTATACCCTTACACTGACGTTGCCTAGGTACGCTTATTTAAACTCTACACTTCATTTAATATAGACAAATAGAAACTCCTACAAAATAACACAATTATGTAAAGACAAAACATGAAAACGAAGAAGATAAAACAAACCAAAATTGGACAACCGAAAAAAGTGAATCGTGAGCTAAAACTGAAAATTAGGGCTTTTGTAAAGAGGTTTTTGGATTTGAATGTTAGGGTTTTGAGTTTGGAAAATTTAGGTAACAGGTTGACGAGCCCGCGACAAAAAAAAATCGTCTTCGTGTGTGCGTACTGCGGTGGAGCACAATGTGTCTCTAGCAGTACATAGCAGCACGGACACGCGGAGACGATTTTTTTTGTTGCGGGCTCCTCAACCCGTTACCTAAATTTTCCAAACTCAAAACCCTAACATTCATATCCAAAAACCTCTTTTCAGAAACCCTAATTTTCAGTTCCGACTCACAATTCATCTTTTTCAGTTCTTCAATTTTGGTTTTTTTGTCTTCTTCGTTTTCATGTTTTGTTTTTAGATAATTGTGTTCTTTTTTACGAGTTTCTTCACGTTAGTAAAAGCTGAGCATATGGCTGGAGTTAGAGAGAAAAGTGAAGGCTGGTTGGAACGAGGAACAGCAACCACGGACGCCGTAGGGTGAACCCTACGGCTTCGAAAGCTGCTGACACTCCTTCCAACCAACCTTCACTTTTTTCTTTAACTTCAGCCAGATGCTCAGCTTTTACTAACGTGATGCATATAGACGTTTGACGAACAGACTTTAAAACCATTTGGATTGCTGGGGGAAAATGGAAATTCACAAAGTAAAACTCGCTGCTCACATGTTAATGAATTTACTTGAGCTTCGTTGGAACGAACATCAGTAGCCACCGAAACCTGAGGACGGGATACAGCAGGTCAAACATTTGGATGAAAAAGCTTTTCATCTACCTGTTCGACCTCCGTTATTCCGTTATCCAGTTTCGCCGGATGCCGATCTTCTTTCCAAGCAGCCTCCACTAACTTCATTTATATGTAAGGACCGAGTTTAACTTTGGAAATTTCCATTTTCCCCTAACACTTCAAATGGTTTCGTACAACGTGAATCGCTTTCAATTGCCTCAACAGTTCGGATATAGGTAATCACTTCGATCTTTCTCGAATAAACGGTACTTTTAATGATCTCTTTTCAATGGAATCTAACTAATACTCTTTTCTTCCTTTGCCGGTATCCAAAGTGACGAACGAAATTTAAAACCATTTGAATTGCTCGGGGAAAGTGGAAATTCCCAAAGTAAAACTCTCTACTCACATGTTGATGAATTCACTTGAGCTTCGTTGGAACGAACATCAGTAGCCACCGAAACCTGAGGACGGGATACAGCAGGCCAAACATTTGGATGAAAAAGATTTTCATCAACCTGTTTGACCTCCGGTATTCCGCTCTCCAGTTTCGGCGGATGCTGATCTTCCTTCCAACCAACCTCGCGTAACTTCGTTAATATGTAAGGACAGAGTTTAACTTTGGAAATTTCCATTTTCCCCAAGCAATTCAAATGGTTTTGAACAACGTCAATCACTGTATTCGGTGCTATGATCTAATGACATACCGCATTCAAGGTAACTTTAAACTTAATAAATACATAATCTTTTGTGCGATAATTGATTTTTGGGTTGTTTGTTTTATTTGCATATGAAAGTTTTTTAATTATTTTACTCATTTTTTAGGTGTTTTAGACATCCTATGACTATCTTATGCTGGTATCCAAAACGAGCAACAGAGTTTAAAACCATTTGAATTGGTCGGGAAAAGTGGAAATTCCCAAAGTAAAACTATATACTCACATGTTGATGAACTTACCTGAGTTTGGTTGGAAATACCGTCAGTAGCCACCGAGACCTGAGGACGGAATACAACAGGCCAAGCATTTGGATGAAAAAGCTTTTCATCTACCTGCTTGACCTCTGGTATTCCAGACTCCAGCCTCGGCGGATGCTGATCTTCTTTCCAACCAACCTCTAGCAACTTCATTAATACGTAAGGACGGAGTTTAACTTTGGAAATTTCCATTTTCCCCGAGCAATTCAAATGGTTTTGAATAACGTGAATCACTTTCAACCGCCTTAGCATTTCCGATAGAGGTAATTACCTCATTCCTTCTCGAATCAGTGGTATTTTTTATGATCTCTCAATTGAATTTAACTAATACTCTTTCCTCTTTTTTTGTTGGTATCCAAGGTGACGAACATAACGGTTATCAAAAAAGGAAGATCGACAGCAACCGAAGTTGGAAGGTGGAATCTTGGAGGCCAAACATCTGGGTGAAAAGGTTTTTTATCTATATGTCGGGCCCCCATGATTCCACTTTCCAACTTCAATTACTACCGAGCCTCCTTCCAACAAACGCCATAAGCAACAACTTACAGGGATACGACCCGACCTCGTGCATCGCACGAGAGTCCCCTAGTTGTCAATTAAATGATAAGGCTTTTTGATGTTTCACAAAACAAATAAATTGTGTTCGAACGTTTTTTGAGGTCCTTGAAATACTTTTTTTTTCATTCGACTGTTTCGAGTAAACTACTATATAGACTAATTTAATCGACCTAATATTTGGTACGGGTGTGGTTGTTTGATTTGGTTTAGTTATTACCATTTCTTGAACGGTTTATTTTTATTATATGAAGAATCGGTTTACCCTTTTGAAACTCTTTACACCGGTCCGACCAAACAAATATCTTTAATCGTTACCATGCTACCTTCAATCGACATAAACCTATATTTTCCTAAACGCTCTTAAATTAAGCGCTTCCATTACTTAAAATGTGCATCCAAAATTGGCAGGGGTCATGTTTACTAAGTATAAATACAATTCTAAAATCATTGATTAGTCAAGTCATATATCTAACGTTTTCATTAGGTTAATCATGTTTTGCCTTTAAAATGTGTTTAAACAATAAACATGACTATTAAGTTATATTAGACATATATACATGTGAATCTGGTTGCTTGTGGTCCATATGGAATAGTAGAATACCTAATTCTAGGTTTCGGTCTCTTCATTTATATTTTATTTTTTGCTTGTGATCAAATCAAAGAGACACGTGATAAAAGTTCCATGATTTTAGTCATTGAAAACAAGTACTTAATTAGTAACAAAAAGGGGCGTTTTGAATTGATTAACGTTAATTAAACTAATTGCGAATAATAATAAGCTAAATAAAACAATAATGAGAAAACGATTAGGTTCTACTTTCGTCTCGTTTGCTCATCCAACTTCCAATGCCTATAAATAAACGTAAAAGTGGTAAAGTACAAGCATTCTATATAAAAATGTGAAATCACAAATATTGTTAGATTTATGCGAGTATATGTACAAAAATAAACCAAATAAATAAACATAAATAAATAGATACATAAAATGCATCTAACAGTAAGAAGTACTCGTGCTTGGTATCTTTAATATATAATAAAAGAGAGGCCTTAAATGCCACATGGCGAAGTAAGATCCGTTGGATGGTTTAACATCTTTGATGTCAGCCGTTAGATCAGATTGATGATGTCATCAAAGATTATTTTCATTTTACACCCTTTTACAATACATAATTACATTATCTCTTTTATTCAATATTTACTTAAATAAAAAACATAATTATAATTTATTTATAGAATCATTTATTTTGGACTATAATTTACCTTATTATTATTCTAAAATCTCCTAACACAAAATATCAAACCATGTCTATAAAAATAAATGTGTATATGTTATTATAACTATAAACAACATCTGTATAAACGTAAAACACTATTTTCTCATAATAAATTAAAATCTACATAAAAGTAAAATTTATGATTCAATTTTTATTTTTTTCCGCGCTATCGCGGGCCAATAATCTAGTACAAACTATAACAATAACATTGAAATAGAAAACACACCAAACACATGAATTGAAATACATAGCAACACTAAATCGAATTAGAAGACTCGTGTTTGATACAGTTCTCTTACAAGAAATTTTTATAAATTCACATGAAACAATAGCCAAAGCACTTGTACTATTAGATTTGACAAAACATTTCTGAAATTTCGACGAACAACCTTTATCGCATTCCTGGAAAAAACATTGACAAACATTTTTTGTATATCGTCAAGAGAAAATGACATGGGTGAGGGACACAATTGTCCGTCTTTGGTGTCACCCCACAAGGACAAAACTCGCCCAATCTCTCCATAACCAACTGAGCAATGGTGTGTTTGCTATCGACATTTGTCATATTTGTCCATGAGCACCTATCGTGGGTGACGTTACAATTTTTGTTAAAATGCTTAGAAATATAACATTATTATCGTTTTATTTGAGTTATTTTCAAGACATATAACGTCATGAGACATACTTTATAAAGAGTTCATATATATTGTATTGAAAATATTTGATAACAACAATCTTTAAATATATAAGTTAAAATGTTGGACCGTGTTTCTTTGTTTATATTTAAATCGTTTCGATCTCAATGTCGAATATTATTACGTTTAAACCTATCTGGATAACAAAATACTAATTAAGGGGGTGTTTGTTTCGTCTTATATAACAGGGTTATGAGTTTATGTAATTTTTCATAAACTCATAATATTATTTTTTTCGGCTTATGAGCTTATCAAGTTAACTTTATGCCTTTAAATAAATCATAAACTTAGCTTTATAAACTTAATAAAAAAAAAAAAAAAAAAAACTTATTAATAAGTCAAAACAAATATCCCTAAATTTGGTTTATAAACAAGTGGGAAGAAAAGGACACGAGAATTAGCTAACCTAGAATAATGTGCAAATTGCAATACTCGTGAATCTAGAATGGGCACAATACATTTGATTATTTAATTGTATTTAATTAAAAAAAAAAACAATTGAGCAAATAATTTAATTTAAATGAATCTCGATATTTTAGTCGCCTACCACCTCATCACGTGTCAAGATTTTATGCCATACCGATTACATTTTTTATTCTTTAAAATATTTTAATTACTTATACTTAGAATAAAGGTAGATCACTAAATTGAGTCATTTAAATAAATTATTATTTAGAATAATGTTAAGCTTAACAAACATTATTAGATTTTTTAATTTATTTTTGATGGAGAGAAAATTGTTATGCCGTAAATGTAAATATTCATATTTATGTTTTTCACGACAAATGAAGCAACTCATGTATCGTCAATCTATAAACAATCCATAATAATATATTTTCAGTTTGTCTAATTTTGATCACCAAGTTTTTTATCAAACAATTAATAATAAAAGATAATTAATTATTAAATAGTTGAAAGT
Source organism: Senecio squalidus (assembly GCA_910822075.1). Taxonomy (NCBI): domain Eukaryota; kingdom Viridiplantae; phylum Streptophyta; class Magnoliopsida; order Asterales; family Asteraceae; genus Senecio; species Senecio squalidus. Next base: position 9,188,305 of record CAJVGC010000001.1, on the reverse strand, counting down.
AGATGAACAAAATTGAAGTTAATTAAATATATTAATTGTCAAACGTCATTATATTTTAATAATCCACATCTAAACTAGTTAAATTATATATCAAATTAAATATTACATATTCCAAAAGACCTACTACAATTTGTTTTGACAATAGGTCAATGGTTGATTATTGGTATCAAAGGTTATCCCCTCTTTTAACTTAGGTATATTCCTTGCATTAACAATTAATTACTCCATAAATTGAATTTTCATTCAATATAGTCACAAATTTCAAATTCATTTGTATATAACCTATAAAATAATAAAATTGACACGTCTTAAGTTGTTTTTGAAAATCATGTAGAGTTGATTCTTACTTGTATATTAAGAAACATCATTTTACTTTTAACCAAGATTCCTATCTAGATCATAAAATTTTACGATCTTGTTTACTAAAAATGATTCGACTCTTTGTAAGATCTCGTAAAAAGTAAGATCTTAATAGGATCCCGATCTTATCATACAATAATAAAATATCAATCATATTCGATCTTACTTTACTTTAATTCTAAAACCAAAAAAATAATAATTAACTAACTGTGTTCAAATAAACTAGAAAAACAAATCGTATAATCAACTATGATACCTAAATAACGGAAATTTAATAAAATTTTTTAACTTCAATCAACGGATATATGTTACAAAATTAAAAACTAAATTAAGTAATCTAAATCTCTATTATAATTATTAAAGTCGTTTAATCAATTTATATATTAATAATTATTATTACTATTTGATATGAATTATATATAATTTGAATGTGACTAAAATATTATGTAATGATATCACGATTATGCTTTCGATCCTGATACGATCTTTTGATCTCGATCTTACAAAGACAAAAACGATTTATTGTATGATCCCGATCTTAACAACCTTACTTTTAACTCTAGATATGATAGTAAGTTTTATCAATTTATAATTATATGGACAAAATTAATTTTTTATTCAAATCTTTTCAAATATTATTACTAATAATTATTATTAATAGTATGTTTCGAGATCAAGAAAAACCTTAAAAAACTTGAGATCAAATGAACTAATTACAACTCTGTATTTCAATAACTCACCGTAATTTAATTTTGTTTAAAAATTAATTATATCATAATCGGTAAATCTATTAAACGAATAAATTACACTATTAAAACAAGCATTTTCTTACTCTTTTTATAGAGTACCCACTCAAAATACTTTTGACAAAATTTATTTTCGGGTTTTTATTAGAGGTTTTGAAATTTTATATTATAAATCATTGTTTTATCAATGTGATTTTAGTAGTTTGACATATTATTTTTTTGTTTTTTCTTTTTTAATCTACTTGAATGTACGTAATATAACAAATCTAAGTTTTGGAATTCGTACTTAGTATTCAAATCACATGTGATATTGTTTTACGAATTTCAACATTTGACTATAAACGAAAAAATAAAAAGTCGTTAAAATTCGAACTTTTTTCCACGTCTGTATAGGTTATACATTGTATGTCATTGTTGTGTATTAAAATTGATATTTAGAATTTAAATCATATGTATTATTGTCTTTCGAGTTTTTGATATTTTACATGCATATATCATATATGATATACAGTATTATCACATATGATTTACACTAATATCACATGTGATTTTAGTATATCATATTTTATGTTAAAAAACGAGAAAAAAATAAAACTCTTTGAAATTCGATTTTTTTTCTAAATTTATTTAATTTATACATTTTATAGTAATTCTCTTTTATAAAATTTTACGTATTGATTTAGGTATCAATGTGATTTTATAGTTTCAATTTCAATAACCATAAAAGAAAAGAAAAAAAAAACGTCGAAAGTATTTAACACTACTGCTCTAATTAAAGCTAAAAACGAGACGGTCGCAACGATATATTTTGTTTTGTCTAAGTATTAACGGTTTGTGAGATAATTTAATTTTAAAAATTAAAAAAAAAAAAAGTTTTTGTTTGAATCGTAACCGTTAAATTAAATTGAAATGAATGAACAAGATATGCCTTTTGGTGTTTAAAAAATTATAGGTTTTAATTGATATTTTCTCATTATTAATAACTACTCATATCAATGCAACATATATACACTCGTCTGTATCTAGCATAAACGGGACTAAAAGTTATAGTTATATTTTTAGCTCAAGGCTTGTAAACTGTTGTTTTTTTTTCGAGGTTTATCTAAAAGTTATTTAAAATAGCTTTTCATTCATAGCCTTTTTTAAGTCATAACATAACATTTAAGCAAGCCTTTATATATAAAAAGGTTGTTTGTATTTTTGGCTTATGTACGGTAAGTCCGAATTTTTTGGTTTATATAAAATAATTATGGGCTTATTATTGTTTATTACGTTATAATAAACATTAATAAGCCCATAAATAATTACATAAGTCAAAAATCTAAGTTTATAAAATATGAGTCAAAATATCAATAAATCATCGATTCTTTATAAAAGGGTAAACAAACACCGCTAAGAAAGACAAGACACGTGTAAACATCACAATTGGCATTGAGAATTGCATATTTTTGCAATTTAAACCCCAGAGTATTCTCGATATTTCCGCACCAAATCTCAACCATTCATATATAACTATTATTAACCAATACAAAGGTCTCATTATTTCACCCTTCCTTTTTTCTTTTTTATCAAAATTTCCGTCAATTAATAATAATTAAATAAACAAAAATGGCGGAATCTGAAGCTAGTACCAACATCGATCAACCGATTCTGGTAACTGATTCGTTTTTATTTTTATCTAATTCAAATTAGAATCACCGATCTATTTTTTCAGTTTTTTTTTTTCAATTTTTTTAGTTTTTTTTTCTTAGGTTTTAGCTAATTCTATAACTTTTTTTTAACATATTTACGAAAAATGGAGAAATGATGCTGCTGAAAATTGTAATTAATTTGATTTTTTACATTTTTTTTTGTTAAACGACGTCGTTTTTGCATGAACTGTATCTGATTTCTGCAAAAAAATATATAAAAAAAAATTACAGATCTTAATTTTAATTTTCGTAATTTTGATGTTTAAAGTATTTAACGAATAAAACGAGCGGTAATTTGATTTTAATAAATAAAATTAAACACAGATGTGAAACGACGTCGTTTTTGTCGAATATGTAGTTTTCTGGAAAACAGTTCATGCAATTAAATGAAAATTTGATTTTAATATTTTATTCATTATTTTCTATTTGCATATATTTACTGTTTCATTGATTAATTTAATTTAATTTTTAACAAATTTAACGAAAATTTAATTTATTTTAATTTAATTTTTTATTGTTCCCACTGCGTCGTATTTGCAGAAAATTGATTTTACATTTATTTTATTTTATTTAATCCTGCAATTAAATAATAAATTCAGCTTGTTTATATTCAGATCTAGTTTTTTATTTTATTTTTAATTATCATTATTTTTAAAATTTTGTTTAATTGATGTGAATGTGATTTTGATTTAATTTGTGAATTGAAGGTTGGACAGAGGGATGTAGAAGAGACTGAGAATCAGTTAAAACATCTCGAATTCGTGCAAAACATGGTGATTTACTTCTTTTTTTGTTTCACAACTGTGTACGAATATGCAAAGGAGAATTCCGGTTCGTTGAAGCCTAGTTTTGAAAACGCTGAGAACACAGTTAAAAATGTTGTTGGACCAGTTTGTGAACGTTTTCATTACGTTCCGTTTGAGGTCCTTAAGTTCGTTGATCTAAAGGTATATATTCGTTTCCGCAGATCATATGTATTTCTTAACAGATGTTTATAAAAAAAAGTACGTTTAAAATAAACACATGGTGAAATATATCTTAGGTTCGAACGTCTCTAGGTAAATATTTTTGAGGTTGTTAGAGGAAGTGTTTGGAAAAGTTAGTGGGATATTTTAATTAGGCCGCATATATCTGAGTCAAAGACTGCCTTTGTGCATGTCGGCATGTTTAAGTATGACCTCATTTGTTGTAGAGTAGCTAAAGGTAGGTTGAAAGTGTCCAATATGAAAGTGAAATTGCTTTTAGTTGGTGCAATATGATGATAATAAGACAAGTTGAATTTAAGTGTTGATGTGTTTCTTTGAGGTTAAGGTACTATATTTTTAAAATAGTAGTTGAAAGTAATTTAATAACCGAAAAGAACAGCCCGGAAGGTCTTTGACCCGATGGTAACAAGATGTGGATGTAGGACGAAGTACGTCCCTCTTTATCGAGGTTGAGTGATCGAGTTTTGTTGGAGATAAATGTTATGTGTTTCGAGTCTAAAGTTTGATAATAAGGGTAGAAGGAGAAACTTGATGATTATTTTGAATTTAAACATCTTTTTGTGCTTTTGTGACAGGTTGATGATGGGTTGAACGAGCTCCATCGTCGTGTACCATCCTTGAAACAACTACCAAACCAAGCTAAATACGTAGCTCATAACCTTCCTGAAGTGACTAAAGATTTGGCTCATGAAGCACTCCAACAAGCAATAAAAATTGCAAACGCGTTGTACGTGAAATACGAGCCAACAGCTAAACAACTGTATGCAAACTACGAGCCAATAGCTGAGAAGTACGCAGTCTCCACATGGCGGTCAATGAATAAACTCCCAGTGTTTCCTCAAGTAGCTCAAATAGCTGTTCCAACAGGTGCTTATATGCTTGAAAAATATAACGTTATAGTCTGTTATACTGCTGAGAAAGGGTATGTTATGGCGCAGTATTTACCGTTGGTTCCAATTGATAAAATCGCAAAGGTGTTTGAGGAGAGCGAGAATGGGCCGATAGTTGGAGAAAGTGTTCAGGTCGAAACATGATGATTCGTGTTGTTTGTTACAAATAGTGTAAGGGTGTGGTAACTTGTTTCGGGTTTTTAAGTTGTGGGTTATTTTCTTAAATCTTAAGTAGTCAGAGATGGTATGGTATGGTTTTTCTAGTGGAATATAACTCAAGTGGTAGTTTGGTTGTATTTTCGTATTTCGCTTTTGTTAGTAGTTATTATCCGAGAAGTTTAGGGATGTTTGGGTTTGTATTTGTAAAATGGCGTTTTTAAAGTAAGTATTAGTCTAATCAGAATTCGTAGAAATTTAAAAGTCCGAATAATAAAACCATAAGTAAACATATCATATAATCATTAATGAAAATGAAACCGAAACAGTATGTGTTACGCCCGAACTGTAGTAATATATTTTTTTGGGTAAATGGGAATGATTACCCCAATAAATTAAACTGTAGTTATATATTGAAACATAATGTCAAACTCCTACATTTTGTACCAATAATTTTTTTATCTAATAAATGGGAGTTGGGGCTGATGTCATACGGCTGACATGGCGTTTATTTAGGCTGTCCACATAGGATGGTTAATGAAAATGATGATGTCACAATTCAGTTATATATATAATTTTTATTTAAATTTAAATATATTTTGATTTTATAGATTCAAGGGTTGTTTTTCTTGAAAAAAAGGACATGTACTGGAGACGTTTTACATTGGAATCCTAGAGGTTTTTCTTTATTGGGCTCTTCAATGCTAGATACCTAAATAAATTTGAATTTCAAAATCTACTACTTCCCCATTATCGATTCTTCTGTTTCTTTCTTTCAGATCTATAAAAAAGAATTGCTTTTTTTTTTCCAGTTCCTCCGAGTTCTTCAGGTTCAGGTATATAATCATTCATCAATATGTAAATCACCCCACTTCTGCAATATGCCAAGGCAGGCTGAAGTATTCATCTTAAAAAGACTCAATAATGTTTAATTTTAATATGCAATCCACGATTCTTTGTGCTATGTAGTACTTGAATCTTCATTAGATTTTTCAAAATCAAAACCAGTGACTCTTATTGCGTGTCTTGGGTAAAGGGTTTTTTTTAGCAGCTACAAACATTTTCATTGGCGGGTATTGAAACGACTTTGCATCCTCTCCAAAATCAGACAGATACATAATTTCTTTCAAGATTGAATCAGGCACGCTTTCATGCTTCTCGAGGACAGAGAGCTTTTCTTTTCTTTTTGGTTGGACAAGACTGAATTTTGCTTATTTGTTTTTAGGGTGATATGAACATCAAGATGTAGAAGACATATGATTTGTATGAAAGTTCTTCGGTTTCTCTGGTAATAACTCATCTCTTCATATTCTTTATTTGACAACTATTGTGATTTGTTAACAGCTACTTTTCATAGTTGCTGTTTTTTTCTTTTTTCTTTTTCCTGACGATGAAACAAGTTATTTGAATCATTAGTAAGTTTTTGGTCAATTTCAGTTTACGGTTGTTGTTTTTTCACCATAAGATTCCCTACAAGTTTGTTTATTAACACCAACTATAATATTCATACCAGTTGCTTGATAAAATGCTTGATCGAGATTTTTTTTTTATTATTTAAATCTTAGAAATGGTCCCTCTTTTTATGCATATCATAGGCTTAATCAAATTTTAGTCACAGTACAACAACCATTTTTTTCACCTAAAGTCTCACAAATTCTATTACAGATCTCTCTTATGGTTATATGGCCATCTTTTTTGTTATGTTTACTATATTTTGATTAATAATTCTTTTTGAATTATGTTAGCAGCTTTGATTGATATTAGTATGAGATCATTATAAGTGCATGAGTAGATCCGAGTAAGTTACCCATTTACAACATTGTCATTTAAATATTCAAAAGTGGATCTTTGTAAAAGATGTGTATGATTTACGAAAATTACAATATTCTATCTATTATTACATTCGATGCCAGTCCTTATAGTTGGTGTTGTGATAGAATCCAAACAATATTTTGTATGAAAAATACTAATTTTCCATATTTTACTAATTAAGCGTAAGTAGTGAAACTTTAAGATTATGTTGGTGGCTGTTGTTAGTATGTTCTAACCCCAGGACATCAATGGAAGTGACAATCCATTTTCAACCTATCGACTATCGAGATTGATTTTGTTTGGAAGTGGCCTTTGTTTTCCTTTATCTTTTATGTTTGACTTAACAAGGAAGTCTAAACTTGGAAAAATCTAATTTAGGCAGCAATTATGTTCTTAACTATGGATGTGGTATTTTTGACTCATTTACTCATGAAAGGGTCGATTTGGGTTTCCCTCTAACAGGTCAATAATCAATAGCTAAAAACACATTCATCTTTCTTAACTTTAAACGATTTGACCCGTTACCCAAACCCACCAATCAACTCATCTTTAAGCCTCTAATAATATGTGTCTCTTTGATTTATGTATCTTTTTACCTTTTTGCTTATGTCGCCAACTTTACACTATATTTTTCTAGCTTCTTTTGGGATGCTTAAATTTCATATTTAGAGCGCATTTATATCGTGCGGACTACCTATTATTTGAAGCTTTTATGGTATATTTTGAGACGACTTGCTTGCATCTGGAGAGGAAATGAGATTTGAATACTGGACAAAGATAATGAATTTGCTTTTATTTTTATTTACTCAATAGTAATTATAATTTTTCCATGTATGTTTGAAATAAATAAAAAGTTGTACTTTTTTGAGACTTATGCTTATTTCGAAGTGTGTAGAATTTTGAGTTTTAAATAAAAGTTTATAGTCTACTAATTATTGATTTCCTGAGATAAATGTATGTGTTTTGGAGTTAAAGTTTAGCATATACAGATTTGCTACTCTATATTTCCTATTATAATTATATATATGTTTGCTTACTTTTTGAAATCAGATTAAACAACTTATAATAAGTAATATGAATTTAATTTTTTAACTACGAAAATTTATCAATTTTAAGTTTATTTTGCTACACTTTAACGATACTTTCTTATATAATCTCGTGTATCACACGGGAAATAAGCTAGTCCCGACTTAAAAGTTGAGTCTCGTGTTTGACATGATAACTGTTTTCCAGGGGGCAACAACTCAACCAACGTGTAACGTCGGGCGTGACAAACTTGCATGCACGTGTTTTGGAACTCGAAGAATTCGTGAATAACCCTTGGAGCTCCCTTTTTTTTGTCTTAAACAAATGAGCTTTATGCCTTTCTATATACACCAAAGTTAATTAAAGACATAATCGATTTAATATATGTTAATTATTCAAAAAAGATTTGCAATAATTTGAAAAACTATATCATGGATAGATTACCTAAAACTTGAGATACATTGAGATCCCCAAATCTTCTATAGATACCACGAGATCTCTATATAAGAGAAATTTAATGTATGTCTACTTGAATACAGTAGACATATAAAGTAGACATGTAAATCATATCTCTATTTGTAAACATATTCCGGCAACTCCAAAGTTTGTTACACCACCCATGTGAGACGAACACAAACTCACTTCGAATTTTCAGATTCTATGTTCTATAAATAACTCATTATAAGAGACGTGTCTTATTCTCATTGACTTCATTTTGGCACCTTGGTTTGTTCTGAACCCCTTATCAATGAGAACACAAACACACCAACTAATATCTTGACTTTTCTCAATAGTGACGAAAAGTTGACTAATTAGTTTACTATCATGCCAGACCGACTGACCGCTGCGAGTAGTTACATAGTACTTACATGTCACTTAGGGTTGTTCGATATCATTACGGACCAAAGATTCGGACTTAGACCACGGACCCATATCAAAGATTAAGTCTTTAACCAAAACCTGCAGACTCATTTTTTCAAAGAAAAAACCCAGCCGCTACCCTTCAATCTGCAATCCTCCACCACCGATGTCCACTGCCGCTGCTCTCCACCGCCGCCGCTGCTCCTCCTCTGCTAGATGACAAGTTCCTAAATTTCAACTTTGTTAATTATAAACTACCAATAGTAATAAGTACAGAGTTATGATTATGAATGGTATACATACAAGGATATGATTCTAGAATTTTCCGTATTACTATAACTGCAGTTAAGACCAATCCAGACATATGTTTGTGGAACCGGTTTAAGCATCTAGCCGTTGGAAAAATGTTTAAAGCCGTTATTTGACCGTTTTTTTTGCGTTTTTGACAAAATAGAGGAAATGATCTCAGTTTCGCAACGTAAACTACAGTTACGTTGGCGTAACTACAGTTACGCTACGTAACTGAGATCAGGTCCTGAAAACGTAACTGACCGTTTTTTTGCGATTTTTGACAAAATAGAGGAACTGATCTCAGTTTCGCTACGTAACTGAGATCAGGTCCTGAAAACGTAACTAAGATAGTCCAAACGTAACTAACATAGAATGAGATTCACAAAGCAATCAATACATGTCTACTTTACTTGACCAAATTGCTACTCAAATTTTTTCAAATGCTTCACCTTAATTGTACTCAATCATTGTTAGGTTTCTTTGGATTTTTTTAGTTTGGATTTTTTTAATTTGGATTTTGTAAGGCATTTGGATTTGTTTAATTTGGATTTTGTAAGACATTTGGATTTATGTTTAATTTGGATTTATGGTTAATTTGGATTTTGTACGACATTTAATATAAAAATAAACAGAAGGGTAAAATAGTCATTTCTCAAAATCAGCATAGCCAGTCCGAGGCATAATCAAACACAACAAACTCAGTCTGCACCTAATTCAGTCTGAGCTCCAACTAAGCCTGCACTAACTCTGTCTGCAGCTATCAAACAGCCCTTATTATTTTCAGTCTGACACATTATTTACTTTATATAAGAAAACAAATTATAACACACACATATATATGGGCACACACGGGTGGGGTTGACGCGTATATTGAAATATGTACGAAGGTCATGGGTACCTTCCAATCTACCTTTATATATATATATATATATATATATATATATATATATATATATATATATATATATATATATAGAGGTGGGTTCAATTAGGAACCATTAAATATTTAAGAACCATTAGGAACCACTTATTTACCACTAGATCATTTTGATCAAAAATAAATGACAAGGTGGCAAATTTGTAATTAATCTAAATAAGAGGGGCAAAATATAACATCTAATTCTCTTTCAAAACAAATACCAGGCACTTATCAAACTCTTTATCTCACTCCTTCACGGATTCAACACGAAAACCAGAATTTATCATCATAATCACTTGCAAATCATGTCGAATAATCGAACAATCAAACAATTGATGATCGAGAACAATTGTAAGTAATCTGATTCGGTTAATTTTTCAATTTTAGAGTTTTTTTCTCGATTTCTAGAGTTTTTTTTTTTCCGATTTCTGGACATTTTTTCTATTGATTTCAAATGATATGAATCTATTATACACTCTATTGTATTAAGTTGTAAATGCAAGCGGATTCACTTGTTATTATACTATATTTTATAAATTGACAAAAAAAATGGGGGTTTTCATATATCTAGGGTTTAATCAGTTAAATATGTGTTTAATTTGGTAAATTGGTTGTATTTACTACTCTATATTGTGTATTTACTAGTGAAAGTAGATTTATGCAAGTTATTAGAGTTGCACGCTAGGTGTTCGATGAAATGTTTGTACCAATTTGTTACATTAAATCTCTATATATTTCTTATATATTCATTTTTGTTTTATGCTTATTCACAAATATATACATCTTTATGTTATTCTTATTGTAACACTAGATTGTATTAATATATGTTTGTGATTGTTGTTAAAAATGATGTGTTTCAAATTTATTGAAGTTAATGTTGAAAAAAAAAAATGTAGAGTTAATTACATAATTGGTCCTTGTGTTTGTTCCAAAACAACGGGTCCAGTCCCTGGGTCACAATTCGTTCGGGTCTAGTCCCTAGAGCCTATCTTTGGTTGCACGTTTGGTCCCTGCGTCTAAGGACTGTTAATTTTTAACGTTAAATGGTGTCACATGCCAAACATGTGATGGGTAAAAAAGTAATTTTGCCTTTCTTTTCCCCCTTTATATACCTCCATCTTCTTCCTCACCTACCTTTTTCCCCATTTATATAGACTCCATTGAACCATTTGAAATTCATCTAAATAAAATACAGATATAGATATATAATCACACCTTCCTTCTTCTTTAAATAAAATCAAAAAGTCCATTTCCAGATCTTAATTCTCAGATTCACCTCACAAAAATCAACGCGAATCAATATTAACCTAATCTGATCAAATAGATACAAATCAAACTATTCCTGTAAATATATATACACATTTCTTCATACACACACACACACAAAACACACAGTGAAGGTGAAAAGTAAAACTATAATGACGAATTATAGAGTATGTTACTGTTTTATAAGAAAGTTTAAAGTAACGGAAGCTGAACCGCCGTTAGATGTTAAAGAAGCTTTTCAAAAATATTCCGGTGATAAGATTCACATGACGTCAGATCAGCTGAGGTTGTTTTTGGAGGAGTGTCAAGACGGTGCCATTTCAGATGTGGATCGTATAGTAGACCAGATACTTCATAAACGACATCATCATCTTGCAAAGTTGATTCATAGGAAATCGATTTCGTTAGAGGATTTTCATTATTTTTTGTTTAATACCGACCTTAATCCGCCTATTACATCTCAGGTAACAAATTACGCCTATTACATCTCAGGTAATTTCTCCGTCGTCCATCGGTGCATTCTCAAGCCATCGGCGTGTACAGAATCGGTTGGGTACGTCATCAGTACGCCGGTGGTTTCCATGATCGGAGACGGAGATTGATTGGTGGTTGACTGGTGGTAAATGGATGAATTTCTAATGGTTCAATGGAGTCTGTATAAATGGGTTGGTGAGGAAAAAGGTAGGTGAGGAAGAAGATGGAGGTACATAAAGGGGGAAAAGAAAGGCAAAATTACTTTTTTACCCATCACATGTTTGGCATGTGACACCATTTAACGTTAAAAATTAACAGTCGTTAGACGCAGGGACCAAACGTGCAACCAAAGATAGGCTCCAGGGACTGGACCCGAACGAATTGTGACCTATGGACTGGACCCGTTGTTTTGGAACAAACACAGGGACCAATTATGTAATTAACTCAAAAATGTATTTTAAAGTGAATATTCAATGTATACATTTGTGTATCCAGTAGTGAATACATAGTATAAAAACGTTATACACAAATGAATATAATGTATTATGAGCAAACCGTGATTTCTTGATGAAAAAAAGGTTTCAATATGCATATACACATAATCATTTGTTGTTATTTTTATTTTTAGACTTTTGTAATGAAATATTATGGTTTTTAATGTAGTTTATCTAGTGACTAATTATCATATATGTTTATTCAGGTGTAGATTTGGAAAGTAAAGAAAAGTTCAGAGAAGATAAATAAAGAAAAATGTTGAAAGATCAATATTAACGATAAGTCACAACGAATGGTTGCTTAGAGTTGATTTACTTTTTGGTTATTATGTACAAAATCTTTGAATTAGTATACAATTTGTATACAGTAGTAAATACACTGTATCTACTTATGAATATATTTTTATATACATACTTGTTATTGTATACAAATTGTATTAGTGAATACAGAGTAGACAGTAGTGTATACATTGTATTCACTAGTGTATCAACTTTTGTTAATGAATACAATCTCTAGTGGTGAAAACATTTGAATAGATTAGTGTGTCTACTAGTGAATACATAATATACACCAGTGAATACATAATATACACCAGTGAATACGCAATATACACAAGTGAATATATATTATATATACACAAGTGAATATACAATATATATACACAAGTGAATATACAATATATATATATACACAAGTGAATATACAATATACACCAGTGAATACGCAATATACACAAGTGAATATACAATATATATATACACAAGTGAATATACAATATACACCAGTGAATACGCAATATACACAAGTGAATATACAATATATATACACAACTGAATATACAATATACACCAGTGAATATACAATATATATACACAAGTGAATATACAATATACACTAGTGAATACGCAATATATATACACAAGTGAATATACAATATCTATATACACAAGTGAATACGCAATATACACAAATGAATATACAATATATATACAAGTGAATATACAATATATATACACAAGTAAATATACAATATACACCAGTGAATACGCAATATACACAAGTGAATACGCAATATATATATATATATATATATAAATTTAATAGTTATATTGGGTAGGTTGTTAATTACTTTGGCTATAAAGTTCTAATGTATAGTAGTTATATTTTTTGTGGTGTCGTACATTTCCAATTTTATTGTTTAGAAGAGATCTAAAAAGTAAAAAAAAAAAGGTAAATCATGTAATAATTCATGTCAGAAATAATTAAATAATGAGAAAAACATCTAAGTAAACAAGAATATAGACATCCATTTGAATTTTCAATATGAAATGTACCAAATTTGACCTATAAAGTCAAAAATAAATTTTCACCACTTCAACAGAACTGCTCCAATTTCACCACACAAAAACACAAAACAGCTTATAACATGCCTACGCATTTACACGTTACGCATTACTACTAATTCATTCACTGAAACAAAACATCAAACACATGGTGTGCAAAACATACCAAGCATCACAAGCGAAACCATAAAGCGTATCAGTCGGAACAGCAATAACCTTCCCAGCTCGTAAAGCTTCGACCGCTTCATCGGCATAAGCCTCACTCGCAGGTCGAACAATCTCAGAAATAATTTCACTCTCATTCAACGCCATTTTTCGACTCGATTCGCAGCAAAAGCGTTTGTTCAGTTGAAGAATTCTTGTGAATTTCAACTTGGGTATGCCTGAAATTGTAAAAAGAAAGTTAATTTGGGATTAAAAAGAATGATGTAGGTCGTGTGTGAGAGGGAGGGGGAGAAAAAGAGACTGTGTGTGTAATGTCTGATTTACCCTTTTAGTGATAACTAATATTAGATCTAAATCTTAAAATTAAAAGATGATCCAAGGGCCAAGAGGTGGTTCCTTTGGTTCCTAATTATAAAGATGGTTCTCATATGAAACCAAGTCTATATATATATATATATATATATATATATATATAGTGAATGGTTCATGCGAGAACTCTTTTTTTTTGCGACAACTGCGAAACTCTCACAAAAAGTGTTAAATCACATTTCACTTTATTCATTCACATGTAAACTTTTTTGGAGATTAATAATCAAGTAAATATAAACGTAAAAAACTAAAAAAAAATCTTATAAAATAACGTAAAAAAATTTCGTTCATATATGAGCTCATTTTTTGAAAAAAAAAAACGTTCACATGTGAACAATTCTAAATACTCGTGATTTCATACAATTTTTTTTCATTTATATTTTTACTAGATTTTTAACATTCAATAGTTTTTAAATGTCAATAGATATAATTACATGTTAATTGACACTTTTTTTAAAAGTTCTCGCAGTTCTCGCAGAAATAAGAGTTCTCGCATGAATCAATCTATATATATATAGATTGAAGTTCAAAAGGGATCCCTAATTCTCTAGAGATCCACGGTCCCTTCCTAACCATCCATTTTTCCTTATATCTTTATTCTTTTTTTTTACTTTTTTTCTAAAAAAAAATTTTACTTTTTTCTTTTACCTTTTTATTTACTTTTTATTTTTTTATTTTTTTTTCTTCCGAAAATCAAATTTGATTTTCAACCTTACTTTTTAAAAATCAAATGTGATTTTCAATATACAAATCTTTTATGGGTAAAATCACGTTTGACTTTAAAAAATTATTGATTATTTTTTACTAAAATCACATGTAATTTTTAACCTACAAACTATTTTGTTTATAAAATCACATGTGATTTTCGAGAAACAAATTTTTCAAGTGTGACTTTAAAATTTATAAATTTTGGTTTTTGAAAATCTCATTTGATTTTCGACAAAAAAAAAAATTCACGTGTGATTTTAAAATTTATAAATTTTGGTTTTTGAAAATCACATGTGATTTCAATTTTTTACAAAAAAATCACATGTGATTTTGAAAAAAAAAAAAATTATGTAAAACATAGCAAAAAATAAAAACCGAATTAAAAACGAAAAAAAATTATGAAAAAAAAAGAAATATATTAAGGGGAAAATGTATAATTAGGAGGTAGATCTCTGGATCTCTAGCGAATTGGAGATCCCTTATATATATATATATATATATATATATATATAATACATTTACGATAATATTTTATTCAAAAAGTTAAGAAAAAAGTTGGATGCATTTTTTTAAAATTAAATGCATTTTTTATAATTTTTCGAACTTAGATGCATTTTTTCATGTAGATGCATTTTTCATAAAAAAAAAAAAAAAAAAAAAAAGATATATAATATATTTAAGCTAATATTTTTGTCAAAAAGTTCAAAAAACGTTAGATGCAGTTTTTTATAAAGAAAAAAAAAAGTTGTCAAAAGTATATCAAATGGGTGCTTGTTAGAAAGATAATTAAATGTTTGTTTAATTTAAAGTTTTGAATTTTATTAAGTGAGTTTTGAATTTGTTTTTATTATTTATATATTTGATTTTGTTTTTACATGATTTTTTTCCTCCTATCGGTGTTACTTAAGTAACGGGTGTCACGTTGCTAACCGGAGAAGTCTTATACCTATAACGTGTACATATAATAATGTTTCAAAAATACATAATATCACTATCAACTAATTTTCCAATAAAATATTTCTCCAATAACATTGCCAGAAACCGCAGAAGGAAAACTATCGGCGATGGTAAGGGTTTGTTCAAAAGAGACTCCATCATAGCCGCCACAATCATGGCAGTCTACCACTGATGGAGCCACAAACAAGTCAGTACGGGTTGATCTCGCCCATTGCCAGCCTGTGTCTAACCCGTTTAAAATTATAATGGAAAGGGTAAATACTTCATCGAGTTAAACTGATTGAAAACATTGATTGATCTTAATTTTGAGTGTCTAGTTGTGTTATACAACGGGTCAATTCAGTTAGCATGTTTTATTAACCGTTAATGAATTGAGGTTCAACTTTATCATATCATGCTCGATTTTGGCATATGAACCCATCAACCTAACAGGAATGGTGAAAGATATAGATAACACACCAAAGTATACTAGAATTAAGGATTACGCGATCCAAACATAAGAAAACCATAGGTAACGGAAAGTAAATTACTGTATTCCCTCGTAAATTCATCTCATCTGAGTACAGAGTTCATTGCACAAAAATACCATAAGCATTAAACAAAAGTTTTCAGCTGCTGCTTATTCAATTAAAAAACATAATAATGAAATAAAAACAATAATCTTTAAAAGCACCAAACCAAACCGAATCCTTAATAACCGTTGTAATTCTCACCAGCTCCAGGCCACAGTTTCTTGTATGCTGAAATTACCGAAGGAATAACCGCTGCAAGTGCAAGTGAAAGATACTCTGAGCTGCTAGTTTTGACGGTAATCTGACCACTCATTTTGTTATTAATTCCAGCTCTAACCGCCACCTTTGAATTTCGTCCAACAGAAAACTGCGCCAAACTGTTTAAACCCAGAGCCAAATCTCCTCTCCATTTTATAATCGATAGTCCTAAAGTTGACTGGACTTGACCGATCGGGTATTCATTCTCCCTACGCTGGATTTCAATGTTGGCTCCATAAGCAGAATCTGTTTGAAACCGAACTGTTCCAGCACTTCCGATGATGGAATACTGTCTCCCGATCGTAACCTGGTCTTCTACTTTAAACCCAGTGACAACATTTTCTCCAAGAAAAGTAACAGACATTCCAGCAGCGGTTTTGTTCTTTTTCAAGTTTTTAAATTTGGTTTCACCGCGAACAATGTACGCAAGCTGTTTACCAATTGGTTGGATGTCGAAACCAGCCATAGTAGAGAGATCCAAATTCCCACCATGCTTTGCGGAAACTGAAGAATCCATGTTGATAGTGAAATCCTTTTTGTCTTTAGTAACCTGAACAGAAACGGAAGCAGGAAAACGGCTAAGAATTGCAAGGGTTTGCTCAACATTAACTCCGTCATAACCGCAATCGTGGTCCCACCCATGTGTGTCGAGAACGGGTCGGGCTAAAAACTGTGAAGTTGGTTCCAGGAACCGAAATCGGTACGCCGGATTATCGCTGTCAAAAGACGGCGGTAATGCCATGTCAGGTAGTGGTACCGCCACAGGAGCCGGTGCATCGTCTTCACCTTCTTCGGTTTGATAGGCTTGTTCAGCGACGGAATCTTTGCCTCTTTTTTTCATTTCTTTCATTCGTTTTACCTCCTCTTTCCATTGTTTCTTCTGTAAAAGTTTCACACGATAATCGTATTCATCAAAGTACGCTTTTTTCTGCTCTCTGGAAAGTTTAGAGAGTTGAGATTTTTTCAACGGTTTAAATGGCGGGAGCTGATCGTACTCATCTTCTTCATTTTCATCTTCCACGTCAGAATCGCTTAAATCTGCCAAGTCATTATCTGACTCGCCGCCATCACCGAGCTTTGGGTGTGGACGAGACTGTAACATCGACGACAACATATACGGCAAAGGTGGTGAACGAACACGGAAACCAAACAGCTTACGGTTACTATCATACGGATCATGCGGTTTTGTCAAAGAATTTGCTTCTGCTAAAATCTTCATCGAGTAACAAAGCATTAGTAACTGTGGCCGCCAAGTTTGACCATTTGGAAGCACCTTTTGACCATCCCTGTTCTTCCTACACATCTCATGGTTTTCAACTAATGTAACCGGATTCATCAAACTTGGACTCATCATTCTCATATCACCGACCGCTTTACCAATCGCTTGTTGAACAACATGTGAACGTTGCGTAACAAGCATTTCATAACTCAACGGAACACCATTTGATCCCTCTGGCGGTGCAGAAGCTCCATGTGTGAAAGTCACAATCGCACTTCGCCATATAGAAGAGCCAAGTGAGGTTGTAACCGTGTTCAGTAAGGGAATATCGTTATGATCACGAGTTGGTGCGTCTAAACGGTCTACATAAAGAACAATATCGAGGGGCTTTTTCTTTGTTAACTTTTTAACTGATGACAATACACTTCTGTTAAACCCTTGCTCCATAACAGAAGTCCGAAGCCCGGGTGTATCAAATACCCGAACCATGACTCCACCAACCATCCCACTTATCTCCTTCACCGAACTAGTAGCGGGTTGAAACGCACTGATAACAGTTTTCTCTTCACCAAAAATGGAATTTATGGTAGCACTTTTACCAACACCAGCTTTACCAATAACAAGAATGTTAACGGAAAAATCCAGATCATTATCTCCATCAGCTTCAAGCTCCATAGCTTTCAGTTTAGCAGAATCAAGACTAAAAGATTGACCCGTTTGTCTCCCTGCAATTAATGCCAACCTGTAGAGAACCTGTGCAGCAACAGATTCGTCTGGTGAAAGGCCTAATCTGTGCACGAGTCGTAAAAACTTCACCCTGATGGATTGTAACTTTTCAAGCTTTGCCCTTTCTTCTTCGGTTAAATTAGCCTCGGTTTCACTGCGATTTAATAGACTTGAAGGATCGAAGATGTTGGAACGGTTTTGTCTGGGGGCGGACCTCATAGCTTGGAGAGATGAACCTAACCCTGCTGGACGTTCAATTGTGAAAAGTCGAGAACCATCTTGAGAAGCAAAGGAGACGTTTCCACCTTCTACACCGCCATCAGCTGCTGCTTTTAGAAGTGCTGCTAAAGCAGCTGAATCGAAAAGCTCTTTCCCATCTTCTTCGTCATCTTCTTCCTCAGAATCAGTGGCAATCTGACCGTCGATTAACTGTGAACGATCTTGAGAACTTTCGCCACCTTCTAATTCCTCCATAAATTGCTTAGCAGCTTTTGAGCTTCCAAATATAACACCATCTGTTTCTTCTTCGTCTTCTTCTGAAGGGGAGCCATCAACGTACCCTTCTTCATTATCATCTTCTTTTTCTTCAGTTTCCTCTAAAACAAATTTGTCAGCCATCCCATTTTCTAACTCGTTATCTTCCTCCTCAGCATCTGCCTTCACATCTGTATCAGCAGGAATCGATTTTTCCAAAACTTCCGTTTTCTGGTGCGCGTCAACCTCCAAACCATCTACTGGAACATCATCCAAAACAGTCTTCACAACCACTGATCCGTTTTCTGCTACGTTTTCTTTAGCTTCATAATCAACTTCCTTTTCGACTTCCGCCTCTGGATTCTTTTCATTCTCTTCTAAATCATAACCAACAGAATCTTCAGCCAAAGGCGAAAACTTGCCACCGGTTACTCCAACAACCTCCTTATCCACCACTTCTTCCAAAATACGGTCCATCTTCTCATCATCAATTACCGCCACATCACCATCCTCTTCTTCCGTCTTCACAACCACTGACACCCCTGCAACTCCCGGAATTGGCAAATCAACATCAATACTTTCAACAACAGAATCCTCTTCAGAAGTCACCTTCACATCATTTCCAGCAACCGACTCTGATACAACCTCGGATTTCTCAGGTGTTTCAACTTCCTTATTTGTAACTACAACCACTCCCGCCACTCCTGGAATCGGCATATCAACATCTATACTATCCACAACAGCATCCCCTTCAGAAGTAACTTTCACATCAGAATCCAAATCAACTGTTTCAGCAATCGTGCTATTTTCTTCGGAATCAACCTTCAAATCATTTACACCAACAGACTCTAAATCAACTGTTTTAACAGCCGAATCAACTTTCACGTCATCAATTGTTTCAACAATCGCACTTTTGTCTTCAGATTCATCAACTGTTTCAACAACAGCGCTATTATCAACAGAATCAACTTTCACATCATTTGTACCAACAGATTCATCAACTGTCTCAACAATAGCGTTTTTGTCTTCGGAATCAACTTTCACATCATTTGCAACAACAGATTCATCAACTGTTTCAACAACCGCGTTATTATCAACAGAATCAACTTTTACATCACTTGCAGCAACAGAATCAACTTTCACGTCATTTGCAGCAACAGAATCATCGTTACTAACTTCAGAATCACCTTTCACATCATCCGCACCAGCAGCAGATTCCGAATCAACTGTTTCAACAACCGAATCAACTTTCACATCATCATCCGCACCACCAGAATCCAAATCCTCCGTTTCACCAACCAAGTTACTCTCATCACCACCACCAACCAACACCACATCATCTTCATCATCATCATCATCATCCTCCTCCTCCTCTTCCTCAACCACACCACCACCAACAACCGCCACACCAGGTACAGCAGTCGTTTCAACTTTAATCTCATCCACAACCGCATCACCTTCTTCCGTCACCTTCACTCCGTTCTCCACAACAACTTCACTTTCCTCCACCTTATCCTCCCTAACCTTATCCAAAACAACCTCGTTTTCGACATCATCACTTTTCAAAACCATAAACTCCGGCGCAGCTTCCGAAAACGTCTCGTCACCGTCATCTACATTACCTAGGGTTTCAGTATCAACTAAACTATTATTATCATCCAAAATTGACTCATAAGCTTCCTGAAAACCCTCGTTTTCATCATCGGTATCAACAATTACACTACTAACACCTTTTTTACTATCAATTTCATCATCAATTTTACTAACAGAATTAACGGAATTAACGGAATTAGAAACTGAACCTGAATTTGAATTTGAGAGTGGTGACGTGGCGGTAACAGTATTATCTTCCTTTGAATCCATGGATTGATAACTGATGATAAGAATTAGGGTTTATGGTTGAATTGAGAGTTTGAGAAATTGGGGATAAGGTTTTGGGAGAGTTTGTAGATAGAGAGATTATGAAATCTCTCTCTAAGCAGCCGCTGTGTGTGTGTTTGGTGTGGGGTGGGGGGTTTTGGGGAATTTTGTATCTGGGCTTTGGATGGTGAGTTTTGTGAAATGACGAATATGACTCTGGGTGAACACGTCAGTAAGAGAGAGATTTTGCTTTGAGGAGGTTACAGTGAACGTAAGACGTGATGTGGATAAGACATGATATTTTTTAAAGCGTGACAAGGTGGTAAAAAAAATTAATATATTTTATATATTTATATATATTTTACTATTATTAAGTTATATAAATATTAATAAATTATCAAAAAGTATGTTTTAACATTTAAGTATATATATATTCTAAGATATAGTTACAAATTTACAATCAAATGGTACTCTTCATGGTTTCTTCAAAGGAAAGAGGGGTCTTCGTCAAGGCGATCCGTTGTCCCCTTATTTATTTACTCTTGTAATGGAGATCCTCTCTCTTATGCTTCAAAGACGTGTTAGGGAGTCAAACAGCTTCTCGTTTCATCGGTACTGTTCTAGCTCAATATTATAAACCTTTGCTTTGCGGATGATTTGTTTCTTTTTGCTCATGGAGATGTGGAGTCTGCTCGATTTATTATGGAGTCGTCGGAGGAATTTAAATCTGCCTCGGGTCTTGCTCCTAGTCTCCCTAAGAGTAAGGCGTATTTTTGTAACATGATTAATCATGTAAAATTGGGTATTCTTAGTATTATTCCTTTTGAGGAGGACTCACTTCCGGTTATATATTTGGGGGTTCCTCTTGTTCTTTCGCGGTTGGGTTATCGTGATTGTTTGGAGCTGTTAGATAGAGTTAAAAAGCGGGTTAATGATTGGAGGAACAAAGTTTTATCGTTTACGGGTAGAGCTCAGCTCCTTAGATCAGTTCTTAGCTCAATGCATCTTTATTGGGCTTCGGTGTTTATATTGCCGGCGAGTCTTATGGCTGAGTTAGAGCAGGTAATGAGAGGTTTTCTTTGGTGACATGGCGATTTTAAGAGGGGCAAAGCTAAGGTTGCATGGGATGTCGTTTGCTTACCCAAATTTGAAGGCGGTTTGGGGATTAGAAGACTTGAGGTGTTTAATAAGGCTTTAATTTCTTCTCATATTTGGAGTATTCTTGTGGGTAAGGAGTCGTTATGTGTTAAAGGGATTCACATTTACAAATTGAACGGTCGTTCGTATTGGGACATTCCTTTCCGTGGTAATATGTCGTGGGGATGGCGGAAAATGTTACAAATTCGTAATATTGTTCGTCCTTTCTTTTGGTCTAAGGTTGGTAATGGCTTATCTACGTTTGCTTGGCATGATACTTGGAGTGATTTGGGTCCTAATTATAGAATTGTGTCGAATAAGGATATCTCTAATGCATGGTTCTCTTATTCTTCTACGGTGCATGAGATAGGAAGTCGTTTAAATGGTAATTGGCCGGTTATATGGGGTAATAAATACCCTACTGTTTTTCACACTATAATTCTCGTGATGTCTAATGTTCAAGACCAAGTAATGATCAAAGGTATTTCGGGCAACTTGGAAGTTTTTTCGGTTACTGCCATTTGGGATTGGATTGTATTCGTCCTCGTGGGTTGGAAGTGGATTGGTTTCATTTAGTTTGGTTTCCTAACCAAATTCCCAGCTATGCGCTCCTCCTTTGGCTGATTTTGAAACGCAAGCTAAAAACCCAATATCGGCTTAGGTATTGGGATTTGAGTAATTCTACTTTGACTATATATCGGTTTGCCCTTTGTGTCAAGTATGTCCGGATTCCCGTGAGCACCTGTTCTTCGAGTGTGGTTTTGCTTCTCAAATTTGGGAACAATTTAAAGTTCTTATGGGGATGTCTAATATGCCCTCTAAACTGAATGATATTGTTTCCATGTTGATTCCGAGTTCCAAGCATCGTTCTTTCAAGAATGACTTAAGGAAGCTTGTCTTTGCTACTACTTGTTATTTCGTGTGGCAAGAACGCAATAGTAGGCTGTTTAAGCAAGATCGAAGGTCTCAAGTTACTATTGTTGGGTTAATTCAATCAAATGTTCGTTTAAAGCTTATGAAGTGCAGTTTCAAGATGAAGGCTTCGGATATGGCTCTTGTTGATTTATGGAAGTTGCATGCTAGTTTAGTTCCTTAGTTGTTGTTTGTTTTTACTTGTAATGTTATATGGTATTTCCCTAGTGGAGCTATTGTTAGGGTTTATTTTTCTCGTTAACAATCTTGGGGCATGTCCCAAGGTGTGTTTGTAGTTTGTTCAAGCGTTGCTTGAAGTTAATGTGGTACCCCTGCCACATTCATTTGTACTGAACTGTTTTTGGTGTAATATATTTAACCGGAGACAAAAATTGTTCCTTTTACCCAAAAAAAAAAAACACGAGCTCATCTGAGTTCGAGTTTGATTTTTACTCGTTATCGGAGATCGAGTTTTATATGTAAACCTTGAGCTATAGTTAGTAATTTAACGATGTATGACTCATGCTTTTATAAGGTAGTATTTATTATCCAAGTAGTCAAGAAATCCGTTTAACCTTGTTTAGAATCAAGAGTGCGGTGAATGAAGCTCGGGATCAAGCATTTTTGTTAAACGATATCCAAGTTAAATTCAAGTTCGGCTCAATTCATTTAGACTTTGTTCAAATCGAGCTTCTAACAAGTCAAACTTGAATATCTCATGAATATTTTGAATTTATACGTTTTAAAATTAACAAGTTTCGATTTTCATGCTTTTATGCGATTTAATTCGTCTTATCAATAAACTCGTATATAATTTGTTCTTCTATGTTTCAGTTTAAGTCATTATGAATTTGAAGATGTGAAAATATACATATGAAAAGAAACTTAAACAAAACATTTTCATAATCTTCTTATATAAAATAGATACTCTTTAAAACATTCAATATGCTAACAACGATACGTTATTATGAATCATTATATTTTGGTAAAATCGTGATTATACTTTGGATAGTATAATTTATAATCAAAGCCAACTAAAGTAAAATTAGATTATTCTAGATTTCAGATCTTGTGATCACGATCGAGTCCCATGTTTCATTTCACATATGTAAAATTGATATGTGTTTTAGAAACAAAATGTAAATCATAAAAAAATTAAAAAAAATAGATCCATATGTTTAAAAAATTGTTAAATTCTTTTTTCTTAGCCTAAGTAATATTTTGCTTCAAGTATATTGATATCTTGAATAAAGACAATTTGGAAAATAATTAATAATAGAAATTAATAATGCCTACTCTTTATACTATGTTGTTTATATTTTTCTGTTTTTATTTTAAAATTCATATTTTTATTTGTTTGTTTGGTCCAAACAATGCATTCAACCCCCAAAAGCCAATCGTACGCCTTTACAAAGTTGGGTGCAACAATAAATGTGGGACGGCAATAACAAAAAATAACTTATTACTATTCGTACTATATGGCTTGCTTATGGCTTATTTTAAAACCACATTTCGAGTCAATTTTTTTTTTGATAAACATCGTATGATGATAAGAGTTTGGAAACAATTACAAAAATATTTGTAGGACTATATACATTACGAAATTGAAGGTCCCTGAGAAAATAAAGTGTGCTCCTATTCAAAATTTAACATTTATCAACGATTTTTTACCTATTAATTGAACGACATAATGAATAAAAATCTAATATTTACTAACAATTTTTTAACTATTCATTGAATAACATAATGAATAGTAAGTTTTTTTTCTTTCTTTTTTAAGTTTAGGTAATAAAAATCTTGGTGTTTTGTTTTAATCTAAAAAAATTAAAATGAAACAATAAATTTGTTTAACTGAAAGATCGATTATTGTTGCATCTATACGTAAATAAAAAAAATTCATTTTAATCTAAATTCTACAAACATAACAAAAAAATATCCACGTATTTTTTATAAAAAAATTTAGCATGATGGTTTTGTTTTGTGTTATTCAAAGAAAAAATGTACATTTTTATTTAACTGTCAATTTAATTAAATTTTGTGTTTCTAATTTTTTTTTAAGTTATAATTGTTTGAAAACGGTAATTTAATAACATTTATATTATAATTTTTTTATTTGATTTGACATTAAACTATATATGATTTTTAAATATCGCCGCAACGCCACTAAAAAAAATCTCGTTATATGATAGTGTTAGTAGGGAATAGGCTCGATACATATAACCTATAAGCCCTAAAAAGCTAACACAACACAGGATAAAGGCTAAGTCCCTTCTACATCAAGGAAAGGCTCTTAGTCCCTTCCACATTATGCAGGCTCTCAGTCCTTTCCCGAACATCCGACACTTAGGCCCTGGTACCCGACACTCGTGCTCCGGCGCCGGCACTCAGGCTTCAGCTCCCGGCTCCAGGATCCAACTGGCCGGCTCCCGGCCTCCCGGCTCCAGGCTCCCGGCTCCGGCCTTCCGGATCCCGGCCCTCCGGCTCCCGCCTTCCGGCTCCCGGCTCCGGCCTCCCGCCTTCCGGCTCCCGGCTCCCGGCTCCCGGCTCCGGCTCCGCCTTCCGGCTTCCGGCTCCAGCCTCCGCCTTCCGGCTTCCGGCTGCCGGCTCCGGCCTTCCGGCTTCCGGCTCCCGGCTCCCGGCTCCGGCCTCCGCCTTCCGGCTGCCGGCTCCGGCCTTCCGGCTTCCGGCTGCCGGCTCCGGCCTCCGCCTTCCGGCTACCGACCTCCGGCCTCCCGGTCTCCTGACTCTCGGCTCCCGGCTCCGACCTCCGTCCGGCCTCCCGATCTCCTGACTCTCGGGTTCCTGGTCCTTGACTTCATTGGTGTTCCCTCTAAGCACTGTGCCAGACGGTCTTAAGCTCCTGCCCTAGGATTCAGACCGTTAGCATCATTATGAACAAAGGCGTTACCCTTTGTTCTCCCATAATGATAACAATAATGTCACGAACGTTGGAACCCCATGAATAGCATTCAAGAGCCATGATAAGCCTTTATGGCCAACCGTTTCCCATGTTTGGGATTGTTGGGTATAAATACCCTACCCTGATACAGTTCAAGCAGAGGCCAACACTCCATACATCTCTCACACAGATATCTTCACCACTTACATACTTACCGGAATACTTACTCACAGCAGTAACCACATTCCGATCACCTTCTTCAACCAACCACTTGACCACCTTAAGCTCGCCAAGAGCTTGATAGGTTTGCACTGCTTAGCAGGAGGTCAAGAGGTTGAACCCCAAACACCCAAGTTACTGAGCCTGTCAATCCTTGCTCAAACATTGGCGCCATCCGTGGGACACGTTTTAGCAACGGTGTTTCATTTCATTTCATTTTCGTTTCTTCTCATTCATTCTTCATCCAGCCACAGTAGCAACTCATCTTCTCCATGGAGTATACTGTTACACCAAGGTGATTTCGCCTAGATCAAAAATAACCACCACCACCCCCATCCGCCACACTCATTAATTTTGAGGGAGGCTTAACCATAACCATACCATATCCCGAATCATCAAAACCAGCTGACCTTCTGGATGACGTACTACCGGATGATATAGCAAAATTTTCATCTCATTCCCACAAACCGGATCATTGATCCGGACAAAAAAAACAAAACCCCTAAAAAAGGTTACAAAATGGTCTGATCTATACGTCCCGTTTAGATCATAAAATATTTTTCTTTTTCTTTTTCTTCTCAAGTTTTACACGTCCAAAGCAATTTGCAATGCTGACTCGGACCATTGATGTTGGTCAAGCAGAAAAATATAAAGTGGTCAGATCTATGTATCCCACAAAGGCACTGGATGCCATGAGACTTTCGGCCTACAAAGTCCTACTGGGTAGGCTCTCAAAAAATTTGGATCAATTCCATCTACCATCCATGACGTGGCACAATGTCATACCCTAGTTGGCATAACCACAAGGATGCACTGGCCAGGATATAGATCTAAAAGTGTCATGAACACAATATGGATCTAAACGTATCATGGAAATAATCCGGATGAGAAAGTGTCATGGATATAGTATGCATCTAAATAATGTCATGGACACAATACAGATCTAAAAGTCTCAGGGACACAAGACTGATCTGAAAGTGTCAGGGGAACAATAAAAACCTAAAAGTGCCATGGGCACAATAAAGAGTAACAAACTTGATTTACACATTAATAATCCGGATGGAAGAAACTTTGCTAGAATATTATCCATCCTGACATGATAGTTATCCCGGCATTGATAGTCGTCCTGGAAAGATAGCCATCATGGCGTAATAGCCATCTTGGCATGATAACCGTCCTGGAATGGTAGTCATTTCATTTCCATTCATCCAGTTACTAGTGGTACATCTTTCCCATGAAGGAGGTAACTTATCTCGAGTCATTTCACCAACACCAGAAATTGCCACCACAATCTCAAATGCCTACTCAATGTCATAAGGATGATATATTCGACCTCTTTAAACAAAGGTTTGCATCTCATTTCCACAAACCAGGATCATTGATCCGGACAAAAATAAATAAATAAATAAATAAATTCGGCCAGATCCTGAGAGCCGGCCAGTTAGGCCAAATCCGGACAGCCAGCCATTTTAGCCAGATCCGGAAGGCCAGCCATTTCGGCCAGATCCTGACAGTCGGCCAATTAAGCCAGATCCGGACAGCCGACCATTTCGGCCAGCTCCGGACAGTCGGCCAGTTATGCCAGAGCCATTTTAGCCATTTCCGGACAGCCGACCATTTCGGCCAGGTCCTGACAGCCGGCCAATTAGGCCAGCTCCGGACACCCGACCAGGTCGGCCAAATCCGGACAGTCGGCTAGTTAAGCCGACCTTGATATTCGGCCAGCTTGGACAGCCGGCCAATTTGGCAAAAAATTGATATTTTTGTGCGGACTTGATATTTTTCGTCCGGACTTGATATTTTCGTCCAACACACTTGATATTTAGTGTCGGACCTTAATATTCGGCGCTTGGACAGCCGGCCAATTTTTTTTTTTTTAAAAAAAAAAAAAAAAAAAAAAAAAGTGAGGAAAGGATTCCATTTCTCCCAAAAGAGAATGATTCCATCTTCCTAAGAGGGAAGAATCCCCCTCCCAATATGAAACGATTTCACATTATCCCAAGTGGGAAGGATTTCACTTCCCATAAGAGAGAAGGGTTTCACTTCTTCCAGGGAATGATTTCACCCTCTCCCAGCAGAGAAGGGTTTCACCTCCTTCCAATACATAAAGATTTCAAGGAAAAATCCTACCTTTCCCAAAAGAAGAAGGATTTCATCAAGTCTCACCCCTCCAAAGGGGCCAAGGCTGAGTGCCGGCCTAGGCAATGTGCCGGCCAAGGGGAACGAGTACTGGCCAAGGCATGAGTGCCAGCCAGGTAAGGCGTCGGCCAAGGCACGAGTGCCGGCCACGGTGGGGTATCACCTCTCATCCCTCCCACGGGCAAAAGGGTTACCATCACCTCCCACCTCTCCCAAGGGGGAAGGGTTTCATCACATCCCACCCTCCCAAGAGTGGGAAGGGTTCCAAGTGGGGGAAGGATTTCAGCTCCTCACAAAAATGAAAGGTTTTACCAACTCTCACCCCTCCCAAGTCCCAAGGGGGAAGGGTTTCACCGACACGGGATACGAGTGCCAGACCAAGGCAAGAGTGCCGGACCAAGGCACAAGTGCTGGACCAAGGCAAGGCAAGAGTGCCGGACCAAGACACTACTGCCGGACCAAGGCACAAGTGTTGGACCAAGGCACGAGTGCCGTCTTGCCAAGGCACGAGTGCCATACCACGTATGTCTGCCCACAAGTGCTCAGGAAGGATTTCAACTTCCCTAAGATGAAAGGATTTCACATCCACCAGGAAGGATTTCACATCCTCCCAACAGGAAGAATTTCACCTCCTCTCCCAAGAGAGAGGGATTTCACATCCTCCAGGGAATGATTCCATCTCCCCCAAGAGGGAAGGATCTCACCCCTACCAGCAGAGAATGCTTTCACCTCCTCCCAAGAGAAAAAGCTTTCAGCTCCTACCAGCAGGAAAGATCGAACACCTTATCCCAGGAGCTAGACCATAGGTGAACAAATCCCCAACTAACAAGGCTTGTGGAAGAAGGAGGACGACATAGATTACCTTAGACGGCCACATATTCACCACCCATGATGGACTTGGTATCAACATGGGAAAACATTCTTCAAGGTAATTACTCTCATATTTTATTTCAATTAATAAATACTTTTTTGTCAAAATCATGGAATGTCATGTTCAAGAATAACACGTGGTCCGATCTATGTATCCCGCAAAGTCTTGGAAGGCCATGAGCCTAAATAAAATTGGTCTGATCATGTATCCCAATAATACCAAATGAAACAATACCTTTTATTACAAGGTTAGGACATTGCACACACGTGCGTACACAATCACATAATTCTGAACAACGTTCAGACCAAGTGCATTGGGGCAAGATGGATATTTAAATCCAAGCCACACATGCACATCATCATATACATAACTCTGAACAACGTTCAGACCAAGTGCCTAGGCTAAGATGGACATTTTTGTCTAGGCCAAACATGCACATCATCATTTTCGTCTTTTCACCTACTTGGGGAAAGGCAAGCACTTCTCATTGGGAAGCGACAATCCTCGCGAGTAACAAATAAATAAAGGTTAACCAACAAAAAGTGTCATAGGCACAGTGCCACGAGCAAAATATAAACTTTAATAGATGCTACATGCATCTGAAAAATGTCATAGGTATATAAGAACTTGTCACTGCCATCCAGTTGTCATAGTCACTGTATGTAATAAGCCATGGGCATAACACATGCAACGGGCACACAAGAAAGAGTCATAAGCACAATGATATTGTAATATTCAAAAGGTGTCATAGACACCAACATAAAATTTAAAAATGTCTCGGACATCTATATGTAACATAGACATCTGACAAAGCTATGAAGCCACATAAATGTTATTGGTCTGATCATCCAATAATACATTATTCTTTCATTTCAAGGTTATATAATGTAAAACCATCACATACAAAATTTATAGCAACATACACAAATAGAAAAAACTACAAATGGTAGTCCAAACATATCATATGATAGAAAAAGGCTAAGTCATACAAATGAAATTGTGTTACAAACACAAAAAGAAAATACTAAGGCTTTCGTGAAATGAGAGTAAGGATGTCTGGCACAGACATATCAAAACCTTCCACGAGTCAGCTCCTGATTGGAAAAGCTCGAGTCTTCAACATACCATTGTCACACAACATATCCCCGTGACCCAATGGATCGGAATAAGGCAGCACTGCAATCCCAACACCAGGGTAAAGAGTCTGCAAGATGTCTCTCATGCATAAGAAATGACTATTGGCATCCCAAGGCACATATATCACGTTAGGGTGATTAAGTACGTGATTAAGCACAATCGCGAAGACATCTAATAAATCCCTTTTAGAAGGAATGGCAGAATCCATACATGCCAACCACATTTTGTCTTCCTTACATCGAGTGAGATGGGCATTCTTCTTAGTCAATCTACCTTTGACCATCCAAGTGTGATGCACACAATACAAATCTAAATATGTCATGGGCACAATAGATAGTCAAAAGTGTCATAGACACATTACTTATCCAAATGTCGTAGTACAATGGAAAGAATACTTGTGATGGACACACTCTGAAGGTTCAAATCCCAATCAGTTTGAAGTCCATATGTATGCACTTAGCAATCTGGCACCATCCTCCTTCATCCACTTCATGAAAGAGCTACTTGTGCAGATACTAAAAATATCATAGACAATAACTAGGCGAAGACATGCCAAGCGTGGAAAAGGCAAGGTCAAACCCAAAGCAAAGCCATTAAATGCATGAAGTTAGGCTTCAAAACTTTATTTTTTAAAGCCTAACTGGGGGGCATGATAGTGTTAGTAGGGAATAGGCTCGATACATATAACCTATAAGCCCTAAAAAGCTAACACAACACAGGATAAAGGCTAAGTCCCTTCTACATCAAGGAAAGGCTCTTAGTCCCTTCCACATTATGCAGGCTCTCAGTCCTTTCCCGAACATCCGACACTTAGGCCCTGGTACCCGACACTCGTGCTCCGGCGCCGGCACTCAGGCCTCAGCTCCCGGCTCCAGGATCCAACTGGCCGGCTCCCGGCCTCCCGGCTCCAGGCTCCCGGCTCCGGCCTTCCGGATCCCGGCCCTCCGGCTCCCGCCTTCCGGCTCCCGGCTCCGGCCTCCCGCCTTCCGGCTCCCGGCTCCGGCTCCGCCTTCCGGCTTCCGGCTGCCGGCTCCGGCCTTCCGGCTTCCGGCTCCGGCCTTCCGGCTTCCGGCTCCCGGCTCCCGGCTCCGGCCTCCGCCTTCCGGCTGCCGGCTCCGGCCTTCCGGCTTCCGGCTGCCGGCTCCGGCCTCCGCCTTCCGGCTTCCGGCTGCCGGCTCCGGCCTCCGCCTTCCGGCTACCGACCTCCGGCCTCCCGGTCTCCTGACTCTCGGCTCCCGGCTCCGACCTCCGTCCGGCCTCCCGATCTCCTGACTCTCGGGTTCCTGGTCCTTGACTTCATTGGTGTTCCCTCTAAGCACTGTGCCAGACGGTCTTAAGCTCCTGCCCTAGGATTCAGACCGTTAGCATCATTATGAACAAAGGCGTTACCCTTTGTTCTCCCATAATGATAACAATAATGTCACGAACGTTGGAACCCCATGAATAGCATTCAAGAGCCATGATAAGCCTTTATGGCCAACCGTTTCCCATGTTTGGGATTGTTGGGTATAAATACCCTACCCTGATACAGTTCAAGCAGAGGCCAACACTCCATACATCTCTCACACAGATATCTTCACCACTTACATACTTACCGGAATACTTACTCACAGCAGTAACCACATTCCGATCACCTTCTTCAACCAACCACTTGACCACCTTAAGCTCGCCAAGAGCTTGATAGGTTTGCACTGCTTAGCAGGAGGTCAAGAGGTTGAACCCCAAACACCCAAGTTACTGAGCCTGTCAATCCTTGCTCAAACATTATACAACATCTATCAACATATTTTTTTCTATACAAACGTTTATTAAATATAACTTTATTATTAAACTGTTAGACATGTATATGAATTAAAAAAAAGTGCCCTCTTAATATGAGACATGTACGATCGCATATCTCGTAGTTGTTTCAAACAGACCTTCAATTTATATTGATTTTTCATATGTTTTTACTTTTTATGATACTATGTCTTTAAGTTACATTACTCAAGTTTATATATAATTTACATACATATTAATTAAATCATTTATCATTCAATACTTTCTATACTTAAATTTACAAAAGAATCTGTTTGAAAGTAGCCAAAAAAGATAACGTTAAAGATTGGGTTTTCCATATTTTGCTTTCAAATATCTCATCTACAAATGTTTGGTTATAATTTAACCGTTTCCATTATCCATTAGTATCTCTTTTTTTTAACTATTTAAAAAAAAAATATTTTGTCACATCTTTTGGCTTGTTATTATTAGTAGACGTTAAGTTATTAATTTACGGGTTAAAAGAAGTTAGATATATTTTTGATGACATGATAATCATTTATGTTGTTACGTTTTTTGTATCGTGGTTATTGACATACACTTATAAGTTATAAGAAATTATATTCAATATTATCCATTCTTATTTTCAATGAAGCATGTTTAGAATAAAACTTTTAATTCTCCATGAACAATTTACTATATACCCATTTTGGTTATCTCAACATTTACCTTGGACTAATACAAGTAAATGTAATTAAGACTCTATGTTAATAAACATTATCATAGTAGCATTAAAAGATTAAGATAACGAGAATTACTATTTTATTAACATACTTAAAACTATAAGAAAGACACAAATAAAGGGTTTGATCACGTTCCAAGTGTTCAGTTCAACCGGTTCCAGATCAATCCATAACGTTCTGTCTATTTATAAAAAGATTAATTTGACACGTCATATATTTAGCTGAGATTTGAGATTCGTATTAAAATATATTGACTCACTAGGTTATGGGTTTATTTCTCGTTAAGTACTCATTTTATCACACTTTTCCCAAAACATAATTCATTATACCTATGAAATTTCAAAACACCATTTTATTAGAAAAATAAACACATAAGTCTTAAGAAAATAATAAATATTAACACCTATGTAATTATCAATTTTTATAGATGATAATGAAATCCAGCCCATTGATGAATAAGGTCCATGACATGTTGATGGATTGGGTCAAAAGGTATTTTGGGCCATTATCAATTTTGTGAGAAAGAGGGATAATTGGAAAAGTTATAAATTGAATGAATGTTACATTTTTATCATAATATTAAAAAAAAAAACATACTCAAAAAAGAAAATAAAATCCGAGCCTCAATGAACTAGAGTAAAGAAGAAAAGTTTGCGGCCACGGAACGTCGGAACTTGTTTCGTAATGAATATGAACAGACCTAATCTATAGTTTAAGATTTGTCGATAAAAAAATATAATTTTCTTTAATTATTTCATTGGTGAGAAAATAAACTAAATTTGTCACATTGTGACGAAATCTCTTAAATAATATAAGTACGGCCACAAAAATCATTTACATAAATTACTCAATATTTAATCATAGATAATATCTCAAATGTTATCTCTAAGGTTGAATCTTACCAATTTAAATTATATAAAATCCTACATTTTAGATTTTGTATTAAAAAGATTTATACTAAACACATCAAAAATAGAATATTATTTTTATATATTTAATTAAACCAAATTTTATTCTAAATAATTAAATTATACTCGATAACAAACCCAAATTTTATCCAAAAAAACAAATAAAATACTCTATATATATAATCTCAAACAATATTTAATGATATTAATTTTTACGTACCATTATTATAATTTTATTTATACTTTTTTTTCATAAACACAAAAGAATCTAACAATGGTGGAAACACGAAGGAGTTCATTATTCTCGCTCATCACCATATTCATCTCCAGTTCATATATGCAAGAGATCAAAGGTATGTTGTTAGTTATGTTTTTTGTAAGCTATTATGTATTTTGAATTTACGTTTTAAGTTAATTATTAACTTGGTGATTTTAGACGGAGACGGGGAATGGGAAGAGGAAGGAGAAGGAGACGGTGGTGAAGGATTTGGGTTTTGGTGTAACGGAAAAGTCTTTGGTTGATCAACCCAAAGGTGTGTTATGTTCTAGTAAGGAGATTCGTTTAGCTTATTTGGTTTGATTTATTCTTCTTAATACTATTAGTGATGCTTATTTTAGCTTATTTTTTTCGTTTAATTATTTTATTTTTTATGATCTTTTTGCTTAATTTTGTAACTTGCATACATTTTTTTCCCGTTCAAGTCAAATTTATAAACCAAAAAATAAAAACATAGTTTTATGTACCAAAAATAAGCTAAAACATCACTTCTTGTCTTATGGATTTTGAGCTTATTACCTATGTCTATCAAGATAAAGTGACTAAAATAAGATAATAGACCCCAAAATAAATTAAAACATATTCCCTAGGTTAAAACACATTTACGTTTTTAAGTTGCTAACGTTTTTCTTAATTGATTTACCCGTAGAGAATGTGAAGGTGAATGATGTTTCAAATGAAACACCGTCAAAATCTAATGTTGGGTTTGTTAAAAGTTTTCTTTCCAAGTGCTCTAAGGTAAAAGACTTTCAACTTTTACTTTCGTCAATCTTATTTTAGCCTATTTTATTCGGTTTGTTATTTATAAGTCCATTTTTTTAAATTTTAAACTTTTGGGACCTAAAGTTAAAAAACAATCAATAAGCTAAAAAGTGCCTAATGAGTTAACATGTTGTCCACTTGATGAGCTTAAGGATTTTACATGTTGTCCACTTGAGCTACAAGTGAGAATGTGAAATTCCATTTTTATTCTTTTAAATTTACTTTTACAATTATATAAAATAACTTAACAACAAACCTTAAAGTATGTATATTAACAAACTACCTTTTAAATCGTTGTTTAACCAAATCAACTATAATAAATCCATTTGAAATTATCATAAAATCACTAGTTCTAACCCGGTCATGTTTGGAATTTATAGATTTTTGTAACTTTAGCTTATTTTTAACGCCCTTTACTATTTCAGAGATGTAGATTTTAACTTGTTCTATCATTTTATATTTACGAACTTGTATGATTTCACTTATGTTCCTTTAATGTATTTTTGTCGACTAATTTTTTGAGCTAGATAATTTATATTTTCTATCATAAAGATGGTTAGGACATCATCCTTATAATAGATATCGGACTTGAACATCCTATATGAATATAAGATAGCCTATTAGACCGTAATTATTTAGTCAAATACTCATACTTTCTACGTAACTCATATGTCATTATATGTACCTATTAGACCGTAATTATTTTAATTAAATACTCGTTCTTCCTACGTAACTCATATATGTATTGGTGTTTAATATTTGGATCCTGGTTGGAATTTTGAATAGCGCAATTCGAATTGGGTATCTTGGTTTTCGAATCGTTTCAGACCTAACTTGAATTGTTTATTTTCAAATTTGTAAATTTTCGTCGAAACGACTCAGACTTTGATATAATTTTTATATCTATATGTATTTTTTATATACTTATGCTCTATAACTATACCCCTCAAGTTTGTGTCTAAATAAGTACTTTATTAATATAATTTTTTTTGGATGTAACTCGATTTCATCCAACTCGAAACTTTGAGCCAAATTATACCTTATATCAATTTACAAACTAACTTTTCTAATGAATAGTGTTCCGTCCCGTTATGTTACTTTTCCGTTCCGTTATTACTTATATATTGATAATATTTTTGTTTTAGACCCTCGACTTAATTATTTACATTTTAACCCCTCAAATTTGATTAATTAAAATTTTACTATTACATTACATTTCGTTATACATTTCCTTTCCGTTTAGCTTTTAACGGATATTTCCGCGTCGAGAAGCGTCAGGAAAATAATACCTTATTAGTATAATCTTATAGTTCAGATCTACAAAACCAATTTTTCCTCACTTTAAACCGAATTCAACCCCAATTTGAATTTTCGAATTCGAATGTAACTCTATAACTTGCATTCAAATTAAAAACCTAATCAATTTTCAAATTATGAACCACAATCCTTAAGATTATGATTATCAAAATACACAAGCTATTTATACCTTAATATCAATTACAACCTAACTTTTTTAATGAACAGTGTCCCGTCCCGTTTTGTTACTTTTCCGTTACGTTATTACATATATATTAATATCAATATTATTTTTGTTTTAGACCCTCGACTTGGAATTATTTATATTTTAACCCCTCAACTTTGATTAATTAAAATTTTATTATTACATTACGATTCGTTATTACATTTCCCTTCTGTTTAGCTTTTGATTATTTCCGCATCGAAGCGTCGGGTAAATAATACCTTATTAGTATAATCTTCTAGTTAAGATCTACAAAACCAATTTTTTTTATCACTTTAAACCACATTCAACCCCAGTTTAAACTTTCAAATTCGAGTATAACTCTATAACATACATTCGAACCCGAATCAATTTTCAAAATATAAACCACATTCCTTAAGATTATTATTATCAAAATACACCAACTAAACCGCATACATAACCAATTTAAAAAAGAATCATTTCCAATTTCCGATACATAAAATCGTCTTTACCCACCCACTACACAAAACCAAACATAACACCCCCTTCTTGTTGTTACACACCTCTTAACAACCCCTTTTCCATAATCCTTAGTTTAATCCAAACAATTTAATATATATTTTAAATTCACTTCATAATCTTGATCAATTAATTTATTTAAAAATATATTATTTATGTATTCATTCACCTATAAATAAATATAAATCCCAAAATTTATTTTGTCAACAGATTTTGCCCTCATTCCAATTTTCATCACCCCCAAACTTCCAATTCCGATTAACCGAGCTAATTCAACCATGGTGGAGACTCGCCGGAGCTCATCGTCATCAAAACGGACGCTGTCGTCATCTCCAATTCCATCTGGAAAACGATCTAAGGTATTCAATTTTCTTTAATTGGTCAATTTGTTGAAATTAGGGTTAGATTAGGGTTAGGGTTTGTAAAAAGATTTGATCTTTTTTGTGGGTTTGTAAAAAGATTTGATTTTTATTGTGGGTTTGGGGGAATTAGGCGGCGGAAGCGGCATCTTCGTCTACTACTGGAACGCCGGTAGAGCGAATTGAGGCGGTGGTGCAAGAACAAGAAGTTAGATCGGATGATCCTCCGTGTAAGAAGGATTTAGATGGTTGTGAGGAAGTGATTGGTGTTGAGGATGTGCCGGAAAAGTCTCCAGTTATTGAACAGGTTGTGGCTGATGAGCAGCCCGTAGTTTCACCGATGTCGTTAGGTGTGTTGAAAAGATTTGATTTTGATGAAAAAGTTTTGATTTTGTTGTTGTTTGAGTGTTGAAGATTCTTGATTGGTTTTGTAGGGGATTCTTTGATTGATGTAGAGAAGAAGAAGACGAAGGCGAATGGTGGTTCGACTGTTTTGAATAGGACGAAGAAACGACAGGCGAAAGCGAATGTTGGTGTTGCTTGGGGAAAGCTTCTTTCTCAGTGCTCTCAGGTAGGTTCTTTAACGGAAAGCTGGTTGATTTAGTCTTTTTTTAGTGGCCGAAATGATCATGTTATATAATTATTACAATTTGATAAGCTGCTGTAATAAAAAGATTGTGAAAAAGATACTGTTTTGATATGTGCATGCTAATCGAAAATTCGTAATATTAGTATTAGTTTCCGAAAGGATTGAAAGAATTTAACTTTTAGGCGGTTTCTTGAAAGTGATTTTGCGATAATGTAACTTTTAAACGATGTTGTAATAGATAATTTAAGGAAGTAATAGATAAAGATTAGTAATTTTACTCCATCCCTCAATAATCAACTCTGTTGCAGCTAGTGGGTTACTCGAACCTTCGAAACAAATATCTGAACTTCCCCGTATCTTTTCTGCCATGTGCGGGTGAATGACTGCTCTTATTTGTGTGATCTTTAATCTGTCCCTTTTATGTGTACAGAATCCTCATATTCTGATGGATCGTTCGACTTTCACGGTTGGTCAAGGTCACCAATGTGACCTGTGGATTAGTGATAAAAACATCAGTAAATCATTGTGTAGCCTGAAGCACATAGAGTCACAGGTATTTCACATATTTCTTACTATCTATTGGAATTAGTCCAATGTTGTTCGTAACTTGTTACGCTAATATGAATATCTTTTTTTGTGTAGCAAGGAGGTGCATCAATCGTTTTACTCGAAATTACTGGTGGCAAAGGTGTGGTCAAAGTCAATGGCAAGCTTTGTCCTAAAAGGTCAACATTACCAATTAGAGCTGGAGATGAAGTCATTTTTAGCTCAACTGGAAGACATGCTTATGTATCCTTCACGATAGTGTTTTTAATCATGTGTTTGTATACAGTCGAATGGGATCCGTTGACCTATGAATGTGATCAGCTTGGATTGTGTTTGATCTCAAATGGGTCACTAAAAAAGTTTAGCTAAAAAGGGGAATAGGTCAAATGGGTTGAAAGTCACTTATAGTCTACTTTAAACCATGCAATCCTCTAAATCAGTCTTTTTTTGTTATCATTATAATATCGTTTATGTTGCGATTAACTCATTGGTTATTTAAAAATATTAAAATTTTGGCCAAAAAGTGTTTGGACCTATCCAACCTGTTTTGACCCATTATCCAAACCACCTGACTCGTCCATTTTTCTGCTTCTGTTTGAAATACTAATTGATTAATGATTTCCCCCGACGTGGCTTTATTGAAAATTTTTCTTAACGTATGGTCAGATATTTCAGCAATTATCAAACGATAATGTTGCTGCTGATGCGGCACCTTCCGTGAGCATGTTCGAAGCACACAGTAGTTCATTAAAGGATTACAGATTGAGGAAAGATCTAGAGATCCATCTGCAGTTACAGGAGCGTCA
The DNA here is from genome assembly GCA_910822075.1 of Senecio squalidus. Lineage (NCBI taxonomy): Eukaryota > Viridiplantae > Streptophyta > Magnoliopsida > Asterales > Asteraceae > Senecio > Senecio squalidus. The sequence goes on along the minus strand of CAJVGC010000001.1, from coordinate 9,149,680 downwards.
ATATTAGCATCTTTATCTAATACTCAGAAAGATTCGTCTCTGCTTCCACCACCTTCTCTTAAAGGAAAAGGCATACAAACTGAAACTTCAAATCGACCATCCACTTCCGAGGATAATCGTGTAATCGACACCGACATGAAGGATGCTTCTGATCCTAATGATAATGGTACTGCTGACGTTGGCACCGTCGAGCAATAAAGGTGTTAATGAAAGCGTTGATGGTGCAAGTCTTGAATTAAGGCCATTAAGGCGTTTGCTTGCGGGCGCATCTACTACTGAGTTCGATATTTCAAAATACTTGATGAAAGGAAAGGAACTGATCTTCCGATCTCGTTAGCAGCTCGGCGCCAAACATATAAAGATGGCTTGCAACAAGGAATTCTCAATCCTGATGCAATTGAAGTACATTTAACGATTTCCCATATTATTTAAGGTGCAATTACTGACTCATTACTTACTTTATATATATTTCATCTCCTGATTGCTCTTCATTTTGGATTCTTAATTGTTTTGCCTAGTCCGAATTAATTACTACACACTTAAGACAGGGTATATAAATTTATTCGTCACACAGAGTGTAATATGTTTTGATCGCCTTCATGTTGTTCTTTTACACACCTTTTCATATCTGGCTATTAGCATTATATGAAATATAGAGTATTGTTGCCTTTTAATTTTTCAGTTTCTAAATACTTATTATTTTTGATTTAAGGAGTAAATTATTAGTTTTTAGATATACTAGATTATTATTGGATAGGTTCGGAAAATTTGTTTCCTTATGTATAGTGTCAAATGATATTTGTATAGATGACAAAATTGTGGGTGCCGTTATATGAGTATTTGGGCCTGTAGGTGCCGTAGATGACAGAATTGTATAGTGTCAAATGAATTTTTTTTTAAGATTGATCGCGTAGGGATTACTAGGGTGAATTTATTGCGCATGTTATATCTGAACCCTGCCCAAAAGTTTAAATGAGATTGGTTAATTTCATATGATTGCAGTAGATGACAGAATTGTATATGATGGTTAATGTTCAGATGTAACACAAAACCGTGGAGCTTATTTTTGTCCCAATTTTGACTCCAATTAAGTTTAGGATGTCCACAAATTTCAATTTGGTTAATTTATTCCCCATGTTATTTCCGAACCTGCCAAAAAGTTGTTTTTGTATTCATTTGTCGAAAGTAATTCTTGCCTCTTAAGAGACCTAAATGAAGGGGGGGGGGGGGTGTTTGTCTAAGCTTATTTAGTGGGGCATGCTTATTTTCAGTAATTAGCTTATGGACTATGATAAATAAGCTCATAAGCTTTCGTTAGAGTGTTTAGATTAGCTTATTTTAATCGATGTTGATTTAAAGGCTGCCAATAAAAATATGGATGAAGCTTGATTGTTAGCTTTCTGACTAATATAATAGTTATTATGTCAGCTCTCTCATGTTTTTCTTTATCTTAATCTCGGTTATTTTCAATCTAAATAATATCTTCTCTATGTGGTTATCCTATTGTATCAAGAAATATAGTTATTTAATTGCAGGGGGGATAATTAAATGAAAATAATTCCAATATCGTTGGTGCTTGTATCACACTTTTGACTTTTCATCTTTGATATCCGTCCCTTTGGTTATGTTATTTTATCTGGAGCCATGCTTTGTTTTTGTTTTATTTCATTTATTACACATTTTGACTTTCTATGCTAATTTTATCAACCTACAGTGAAACCACAAAGAGTGTCCTGATCGCCTCCACGTATCTACATCTCCAACGTAATGAGTTTGTTAAGTATGCGTCCGATCTGCCTACTTTGTGCCCCAGGATTCTCTTGTCTGGTCCAGCAGGTACAGCTTCGTTCTTTTTACATCAGAAAAACTTAAGTCGTTGCTGTTTATTCTCCTTCTAACATCGATTTTCACAAAACAGGTTCAGAAATTTACCAGGAAACATTGTCTAAAGCTCTGGCAAAACATTTTGGTGCTAGACTGCTTATTGTTGATTCCCTTTTGCTACCTGGTGTAAGTCTTTTATTTTTTTGTTTATCATCTCCAGTTTCCCTTTACTAATAAACATTGAACGACTTTATATCTTCCTGCGAGATTAATTAGATTTGGCAATCCGTTAATAGCCACTCAAATTGAACGAAATAATATAATTTTTCTAAGCATATGTGACACACTAGTTATTTAATCGTTTCCCAAAGAAAGTCCATTTCCAAACATAGCTTTTCGATTATACCATTTTACCCTTCATCACTAAATAATTAATTTCAAATTCTAAGATTATGTGCACTTTGTAGGGGTAAAATTGCTATTTAAGTATTGTCTAATGCAATAATTGCACTTTTCTACAAACTGTGTATCTTCGTGTAATGGACCTTTATGATTTATCCTTTTTTGATACCAGGGATCAGCTGCTAAGGAAACCGACACTTCAGTAAAGGAGAGTGGTAAGCCTGAAAGGGCAAGTGTGTTGGCTAAACGTGCTCCACAATCGGGAGTTATACACTCTAAGAAACCAACGTCAAGTGTTGAAGCTGATATAATTGGTGGATCTACCACTTGCTCTCATGCTCAGCCGAAACAGGAGGCATCTACTGCATCATCAAAAACCTACTCTTTCAAGAAAGGTATATTCTACTTTTAACCCATTTACTTGTGGATGGGTCGATTTGGGTAATTGGGTTGTGTTCATATTAAAATGGGTCAAACAAAAATACATATTATGGACATGTTGTGATAAAAGCTGTCGATTCATGCAGGCGATAGAGTTAAATATGTGGGTTCTTTATCATCTGGTTTTTCTCCTCTCCAGGCTCCGTTAAGGTATTTCCACCAGATAAAATTATTAGAAGCTTGTTTGTTTTATTAACATCTTAAACGATATATACTTTCTTATAGGGGCCCCACATATGGCTTTAAGGGAAAAGTTCTACTTCCGTTCCAAGAGAATGGGTCTTCCAAGATTGGAGTTAGATTTGATAAGTCAGTTCAAGAAGGCAATGATCTTGGAGGAATTTGCGAGGAAGACCATGGTTTTTTCTGTTCTGGTAATCACATATTGGATACTGTACCATGATATTTTCGTACCTTTTAGTATTAGCAAAATGTAAGTCACTATAATACTTCTTTGTTGATTATTTGCAGCTGATTCACTTCGCCTTGATTCTTCAAGTGCTGATGACATCGAGAAGCTTGCCATTAATGAACTTTTTGAGGTGAGATTATACCACTTTCTTTCTTCGTAAGTTTATATCTTTTGAATAGATATCACATTGTGTAGTTTTTCAACGTAACATAAAACTGAGGTTATACGAATATAATATTAATTGCGGCACACTGAATCCACAATTCATTTGGTAGCAAGCACAGATTTCAGCTTTGTATCAACTGTATCATAACAAGTAAAAATAAATAAAAACCGACTTGCAAAAGATTTGAGGGATTTTGTTTTTATATTTAGTTGGTCAAGTGTCAATTTTCATGACAAGTGAAGGAGGGCATAGTTGGCTAATTTGGAAGGTGTATTTGTGAATGCAGGTTGCTGTTAAAGAAAGTGAAAGCAGTTCGCTACTTCTGTTTGTGAAAGATATAGAGAAATCTATGTTGGGAAATCCAGACTCTTATAATTCTTTCAAGAGCAAGCTCGAGAACATACCTGGTAATGTGGTTGTCATTGCTTCAAACACTCAGATTGACAGTCGGAAGGAGAAAGTAAGTTGTCAGTATTTGAGATTCTTCTGGATAAATTTACATGCATACATACATACATACTTACATATATATACAGATACATGCATCATATTATCTTCTAACTGAACCTCATCTTGCAGTCTCATCCTGGAGGATTATTGTTCACGAAGTTTGGAAGCAATCACACCGCCTTACTTGATTTGCTCCCGGTATGCAAGGAATAATGTTTTGAGCCTTGTTCTATCATGTTTTAGACTCTTTTTTTCCGCGTTACTTAATAAAGGTTAAATGTTATTCAGAATGAGTTTGGTAGACTGCATGATAAAAGCAAGGAAACCCCCAAAACGATGAAGCAACTCACTCGTCTTTTCCCAAACAAAGTGATTATACAGATACCTCAGGTAGGTTTAGGCTGTTTTTTATATGGTATTTCATAATTGTTTATGAACCTCAATTAATCTTTTTAAGAATCATGGTAGGATGAGTTGCTACTTACAGAGTGGAAGCAACAGCTGGATCGTGATATAGAGACATTGAAATCACAATCAAATATTATCAGCATCGGTGCGGTGAGTATCTTTTGTTAAAAGTTGGTGTTGTCCTTCGCTTTCTTGTCCAATTTTTCAATTTTTTTTTATATTTGTTTAATATGATCTTTACAACTATTATATTACTATGGTCAATGGTAATCTTATTATGTAAATAAAACTATATAAGTTTACTCATTTGACTCGTTGTAAATATAGCATAAAATGAGTCAAATTGCCACCTTTAACGAATTTTTTTACTTTATTTCATGATTTCAGGTTTTGAACCGAGTTGGTCTTGATTGCCCTAACCTCGATGAACTGTGCATAAAAGATCAAACTTTGACAAATGAAAGTGAGTCTCTTGTTTTTTTCCGTATCTCACCAAGTTTTTAACTTGTAATACCTTCTTACTAATGTTCAATTTTTTTATTTATGTTAATAGGCGTGGAAAAAGTTATTGGATGGGCTTTAAGTCATCACTTTATGCAAACTTCTGAATCTCTTGTAAAGGATGATAAGCCCGGGCTTTCTAATGAAAGGTATTGATACCTGGTCTTGTTTACGAATGCGTACTTACGTTCACATCTTTAAGGTGATAAGCTAGTTATGAAGGTAATTAGGTACTATTAGGATGTGAGGTTTGGAGAATTGATTATGTTATCTAAAACTGTTTATTTGACACCTATAAAATTTGATAATCAGAATCGAAATTTGTTTATTCAAACACTAAAGCGCAAATCCGAACACTCCCTTGATCTGCTATTTTATGCTTTGATACTCGCTAACTACTTTTTGCCGGACATCTCAAAACGTTACTTTTTGATATATTCATCCTTACTTTCTGTATTATTTTGTGCTTTGTAGTATTGAGTATGGGATCAACATACTTCAAGGTACTCAAAACGAGAATAAAAGTTCTAAAAAGTCGCTGAAGGTAAAGGGTTATGCTCGCTTCTTCTGATCGTTTGATGAATGTTATAATTTTTATTAAGCTCTAATGTAAATGTCTCGTAATATTTCAGGATGTAGTTACTGAAAACGAATTTGAGAAAAGACTTCTTGCTGAAGTTATTCCGCCTACTGAGCTTGGTGTTACTTTTGAGGATATTGGAGCTTTAGAATCAGTCAAAGATACTTTAAAAGAATTGGTTATGCTTCCTCTTCAGAGGCCTGAATTGTTTTGCAAAGGACAATTAACGAAGGTAAAAACACCAGAATTTTTATCAAATGTGGCAGGATGGGCGGGTTGGGTAACGGGTCAACTGGGTTCCTGTAGAAACATGTCTTTTTCGTACGAATTAAGTCGCGATGTCCTACAAACACTTTTTTGTCCATGTTTATCAATAATGTGTTTATTATGATTACAAAACAATATCTCCGTCCCAAAAGTACTGTTCACAAGTAGAAAACTCACAAAAGTATTAATATTAATTACAGCAGCTTATCTTTAAAGCCGCCAGTTTTACCCTTGCGAATTTATGATAGCTAAAATTTAATAGTTATAAATACTAAATAGGGGTCGGCACATTTAACAGGTTTTAGATAGAACTCAACCGAAATCGACCCACTTATAAGTATATGGGATTAAATTGCCACCTGTAGTTTATATTATATCATGTATCATGTATGTAAGTTTTTTAGGTAATCTGACCGAAAAATACTGTATTCTAGCCTTGTAAAGGAATATTGCTCTTTGGACCACCTGGAACCGGTAAAACAATGCTTGCAAAAGCTGTTGCAACCGAGGCGGGTGCAAATTTTATCAATATCTCGATGTCAAGCATTACGTCGAAGGTACTTTCACTTATTTCCGATTATTATATATATAAGTATTGATTTGTTGCTAGAACATAAGTGATAACCATATAATAATGCTTCTGTTTGCAGTGGTTTGGTGAAGGAGAGAAGTACGTCAAAGCAGTTTTCAGCCTTGCTAGTAAAATCTCGCCTAGTGTCATTTTCGTTGATGAGGTTGGTCTAAGCCTACTCAAAGAGATATCTTATAGACGTTACTTGACGATTCTTAATGCTTATTACAAGTATTTTTGTCATTTTTCTGATTTAAATGTGCATAAAAAAATAACAAACTTTGCTCCCATTTAAAAAATCCCCTTAACCTTTAAATTCTTAAATTCTAAAATACGGTTTATGGTAATTCATACGTCACTTGATGACATGGCAGATAACCTTTAGCCATGTTGACTTTTTCATGTCTTTTTACTATTTCTCTATAAAACTGTTTGTCATTGGATTTGATTTCATATTTTTTCTATGATAGGTGGACAGCATGTTGGGAAGACGTGAAAATCCCGGCGAGCATGAAGCAATGCGTAAAATGAAAAATGAGTTTATGGTGAATTGGGATGGTCTACGTACAAAGGACAAAGAACGTGTGCTTGTACTTGGTGCAACCAATAGGCCTTTTGATCTGGATGAAGCTGTAATCAGGAGACTACCTCGCAGGTATGATATCTTACAAAATCTTCACATCTTCACTTTATTTTAAATCCACTTTTCAGAAGATTGTACTGTACACTAACGAAATTTTTGATATGGCACAAAAATCTCACGCACGTTAGTTCCTAGTTGATGTGGCAAACTGGGTGGGTTGGGTAATGGGTCAAAGTCAGTAGAATTTTAATAGGGGCCAGACTAAGGCGACTCATTGGCATCTTTATTTTTCTTTTCCGTTCGAGCTTTATTAGTACTCATGTATTGTTAAATTTGCAGGTTAATGGTAAATTTACCAGATGCCGCAAACAGGGAGAAAATCTTAAGAGTTATATTGGCAAAAGAGGAATTGGCACCTGATATGGATCTTGAAGCAGTTGCTAATATGACTGATGGTTACTCCGGAAGTGATCTGAAGGTCTTATTTTCTACCCTCTTTTCTTTTATTTTCTTTTACCGTTTTCCTTATCGTTCTCCATTTTTTTTCTTGGTTTTGAGAATTTGGTCTTGTTTAAATTTCAGAATCTTTGCGTGACGGCTGCCCATTGTCCAATAAGAGAAATTTTAGAGAAGGAAAAGAAGGTTTGCTTTCTAGGTTCATATCACGATTATGTTTAAATTATATGTAAACTTGTCAAATGTCAGAACTTAGCTAAACATGAAATAGGTCAAAATGGTCGAAACAGGCTAATCGGGTCAAAAGTCATTTTTACATCTACAGAAATGCTTACAATGTTCAAGCGTTTTATTCAAAAGAGATGATATTTTTAGTCTTTGCCATCATATTAATACATTAATTCTTACAGCTCCGTTCTGGACCCATTTTGACTCATTGTTAAACCCTCTTACTTTACCACCTATACCTATTACGAATAAACCTACGTCAACGTTTCTATGCATTTAAAACTGCTAGTTTAACTCAATTGATGTGTGTTTTGCGGCTTCTGATTATTTCATTTTTGCTTTATGCAGGATAAAGCTTTGGCACTAGAAGAAAATAGACCAGTACCTACCTTACATAGCAGTGCCGATGTCCGTCCTTTAAATTCAGATGATTTTAAATTTGCACATGACCAGGTATGTCAATTGCAAACTCTCAGTTTAAATTTATAATAGAACAAGTTTATTTTTAAACGGGCTGATAATCACCAGAAGGATCATTTATCTAATAAAACAGTTTAGGAAACGATGCTTTCAATTATTTGAACCGTTCCCCTATTACCTTTTTTTTAATCCAGTTTGAGGTTAAACATAACACAAATCGACCTATCATAAGTATCAAGTCGAGATTGTCACTCTTTAGTCTCTGCTAACAAGTTATTAATATTCACAGGTATGCGCAAGTGTGTCATCAGAATCTTCAAACATGAACGAGCTCCAACAATGGAACGAACTTTACGGTGAAGGCGGATCTCGCAAGAAAAAACTCCTCAGTTACTTCATGTAGACGAGATGTATTAAGTGTATAGCCCAACCCTTTGTTTTCTTTTAATTTATTATTAATTTGGGATAAAATACTTGATGCCGAATAGTTTTCTTTATCATAAAGTCCTAGTCCTGATATACAAAGGACCTGTATCAATGGAAATTCCGTTGCAGGTCATCACTGAAGAGTTTTTTTTTTCTTCGTTTTTTTACCTTGCATCGAGCCCGTGTGTATTATATGTTTTAGTTCATGTTTGTTTTTCGCATCTAATCAAGAGACCTTTAACTTTTTGTGCCTGTATAGACTAATTAACTTATATACTTCATGGTCAAATGTTAACTGGTTTCGGTGGACCTATGTTATTTATGTGTTATATGTGTACATAGTCTTTATCTTTCATTTGTTCGGTTTGTGTGTGTGGTTGATATTTTAGACTGTGTTACAATTTTCGAAATGGGTTGATGTCGAGTTAGGTTAAATCGTACACTTTTTGGTGGAACACAAAAAGTATCAATATTGAAGGCGGTATACTAGAAGTTATGATGATCTCGAGTTCCCAATATATTGGATGTTACGCATAATGGTTACAACATATTTTTCAAAGTGATTCTTAACAACAATTGAAAAATATAGTTATTTGCTTTGTCGTCATTGGGTAAATCGAGTGCAAGGTACTTGTCAAAACAAACGAAGACGCTAGTTAAGTGACGTCACATGGCATGGTATAGGATCAATGTGTTTCTATGATCTTTCGGCAATGACATGGTTTTGCGAGTATATTCATTAGGGGTGTTCAAAAGACACGGACCGGACCGAACCGGTAAAAACCGCACCGCACCGAGACAGAAAAAATCAAGAAACGGTGGACCAAGGACCGGACCGCTTTTTCCGTTTCGTTTCCGGTCCGGTTCCTAGTCGGTTCTAGCCGGTTTTTCGGTTCTTTTCGGTTTTAATACCTCACACAATACACAACATAGTAATAAAAAAGGTTATTCAATTTAAAAAAGAAAAAAAGTCATGCAAAGATTAAGAATAAAGTAGATTAAACGATAAGCAACACAAAAAGTACTCGTATCGAATTACAAATCATAAACGTAAATACGTAATAAATAAATAAAGTAGAAGTTCGAAAGTGATTAATTTTACATAAATAAATAAAGTATAATTATATATATATATATATATATATATATATATATATATATATATATATAGTGAATGGTTCATGCGAGAACTCAAATTTCTGCGAGAACTGCGAGAACCAATTTGGAGCCATTGGATCATCAGATCAAGGGTTAAAAACGAAAATGGCGTATTTGTAATTAATAAGAAAATTGAGTAAATTTTTATAAGAGCTAAAAGGGTATTTTTGAGAATTCACATTTCTTCCTAGAAAATCTCTCTCTCTCTCCTTAATACCTAAAATGCGTTCAACGAATTATGTCAAACCCTAACGGCACTCATTTCCATTTTTTCTCTGTAATTCATCTTTTTCTTTCAATCAAAATCAAAATCAAAATCAGTAATCATGCATTCCAATCACTTGCTTCTCGAAGAACCTATTTGCATGGCCACAATTCTCGAACCTTCTAAATCCGTAATTTCTCAATTTTGATTTTAATTTTATAGATCTGTTTTTTTGTGATTTCTTTTTTTTTTTGTATTTTTTTGATTTTATGTTGTTATTGATTATATATGTTTTTTTGTAATTATTTGTAAATTTTTTTGTGATTGTTTCATGGTAGAGAGCAAGATAAAAAAGTTTATCACGGGTTTAAGAAAGTGGACAATTTGTCAACAACCAGGTACTCAACTCAAAATATTGATACCATTTTAATGCGTATAGTAAAAGAATGAGGAGAATATGTTCACTATCATCATATTAAGCAACTGTTATTATTATTTTACGTTCTACAGTTTATTGTCAGCATTCCTACTTTGTTAATTTATAGTAATAAATTGTGTAATGCACAGCATCAAGTGAACCTTTCCCACTGAAAGATATCAAGCGAGGACATCAATATAACTTGATTTGTAAGGTAATATTTATGTACAAACTTTTCTTTTAGTGCTTCAATGTATTTATAATACGACAAATCATAAACTTGCGAGTATACTTTGTTCTCGTCATCTGTAGGTCATTCATATATGTGAAGTCACAGAAGGCAATTCGATGCTTTATATATGGGATGGAACTGATGCTCCACTAGTGGATGTTCGCGCAAAGTAAGCGTTTTTCTAACGTAAACTGATTTATTTTATTTTATTTTTGTTTGATTATAGGATCAAATTTTGCTGTTGTTTTCGTCTGCAGGTTTGAAGACGAGTTTGAAAACGCTCTTCCTTTGCAATTAGAATCATCTCCGTTATCAAGAGATGTTTTGTGCAAATTACCAACTGTCGGAACTGTTTTACGTATGGCTGCAGACCGATGCCTTAAGAAGTTGGGCCTTCATTTGCTCAAGGCGGGTAAATGGGTTCAGTTTCGGAATATTAGTTTTGAAGTTAGTTATTACTTGATCCATTATCGGCTTTCTCTTCACCTTCTCATATAACAGGTTTAACATCTTTATTACTTGCTCCTGTTTATTTACAATTCTACTTTCTATTTCTCAAGTCACTATTCATAATTATAATTTTTATATATGCAGAAGTCGACTGTGGGGATAATGTACCTTTTCTTACATTGATGGACGTACTCACTTACCGCCATGTATGACATTCCTTGTTAACTAGTGACGCCTTTGTTATCTTTTGGCCATAAATTATGCATAACCCTGAATTTGCATATCGTTTATTTTTTTCAAACTAGTTAACAAAATCATTTTCCACATAGTTGTTGATCCAAGATACGATTTGTACACTTTCATTACATGTTGCAATGATGGGTATGAATTACATATTACAGGTAAGTGCCAAATTCAGGTGTGTTGTTCGAGTAGTGGTAGCAGTTCCAGGACAAGCTAGCGACTTGCGTGCTCCTTCTGGTTACGTGCTAAGGTTGACCCTTGAAGATCCGACAGCCAGAATTCATGCATATTTGCATTCAGAAGATGCGGTATGTATGTCTTTTTATAAAGTTCAGTATTTGACTTTGCTGTGTTATATGTTTAGAGTTTCTAAAAATTGTTCATTGAAGAACACATACATGTTTAAATGTGAACACGCCCTATAAATGATGATGGTTCAGATAATTTGTGTGTTTATTGTGTTCAGGTTTTAAATTTTTGAATGAAGATATGGAAATAATATTATGAATGATTAATGCACAAAGATGATGAAGATATGTTGGTGTAAGAATTTTCAAGTCATTAACGAGTATCAGTGAAGATAATGAACATTGTTTGGTATAATGTGAACATCCGAAGTTTATTGCCTTTTTGATTAATCCTTAGTCATTCATGTTAATTTAGATTCGACTATATATTATTACAGTTTAAACATCACCGTTATGTGCATATGATATCAAACTTTGTTCATTTGTAAACATATGTGTGTGATCATATGAACAACACAAAAATAAATTAATATAGAATCCAAAATAAGAGTTTCTTGACTAAATGTAGATTTTTTTAATACAAGCTGCTCACACTGTGGCATATAATTTTGAATTTAGTTCTATTTGTCATGATGTGTATAAAAAAAATGTATGATCACAAGTGAACGAATTATATTATGGAGCTTTATTAACAAAAGAGAAACTATTGTTCATAGATATTTCATATATTAGAACACAAAATACAACTAATTAACGAACTCATTATTTACGTCTCCAATAAACAATTGTGATATCGATGAAAATTTACTATAAAATAATTAAAAGTTTGTTGCAAGAAATCTTGAACAAAACAAAAAACAAGAGAGAAAGAAAAAATATCAAAATAAAGAAATTATAAATTTACTATTTTACCCTTTTGAATTGATATAAATAATTAATATTAGAAGAATAAATGAGTGGTCCAGAATGGGTTCTCGCAGTTCTCGCAAAATTATGGGTTCTCGCATGAATCACTCCCTATATATATATATATATATATATATATATATATATATATATATATATAGTCGATCCCACGTGTAATGCGAATACTGACGACATTGAATTTCAACTTGTGATGGCCCTTTAGACTTAATGCACCTCCAATCCATGTGTTTTTTAAAAACATAATTGAGTTTAGTTATTTAATGAGTATTAATGAATATAAGATTAAATATATTAAAGAAAAAGTTATCTTTTCGGTTCGAACCGGTGAACCGCCGGTTTAGACACGAACCGCACCGGATTTATTTTTTAAGTATTTTTTAGAACCGAGAACCGGACCACCATAGCCGGTCCAGTTCCGTTCCGTTCCAAAGTAGGGCCGTTTTTGCGATTCTAACCGGTTCTCGGTTTTTTTGGTCACCCCTAATATTCATTGCCACTCTCGGTCATAGATAGTACATATAAAACCCACATGTTATTTCACTCTCGGGCCCTCCGACCTAACTTTGTGTACTTACATTTTTCGTCCATTTGACGTGGTTATAGCGAAAATGCAAACACATTATCTACATTTTAAGTGTATCAACCATCTATCTAAGGAAGTTTATTGTACATTTTTGTTAGTGCCATAAGCTAAATAACTAATATACCAAAGGTATGTTTGGGAACGGCTTTTAAAGGGTTTTTATAGTCAAGCTTTTTAATTAAAAAATAAAAGCCCATAAATATAAAAAACTTGTTTGGTTGCGAAGAGCTTCAAATTTTTAATTTAAAATAAAAAACCCAAACCAAATTTTTTTTCAAGGAGCTTGAAACTTTTAAAATATAAAAGTCTCGAAATAAAAGTTCCAGTTTGTAGCCCAATAAACTCAAATTTCCAACAGTGAGTGTGAGTCTACTTTCGAAATATGAAAGACAAGAAATTTTAGTTATTTTATTTTTATACAAATTAAAAATAAACTTAAAAGGTTTCCTATATAAAAAGTAAGAGCATGGTTAACAATAACACTTAAAGTTATGTTTAATAGAGTATTATACGTATTAAAACTTGAAATTCATTAATGAGTTGGATGATTTAAAAGAAATACAGATATGGTTACTGATTAAAATACAGATAAATAAAGGATAACATTGTTGGTATATGAAAACGTTAAATAAATGTGTGTCTATAAATATATAAGCTTACGAGTTTGCACACATTGACATTTAGGCATGACTATACGTTTATATATTTATTATATATTACGTAATATGTTAAGTATAATATTTAATAAAAGGAGAATGTATTATGTAATTATGGAGGTTTCCTAATTATAATACAACTTGAACTCTAACACATTGCTTAATTATATAAGGAACACCAAGTCCCTTATTCTAGATATCCAATAATCGATTTTAGGGTTCTTAAACCCAAATCGATTTCTCCCTTTGTTCCTATTCGATCGATTCAACAAACCCAAGGGTTTCGGTTTTGTGTTGGTGATCGACTTCAAGGGATTCGACATCTAGGAGGTGAGGTTTGAGCACACGGGTTAAAGCAAGCAAGCTAGACAAAGGTTGTGGAAGCTAGACAAGAGTTGTGGTGATTGTAAACTTGTACTAGCATACAAGTCTGTTGCTAAAGAATGTGTCGTATACAAGCATGTAGTAGGATTTCACTATAAATCTTAAACAAGGTAAATCAACAACAAAGATAAATTTTTTAACTTAGTTAATACTGATTATGTATTTGATTCTAATTGATTCCGCTGCATATTATTTGACAATCTAATTAAATATATATAGCAATAAACATAATATTTTAAACACCAACTTAAATGTTTCTGTTATCATTTTTTCAAACATAAATACAATTTCAAACCAAAAAATAATCATCTATTTATAAAATTTCAACTTATTTACTATCCATGTGAAAGAAAACCGACATTTATAACTATGTGACAGTATTCATGAAATAAAAGACATACGACTATTTTTATTAATATTATATTTCACCGAGATGATTTTAGATGTATATATCTATCTACCTTATTTATAAAATCAATCTCCATAAAATCTTCTAGTTGACTCTTCTATTGACACATCATCAAGTTTTCATTTGACATCTATTCCTACCATTCTTATGTTCATCTTCTCATTTTATGTTTAGAGATGTGTTTACGTTAGAGAAATGATTTACATGTCTATTTTATTCAAGTGTTGTACCAAATGTATTAAATGTATATAAACAATTTATCTCTCCTCATTTACAATTCATTTGATACAATATTTGAATGTTTGGAGTAGATATGTATATCGTTTCTTCTTACGTTAATGTTTTTGCTTCTTTTATTGAAGTTTGTAATAACATAACCTTGGTTAAATTGGTTAAATTGCTTCAACATCAATGGTATATTGGGTTCTTAAAGTACATTGAATGTAAAGTTTATACTTAATTCTCAGATTTTAAAGTTTATTTGGTTCTCTATGTTAATATTTTTGGTTTTGATTTATTATTCCACTCACTGATTTTTCGGTTAGGTTGGTATTTTTTATAATTATTTTTTGTTTATTATTATCTTATGTTTTGCACTCTATTGATTCGGCTCAAGCTAAAAGCAAAAATGAAAAACATACGATGTTTGTTTTTATCTCTTTCTTTTGTTCTTGTTTTATATTTTTTTAGGTTTTTTATTTTCTGTTGGCACTATATTATATATGTTTCTAACTTGAGTTTTAAAACAATAATTTTTTTTAGGCCGAGTTCATATTCAGATATGGGTTTATAAAAAACATATTCGGGGAACATATTTTAGTCTTAAAAGATACCCATGAGGCATGTGAATGAAGACATATTTGTTTAGTTATACTTTTTTACCTTTTTTATGTCGTGTAGGTTCAAGAGAAAGATCGCAAAAAGATGATAATATGTGACAATGTTTGTTATACATGTGAAAGAGATAGTATACAAGATTACAAATAATAACCTCATAACCGAACATTTATATTAGAAAACAAGTAGCACGAAGATGATTATATCTATCATATGGTTTTCTTTTGATTAGTACAAGTCCATTTAGCATTTTTCTAAGTTTTAGTATTCTTTTTAAGTTACTTTTTGACACATGTATGGGTTGAATGACTTTTATTCATGTTATTACATTAAATGTGTTTATTTAACATGTTTTAATCATTTGCTAAACATGAATTATGACTATATCATGTGTTTTACACCGGTCGTTTCATAATTTATACAGATTCGTACAAATTGAGCCAATGCCCACTACGCGCAAATGAAACCATGTTACCATATCCGGATCAAAACTAAATAAACAACCAAAGACAATTTGATTTCCTCCAAATAAATATATATTAAAATAATTATCATTTCATATGTCTGGAAAATATATTGCAACAATGTTACGTAGGTAAAAGAAACCTAGAGATAATATATTTATTTTTACTAAACTGGATTAAAAAATCATCATGGGTTGTGTTCCGCCAGCCTTAATGTTTTCCCAAATAAATATAAATAGATAAAAATAAACGAACATATGTAGTGAAGAGTTGTATAAAGATAAATGTAGATGATTTGACATCTTTAATATATAATAAAAGAGGGGCCTTAAATGCCACATGGCGAAGTAAGGTCCATTGGATAGGTTCACTTCTTTGATGTCGGCCGTTAGATCAGATTGATGATGTCATCAACGATTATTTTCATTTTACACCCTCTTACAATACAATGATGTCATCAACGATTATTTTCATTTTACACCCTCTTACAATACATAATTACATTATCTCTTTTCATTCCTTCTCCACTAAAATAAAAAATATCTCTTTTCATTTCATATCCACTAAAATAAAAAACACAATTCTAATATACTTATAGAATCGTTCAATTTGAACTGTGATTTACGTTATTATTATTCTAAAATTTGCAAATCCAAAACATCAAAACTCGAAGTGCATATGTTATTATAACTATAAACATCAGTATAACATTATTTTCTCATAATAACTTAAAATCTACATAACCATAAAATTTACGATTTAATTTTTATTTTTTCACTCATTATCACGGGACAATAATCTAGCCCAACTACAAGCAATAACATGGCGTTGTATATGATGATCCACTCAATGGGCATAGACCTATGGTATAAAAATTTTGTAGACCATTCACATTTATTAATTGAATATTTAAGTGGAAAAAATGTTACAAACCTAGCTTAAAATATATTTACCTATTAATTTATCTTGAGCTGTTTTAATTTTTTATTCTTTTCTAAATGAATGTTTCAATAATTGGTTAAATAAATATATATAAATTTGATAATAGGCTTTTAGTTATCTTTTGTATTTTTATCAATTTTGAAACTTAAATAAATTGGACGCCTATTTATTTACATAATTTAGTGTACTTATCCATTATTCCATTATGTATTTGTTAATTTATTTCAAAAGTTTAATTCTAAACAGAAAAACTATATAATATGTTTTTTTGATGTAATTTGCTTCTTTTGTTTTATATTTTCAATTTTATAATATAGTATATTTTAACACCACTTAACTTATCATATCTTTAATATAATATAAAAGAGAGGCCTTAAATGCCACATGGCGAAGTAAGGACCCTTAGATGGGTTAACTTATTTGATTTCAACCGTTAGATCAAATTGATGATGTCATCAAACACTATTTTCATTTTAGTTGTCCCACATCGCTTCAGGTATGAAACTTTTTCATACTTCTAGCATATATATATCATATGCCTTTAGTTTTTCCTACTTTGTCCCACATCGCTTCATGTATGAAACTCTTTCAGACTTCTAGCTTATATATAGCATATGCCTTTGGATTAAAATATAGTTCGACGTTAATTTTCGGGTCAATCGGGTCAAACCCGAAACCCGACAAACTGGAACTATTCTATCCGAAACCCGACCCTATTTATGAATCGGGTGTTGCCTTAAATGTCACATGGCGAAGCAAAGACCCTTAGATGGGTTAACTTATTTGATTTCAACCGTTAGATCAAATTGATGATGTCATCAAACACTATTTTCATTTTACACCCTTTTACAAAACATAATTACATTATCTCTTTAATTTCAATCTCTACTTAAATAAAAACAAAATTCCAATTTACTTAAAAAAAATTCACTCAATTTGAACTATGATTTACATTATTTTTTTTTTAAATCTCCTAATAAAAAATATTAAAACATGTATATAAACGTAAAAGTGTTTATGTTATTATAACTATAAACAACATGTGTATAAACGTAAATGTATATATATGTTATTATACGTATAACATTGTCTTTTTATAATAACCTAAAATCTACATAAACATAAAGTTTACAATTCAATTTTTATTTTTTTCCGCGCTATCGCGGGACAATAATCTAGTTAAATATATTAAACAAGAATCATACCCCAAATTATATAACGATTCAATAACATATAGAGTGACTTATATAAAGATGATTCCTTAAACATACATCAAATAAAATCTTTACTATATTATAAAGCATTTCACTTAGAGCACCCGGAGTATAATGCTCCACAATGTGGGTTGTGGGATTATTTTTGCTGACGTGACAGTGAGAATGAAGATTGTGAGATTTTGGATGGTATGATAATGAGGGTTGTGGGTTGTGGAAGTTGTGGGACCCACTATTTTTTTTGTTCTTTTTTTTTAAAACAATTATATTAATTTTAAAAAACATTTAATTAATCATTATATAATATAAATATTTAAAATATAAGTAAAATGAAAATTAATATTACGAAAAATTGTAAATAAATCAAATTTGTAAATACAAAACCTTTGGAGTAATAATATAAGGGTTTTTCTAACTTGTGCCCTAGGGGCACATGTTAGCACCATTTTTAAATATTAAAAGTACAATCAAAAGTATCAAAAGTTAAGAAATTAATAAAAAAATGGTACCTTTTGATACTTTTGATTGTACTTTTAATATTTAAAAATGGTGTTAACATGTGCCCCTAGGGCACAAGTTAGAAAAACCCATAATATAAATATAAAAATGTTTAGGGTATCTATAAATACAAAAACAAAAATAAGGATAAAATATGTAAATAAATAAAAGAAAAAGTAAATATTGAAAATTTCTTTGTCTTCTCCGTCTAGATCTCTGCAAAAAAAAAAAAAGTTAGATTGAAAAAAAATTAAAAAAATAGTTAAAAAAAAGGGAAAAAATAAAATTCCAACCATATAAATTAAATAAAAAGGGAAAAAAAATAGTTTAAGCATTACATGTCTTTAATTACCACAATAACTATAACTAGAGTAGTACAATATCTGTTAGCCATTTTTGTATCATAAAACTACTTTTGTGATTTGTTTCAAACAATATTGATATATTGATTAAGAAATCTATGATTAGAATCCAAAACTCTTATGTTAGTCCATGTCATTATTAACGATATTTATTTTTAAACAAAGTGAGACAAACATTTAATCAAACTCCACAAAAATCAATAAAGGTTGATAGATAATGCGAAGTCGAAAGTGGTACAACTTGAAAATGATACCTAAGTTTTTTTTTTGTTTTTTTTTTGTTTTTTTTTTTAATCTAGATAACATGTGTATGCTCTTATACGTAATATAACTATTATTATTAATATTATATATCTGCGAGATGATTCTATAAAAATCAAATATTTCAGCTACCAAAATCTCCATAAAATAATTTTTCTCCCATAGATCTAGTTATTGATGATTTGATTCCCACCTTATTTTTTCTCTGTCATATTGCATTATTGTGTGTGTGTGTTTTTTTTTTTAAATCCATGGCAGCAAAATTACCGATGACTCATTCTTCAAGTTTCTTATTACCCCCGGCCATCACCGACGCCGGAAACGGTGCTGTTCCGGCGACTTATGCACTCATAATTCTTAATCAAAGTCTTCCGAAATTTACACCGTTACTTTGGGAACACGGTAACTCAATACTCGTTCTTAGGATGTTTGTTTGGGCTTATATAAGCGGCTTATGACTTATTGTCATATAAAGCTCGGATTTTCCGGCTTATATAAGTGTTTATGAGCTTATTACTGTGTATTACGACATAATAAATAGAAATAAGCCCATAAATGGTTACATAATACGGAAAATCCGAGTTTATGAAATATAAGTCGAAAAGTCAATAAGTCATAAGCCATATAAGCCCAAACAAACACCCCCCTATTCAACTGTTTTCCTTTTTGGTTATTGTATAGAGGAGTCAGTCAGCGTCCATTGCACGTTTTCATGTATTAGTAATACAATAACGATATTTGAAAGTTTAATAATATAATAGAAGTTTGTTTCAAGTTAGAAATGTATGTGACTTAAAACGCGTCTATCTAACTTTTAAAACAATTATCGTGTAATCATATGTGGCAACTTATATGGATGTTTGTCACGTGTATATCATGTTACGTATAATAGCAATATTTGAAAGTTAGATAACGTGTTTTAAGTTAATTCCATTTCTAGACACTTGGCTTAACTTAAAACGCGTCTATTCAGTGTATGTTACGGTATGTATATGACTAATTAAAAACTTGTAAGCTATGAAGTATATTATTTGGAGACATTCAATAGTAGTTTTTTGAAAAGTAGATTCACACGATAGACGTGTTTTAAGTTGGATACAGTTGGCTTTATGGGGTTTTCATATCGTGTTTTTTGGTTTTTGATTGTCATTGTTGGTGTTGATGTAGAGCAGCAAAAATCCGGGTTTGTGCTGATGGTGGAGGGAATCGGTTGTTTGATAACATGCCGGAGCTGTTTAATCACGAAGAAAATGATGCTTCGATTATCCATGAAAGGTCTTATTTTGTAATTATTATTGCATATAAACTGTTTGATAAAATGCTTCTTAGAGTTTTTTGTTTGCTTTTTGCTAAAAAGGTAAAGTGGTAGTGGGGTTTGTTCGTTAGTTTGTCCCAATATCTGGTAATGGGATTTCACTTTATTATTTCTTTTTCTGATAATGGAACTAACGAAAACAGTTACTAGGAAAAAAGATGATTAGTTTCGACGTTTTGTTCGCGCTTTCGTGTTTGTTTTCTTAGCACGTTTCAGGATATCTTTCACTATTTTGTAATTATCTGTTTAATAGTTGAAAGTTGTAATAGTTAAATTTTTTAATAGTAATATGAATTTGTTGTAGGTTTAAGCCAGATGTAATTAAAGGTGACATGGATTCTATTCGAACGGAAGTGTTAGAGTTCTACAGAAACCTGGTAAGCGGTCTATAATCGTTATGTCGATATTCTGCTATCTTTTATAGTTTGTACTTTAGGTAGTTCACTATATTGTGCTCCATCTGTGATAACTTTGAACTTCGTTTTCCTTGAAGCACAAGTTTCGTAAATGTTTGAGCCTAACTTATCAAAGTTACTCGAAAAATTATCAAACACCATATTGATAGTTAAACTGGCGAATGGGCAGGGTGGAAATCGGTTATTTTTAATACGTGTGGAAATGAGACGGCCGCCCCGGAAATACTTCTGAGTAAATAATTAATGTATTAATTGTGATTAAAATTTAATATTGTTACAATTTCAATTAAATCTTTGAATGGAGGTTATATGCATTTAAATTAAACTTTTTGCAACTTTCGAGCAGTTCAACTCGTTACCATTTTAGCTAAAATGGTAACGAGTTGAACTGCTCGAAAGTTGCAAAAAGTTTAATTTAAATGCATATAACCTCCATTCAAAGATTTAATTGAAATTGTAACAATATTAAATTTTAATCACAATTAATACATTAATTATTTACTCAGAAGTATTTCCGGGGCGGCCGTCTCATTTCCACACGTATTAAAAATAACCGATTTCCACCCTGCCCATGCGCCAGTTTAACTATCAATATGGTGTTTGATAATTTTCTAGGTAACTTTAAGTTAGGCTCAAACATTTACGAAACTTGTGCTTCAAGGAAAACGAAGTTCAAAGTTATCACCGATGGAGCACATATAGTGAACTACCTAAAGTACAAACTATAAAAGATAGCAGATATCGACATAACGATTATAGACCGCTTACCAGTTTCTGTAGAACTCTAACACTTCCGTTCGAATAGAATCCATGTCACCCTTTAATTACATCTGGCTTAAACCTACAACAAATTCATATTACTATTAAAACATTTAACTATTACAACTTTCAACTATTAAACAGATAATTACAAAAATAGTGAAAGATATCCTGAAACGTGCTAAGAAAACAAACACGAAAGCGCGAACAAAACGTCGAAACTAATCATCTTTTTCCTATTAACTGTTTCGGTAGTTCCATTATCAGAAAAAGAAATAATAAAGTGAAATCCCATACCAGATATTGGCACAAAACTAACGAACAACCCCACTACCACTTTACTTTTTAGCAAAAAGCAAACAACAAAAACTCTAAGAGCATTTTATCAAACAGTTTATATGCAATAATAATTACAAATAAGACCTTTCATGGATAATCGAGCATCATTTTCTTCGTGATTAACAGCTCCGGCATGTTATCAAACACACGATTCCCTCCACCATCAGCACAAACCCGGATTTTTTGCTGCTCTACATCAACACCAACAATGACAATCAAAAACCAAAAAACACGATATGAAAACCCCATAAAGCCAACTGTATCCAACTTAAAACACGTCTATCGTGTGAATCTACTTTTCAAAAAACTACTATTGAATGTCTCCAAATAATATACTATAGCTTACAAGTTTTTAATTAGTCATATACATACCGTAACATACACGAATAGACGCGTTTCAGTTAAGCCAAGTGTCTAGAAATGGAATTAACTTAAACACAGTTATCTAACTTTCAAATATTGCTATTATACGTAACATGATATACACGTGACAAAATCCATATAAGTTGACCACATATGATTACACACGATAATTGTTTTAAAGTTAGATAGACGCGTTTTTAAGTCACATACATTTCTAACTTGAAAACAAACTTCTATTATATTATTAAACTTTTCAAATATCGTTATTGTATTACTAATACATGGAAAACGTGCAATGGACGCTGACTGACTCCTCTATACAATAACCAAAAAGGAAAAACAGTTGAATAGGGGGGTGTTTGTTTGGGCTTATATGGCTTATGACTTATTGACTTTTCGACTTATATTTCATAAACTCGGATTTTCCGTATTATGTAACCATTTATGGGCTTATTTCTATTTATTATGTCGTAATACACAGTAATAAGCTCATAAACACTTATATAAGCCGGGAAAATCCGAGCTTTATATGACAATAAGTCATAAGCCGCTTATATAAGCCACAAACAAACATCCTACGAACGAGTATGAGTTACCAGTGTTCCCAAAGTAACGGTGTACATTTCGGGAAGACTTTGATTAAGAATTATGATGTGCATAAAGCACCGTTTCCGGCGTCGGTGATGGCCGGGGGTAATAAGAAACTTGAAGAATGAGGTCATCGGTAATTTTGCTGCCATGGATGATTTAAAAAAAAAAAACACACACACAATAATGCCAATATGACAGAGAAAAAATAAGGTGGGGAATCAATCATCAATAACTAGATCTATGGGAGAAAATTATTTTATGGAGATTTTGGTAGCTGAAATATTTGATTTTTATAGAATCATCCTCGCAGATATATCATATTAATAATAATAGTTATATTACGTATAAGAGCATACCACTGTTATCTAGATTAAAAAAAAAACAAAAAAAAAAACAAAAAAAACTTAGGTATCATTTTCAAGTTGTACCACTTTCGACTTCGCATTATCTATCAACCTTTATTGATTTTTGTGGAGTTTGATTAAATGTTTGTCTCACTTTGTTTAAAATAAATATCGTTAATAATGACATGGACTAACATAAGAGTTTTGGATTCTAATCATAGATTTCAATATATCAATATTGTTTGAAACAAATCACAAAAGTAGTGTTATGATACAAAAATGGCTAACAGATATTGTACTACTCTAGTTATAGTTATTGTGGTAATTAAAGACATGTATGCTTAAACTATTTTTTTTTTCCCTTTTTATTTAATTTATATGGTTGGAATTTTATTTTTTCCCTTTTTTTTAACTATTTTTTAATTTTTTTCAATCTAACTTTTTTTTTTTTTGCAGAGATCTAGACGGAGAAGAACAAAGAAATTTTTCAATATTACTTTTTCTTTTATTTATTTACATATTTTATCCTTATTTTGTTTTTGTATTTATAGATACCCTAAACATTTTTATATTTATATTATGGGTTTTTCTAACTTGTGCCCTAGGGGCACATGTTAACACCATTTTTAAATATTAAAAGTACAATCAAAGTATCACAAGGTACCATTTTTTTTATTAATTTCTTAACTTTTGATACTTTTGATTGTACTTTTAATATTTAAAAATTGCTAACATGTGCCCCTAGGGCACAAGTTAGAAAACCCTTATATTATTACTCCAAAGGTTTTGTATTTACAATTTGATTTATTTTACAATTTTTCGTAATATTTAATTTTCATTTTACTTCTATTTTAAATATTTATATTATATAATGATTAATTAAATGTTTTTTAAATTAATATAATTGTTTTAAAAAAAAGAACAAAAAAATAGTGGGTCCCACAACTTCCACAACCCACAACCCTCATTATCATACCATCCAAAATCTCACAATCTTCATTCTCACTGTCACGTCAGCAAAAATAATCCCACAACCCACATTGTGGAGCATTATACTCCGGGTGCTCTAAGTGAAATGCTTTATAATATAGTAAGATTTTATTTGATGTATGTTTAAGGAATCATCTTTATATAAGTCACTCTATATGTATTGAATCGTTATATAATTTGGGGTATGATTCTTGTTTAATATATTTAACTAGATTATTGTCCCGCGATAGCGCGGAGAAAAAAATAAAAATTGAATTGTAAACTTTATGTTTATGTAGATTTTAGGTTATTATAAAAAGACAATGTTATACGTATAATAACATACTATATACATTTACGTTTATACACATGTTGTTTATAGTTATAATAACATAAACACTTTACGTTTAATACATGTTTTAATATTTTTTATTAGGAGATTTAAAAAAAAATAATGTAAATCATAGTTCAAATTGAGTGAATTTTTTTTAAGTAAATTGGAATTTTGTTTTTATTTAAGTAGAGATTGAAATTAAAGAGATAATGTAATTATGTTTTGTAAAAGGGTGTAAAATGAAAATAGTGTTTGATGACATCATCAATTTGATCTAACGGTTGAAATCAAAATAAGTTAACCATCTAAGGGTCTTTGCTTCGCCATGTGACATTTAAGGCAACACCCGATTCATAAATAGGGTCGGGTTTCGGATAGAATAGTTCCAGTTTGTCGGGTTTCGGGTTTGACCCGATTGACCCGTTAACGTCGAACTATATTTTAATCCAAAGCATATGCTATATATAAGCTAGAGTCTGAAAGAGTTTCATACATGAAGCGATGTGGGACAAAGTAGGAAAAACTAAAGGCATATGATATATATATGCTAGAAGTATGAAAAAGTTTTCATACCTGAAGCGATGTGGGACAACTAAATGAAATAGTGTTTGATGACATCATCAATTTGATCTAACGGTTGAAATCAAATAAGTTAACCCATCTAATGGTCCTTACTTCGCCATGTGGCATTTAAGGCCTCTCTTTTATATTATATTAAAGATATGATAAGTTAAGTGGTGTTAAAATATACTATATTATAAAATTGAAAATATAAAACAAAAGAAGCAAATTACATCAAAAAACATATTATATAGTTTTTCTGTTTAGAATTAAACTTTTTGAAATAAATTAACAATACATAATGGAATAATGGATAATACACTAAATTATGTAAATAAATAGGCGTCCAATTTATTTAAGTTGTTTCAAAATGGATAAAATACAAAAGATAACTAAAAGCCTATTATCAAATCAGTACTATATATTTATTTAACCAATTATTGAAACATTCATTTAGAAAAGAAATAAAAAATTAAAACGAGCTCAAGATAAATTAATAGGTAAATATTTTAAGCTAGGTTGTAACAGTTTTTTCCACTAATATTCAATTAATAAATGTGAATGGTCTACAAAATTTTTATACCATAGGTCTATGCCCATTGAGTGGATCATCATATACAACGCCATGTTATTGCTTGTAGTTGGGCTAGATTATTGTCCCGTGATAATGAGTGAAAAAATAAAAATTAAATCGTAAATTTTATGGTGTATGTAGATTTTAAGTTATTATGAGAAAAATAATGTTATATGATGTTTATAGTTATAATAACATAGCACTTCGAGTTTTGATGTTTTGGATTTGCAAATTTTAGAATAATAATAACGTAAATCACAGTTCAAATTGAAACGATTCTATAAGTATTGTGTTTTTTATTTTAGTTGGATATGAAATGAAAAGAGAGATTTTTTATTTTAGGGGAGAAGGAATGAAAAGAGATAATGTAATTATGTATTGTAAGAGGGTGTAAAATGAAAATAATCGTTGATGACATCATTGTATTGTAAGAGGGTGTAATGAAAATAATCGTTGATGACCATCAATCAATCTGATCTAACGGCCGACATCAAAGAAGTGAACCTATCCAATGGACCTTACTTCGCCATGTGGCATTAAGGCCCCTCTTTTATTATATATTAAGATGTCAAATCATCTACATTTATCTTTATACAACTCTTCACTACATATGTTCGTTTACTTTTTATCTATTTATATTTATTTGGGAAAACATTAGGCTGGCGGAACACAACCCATGAGATTTTTTAATCCAGTTTAGTAAAAATAAATATATATCTCTAGGTTTCTTTACCTACGTACATTGTTGCAATATATTTTCCAGACATATGAAATGATAATTATTTTAAATATATTTATTGGAGGAAATCAAATTGTTCTTTGGTTGTTTATTTAGTTTTGATCCGGCATATGGTAACATGGTTTCATTTGCGCGTAGTGGGCATTGGCTCAATTTGTACGAATCTGTATAAATATGAAACGACCGGTGTAAAACACATGATATAGTCATAATTCATGTTTCGCAAATGATTAAAAATGTTAAATAAACACATTAATGTAATAACATGAATAAAAGTCATTCAACCCATAATGTGTCAAAAGTAACTTAAAAAGAATACTAAAACTTAGAAAAATGCTAAAATGGACTTGTACTAATCAAAAGAAAACCATATGATAGATATAATCATCTTCGTGCTACTTTTTTCTAATATAAATGTTCGGTTATGAGGTTATTATTTGTATCTTGTATACTATCTCTTTCACATGTATAACAAACATTGTCACATATTATCATCTTTTTGCGATCTTCTCTTGAAACCTACACGACATAAAAAAGGTAAAAAAGTATCTAAACAAATATGTCTTCATTCACATGCCTCATGGGTATCTTTTAAGACTAAAATATGTTCCCCGAATAGGTTTTTATAAAAACCCATATCTGAATATGAACTCGGCCTAAAAAAAATTATTGTTTTAAAACTCAAGTTAGAAACATATAATATAGTGCCACAGAAAATAAAAAACCTAAAAAATATAAAACAAGAACAAAAGAAAGAGATAAAAAACAACATCGTATGTTTTCATTTTTGCTTTTAGCTTGAGCCGAATCAATAGAGTGCAAAACATAAGATAATAATAAACAAAAAATAATTATAAAAAATACCAACCTAACCGAAAAATCAGTGAGTGGAATAATAAATCAAAACCAAAAATATTAACATAGAGAACCAAATAAACTTAAAATTCTGAGAATTAAGTATAAACTTACATTCAATGTACTTTAAGACACCCAATATACCATTGATGTTGAAGCAATTTAACAATTTAACCAAGGTTATGTTATTACAAAGCAAAAACATTACGTAAGAAGAAACGATATACATATCTACTCCAAACATTCAAATATTGTATCAAATGAATTGTAATGAGGAGAGATAAAGTTGTTTATATACATTAATACATTTGGTACAACACTTGAATAAAATAGACATGTAAATCATTTCTCAACGTAACACAACATCTC